>OZ022505.1:28570744-28970283 GCA_963989385.1 Ctena decussata
TGTCCATAGTGGCGCCCTTTACTACTAACAACGCGTCCGGACATAGGAAGATTTCGCCTCGGGCGGGATTCGAACCCACGACCTCTGGCTTCAGAGTCAAGTGCACTAACCACAGAGCTACTGCGCTTCTCCTAAAGGTAAAGGTTTAAGCAGGCCGTGTAAGCAAGCTTCATGCAGACAGCGCTGATCAGACCGGGCGAATGCCCAGGCTGATCTGAGTCTCCGCTGGGTGCACTTGCCCCTTTGTTGGTTTTGTCGTGTCGCGGCTCAAATCTGAAATCACAGTCAATTCAAACGTACAGGGTGTGGTATGACTGACCAGGGTACCCGACCGAGGTCTAGTTCAAGCGATACACCATCGTGACTGTTTTACGAAACGGATAGGATACGAGCACCAGTGCTGATGCATTTTCCTCTTCGATTTCCTGAATATTTCATAAACAATATAGCTGCGCACTCTCCACTGGGACTGCCTATAACGTACAGGCCTAGTTCAAATGATTTCTGTTCTTACCAGCTGATAAACAACCTGTTTAAATCAATAGGTTTGGTTTGGTTTGGTTTGGTTCAAGGCCACTATTAGCCGCGCTGTCTCACTTGTATAAACTACTATAAGTAAAGTCAAATTAATGACTCACAGTATTATCCTGTAATAGAACGCATATATATTAATTTTGTCACAAATAATAAAATATGCATAAACATGCATATAAATCAAGTAACGAATACCCTGCAGTTAGTTTTTATATATATATATTTTTTTTTTTCAATATTTTCAAGTTTTATACACATTTATATGAAATTTGCTGTATGGGCCTATTTATTCGTCTGCAGTACTCAGTTTTCCCGTAACAACATGAAACCATCCATATCAAAATGCTAAGTTTGGCCCGTTCGACCATTACTCAGCACATTGCATTAAGATTGGCAAAACATGACAAAATCAAAAATTAAACATAACATGGCACACTCATACAATGTCAAAAAAGATGGATTTTTCAACATGGAAACTTGTACATCATACCAATATATTAAGTGTAGCCGAAACAGCCACTTCTAATATATTTCATGAAAATAAACAAGCTTTTATTCAATATGGAGCAAACATGATACGCATTCATAATCCTCAATCAGATGAATTCGCTGTTCCTATAAGTGAGAGTAAAGTCTGTGATACCCATGAATGAAGAGAACCAGGCTCAATCTTACGTCGACAGCATTGAATCGCAATTGGTTTCATGCCTATAATCATTGGTTATGGCCAACCACAGACCTTACATTCTTAGAATTTAAATGTTGCAAGCAACCTTGGTTGGAATAACACGACCTCATGCTCCAGCAACAACACTGCCACCCTTCCCGTTGTACGGACAGTCCACACTCGCAAGGAAGAGCAACAACGTCATGGTAAACTGTTTATTCTTTTACAGTTAGGCTATCATGTCCTAACTGACTGTAAAATAATCATACTACGATTGTTGCTTCATTCCTCGGTTAGATGCGTTTGTGCCTCCCACCATCCAGAATAAAGTCAACAATATATATACATGTAATCTAACAAGATTAATGACATGAGTATGAAGTATTTTTTCCATTCAATACAGCCCAATTCTGCACATAAACCTCTTTGTTTGGGAAATGTATATGTCCAGCTGATCCCATATCAGTGGACGTATGTCTTTTAAATCTTCATCATCTGTTACTGATACTACAAATAAATCCTCTTTGAAGCGACGAAATGTTACCAATGGCCGATTGAAAATAGCCGCGTTGCCGAGCGGTATCATGTGATCAACATGGCCAATGAAATGATTTCCTGCCGTCGCCAAAGTAGATTGGTTCCTTACCTAATAAGAAGTCATATCTATTGATTATCGCCCAACATGGGACCAGTTTATCGCGAAGGTAGCCGAGGTTGACTGAATGGGCGAAATCTGAGGCGTGCTCTTTGCTTGATCATCGCAAAAGCATTGAAATGCAAGCGTTTTCTCGATCGTGCGCCTATGGGGAGCATGACAAACGAACTAACAACCTCAGTCTATAGTCGTGCGTTCCGCACGACGACGCTTTGCGTCGTCGGGAACGCACGTATTATGATGTGTTTTTATTTTTCTCAAAACAAAGTATCCAGGACACACAACATAGCAACAGCTGGAGCTACAGAGGAAATATTTGCTAGATATTTGATTTTCCGAGCCAATAGATTTACAAATAATAGTAATAAAAAAGTAATTTTCATTGCTGTAAAAGGGTTGAGTTAATCACAGGAATGTACTAATTGGTAGATGTGAATTTTGATATGTCTTTATTGAGGAAAAAATGGAATGAAATTTTAAAATTGTGTTTTCATGTGAAAGGGTACCAGGGTTCAGTCTAGAGAAATAAGTGGGAGAAATAGTCATTCTAAGCTGACTGACTTCTCCCTATTTTTAGCTGAGGGAGAAGTCAAAATGTATAAAACATACAGAAAATCCAACATCTAGGATAAAACTTCTCTCTGAAATTCAGAAAATATCACAAAACTTCTCCCTGTCTCATCCCCGGTTAACTATATAAGGCTGTTACGAAAACAGAAATAGCTGTTACGAAAAAAAAAGTCATTGCTACCAAACAACCTGGTTATGTCATTTGGTGTCTGTGACTCTTTTTCATTTTGTAACAGCCCCTTTTCATTTATTAACAACCTTGAAAACATAATTAATGGATGTGTATCTGAGAACCCCAGGCTGAGCCCTGGCTACACCCCCATGTTTTTTCTTTCTTCCATATTTACAAAAAGGCATGGCTTTTGTGACTTCCTGATAGCTTTATTCGCCAAAGACGGCCTTCCAAAATAAAGTCTGCTCTTAAAACAAAAATGAATCGCTTTGATGGGGAGCAAATCCTTACATTTAAATGTTGACTCCCATGGAGAAAGGGGAAGGGCAAAAAGGGAAAATGGCACGGTTTACCTTCACCTTAAATGTACTATAATAGGTGTATATGATGAAAAACTGTAACTTCACATTTTAGAACGTTACCAAATCTCCCTGTACAGGAAAGAAATGTTCCATTAAAGCTGGCGTCTTGTCAGTCTGTAACAACGCTGATTATTAATACAGAACTAAATGGCTTGACAGTAGTTTTTTGTTTGAGAAAATTTGAAGATTCTATTGAAAGAATTTCAGTTTGTGATATCATTGAAAAATTGGCAGAGGATGGTATACATTGTTTGCCATGCTCTGGAACCAATGACGTAATATATCTATTACCATAGCAACTAAGAGTTCATATTGATGTCTAAGTGACGTCACTGAAACCTCATTCTGCCAAGGTACTAACCAGGACAGTTGGCAATTCTATAGTTGCTATGGTAACAGATCTATGACATCATCTCACTTATAATTCTAAAGCAGCATGGCATACAATGCATGTCATGCTCCTCTCGAATTACAAGTGAGATGCTACCTGAAATTCATACGATGGAAAAGTGATGTTTCAACCTACGAGGGGCATTTCAGAAATAGTGTGAATGAGTCTGCCATTCCTAGGAATGTTGACCGATTTTTAAAGGTTATGTCTTAAAATTTAGGTTAACCTATCACCCAATGGTCTTCACTAAAATAATTTGGGTCACTGGTATTTTCTTCAAACTATGCCTTGACGATTGCTGTTAGGGTAAGAACTCTGGGTAGAAACGGACCAAATATTTATGTGGAGACAAATTCACATTTCCTTGGCTCTGGATACAAGCAGCTCTGGATTGATACCTATTTTTTCTGTTATGTTGAAAATATTCCAGTATGATAAGTATTGTATCAGCTTTGCTAACACATACGATTTATTTTGCAAGATAGGCTAATTATGGAACAACGCGCATTTCTGATGACGTCACTTCCTGTGCTAAACTAAAATGTATAGTAAGCTGTTTAAACTTCGGTTTTGAGGTCATTTTAAGTGAAAGTGAATGTTTGATGACAGATATGAAACAAAAAATAAATAAACTTTAATTCGTCATGCTTGTTTTCTGTTATAAACAATCATTTACGGCACCTAATTCTCTTTTGTCAGTGGCCTACCTGATTTTTTACAATAAGTTTTCCCACCCACCCACATATTTCAATGTCAGTATGTCACATAAAATGACAAGTCTTTCAAGTCTTTATGTATGAATTTTTCTTTAAATATGTCCCTCTAATTTTTTAAATTAAACAAAGTTAAATATATTTAGCCTGTGTCTTTTTATTAGAAAATAATTTCATTTTATTGTTATGTATTTTACATGAATTGTAGCGACTTTGCAATTTCCGGCGTGGGTTTTGCACACGTATCATCCAGTTTCATCAGTGATTTGATGACAGTCGTAACAAAATATAGTGGCCTTATCATTTCAGTAATAAAATGTCTGTCATTTGTTGAAATTGGATGTGAATAAGTAAAAAATCACAATTTATTGTTATAATGCATTTATAATAAATTTGCATTTATAACCACATATCTGAGAAAAAGTCTCGTTTACTATGCTACTTGTGTAGAATCTGGAAACAATTTCTGTACAGCTTTCTTATTTTACATTTAAAGGACAATATAACGTGTTTCTTCATTAGAATATATCATTTTCTTATTGAGCAAACAGCAATAGAACACAAGAGACTTTCAGTGAAAATGTACAATTTCCAGTATCCACACCCTTATGACGTATAAGTGCGTGCTGTCACGCATGAGTGACTTAGAAATTCGTTTAATGCATACCATTCTGAAGCACTTGAATTTACCTTTCCAGTGATATATAAAACTACTGCTTAATGTCAGCCAAAAGGCTACCCCAAGATAATTTACATTATTTCTGAAATGCCCCTCGTATAATTTTTCGGAAAGCTTAATTCTGTGTTTATACTACTGCTCCTATAGGCTTAGAGTGATCTTGGTCTTCAGTTTTGCTAGTCTGCATATACTCAACTTTACTTATATTAATACACAGTTAACAGAGGTGTACCGCTGTGGTTGGGGAGTGATGTAGGCCCTGTGAGTTCCAAATATGAAGGTAAAATTATTTGCAGATCATAAGTTTTCATATTTTAAAGTTACCCGTGAAAAAAAGATTAGAAAAATCCAGACACCAAATATAATTTCTGTAATTGAAATAATAATGGAACAGTTTGGTTTTACAATGCAGTAACGTTTCCAAAAGAAACAGAAAGAGAGGCAGGCTGTGTATGCTCTGATCAGACTGCTCATTTAGGGAGTTGGCACTGTTTACACAGACTGGCCAAGTTAATTTAAGCTGTAAAATGACAAAGCAACTAAGTGGTTGTGCGCTCAGTGAGACTCAGATCAGCCTGGGCATCTGCTTAATCTGATCAGAGTCTTCGCTGTTCGCATGGAGGTAGCTTAGTCCCTTAGCTGGCCCTTAAGCGATTAGCAAAGGGTATGATCAGACTTTGTGAATGCCCAGGCTGATCTGAGTCTGCGCTGGGGGCACAACAACTTTGTTTTCTCATGCAGCGGCTCAATCTTATACAGTAATTTTTGCTGTTGATATTTTAGTTCATTTATGTTGTATGTTAATATCTGATTTTTCCAATTTTCTTATTATTTCTTCATTTTGGACTCATTAAGAGTACCATATTGAGGTGGGGCAAATGCAACTATAAATGTATTTTATATTATTTTCATTGAGAAATTATATAGGAATTCTAAAAAAAATTATTAATACCAGTCATTGATCATTAAAGTACATACCGACAACAGACTGTTACTGTATTTATTTTTTTACTTTCGCTATGAGATGGAAGGTTAAGAGGGGGAAAGGTGGGGGAAGGCTTCCTTAAAACGGGTGGGTGATAGGGCAACTGCGACTATAAATGTTTTTATATTGTTTTTATTGAGAAATTGTATAGGAATTGTAAACAAAAAACTATTAATACTAGTCATCAATAACAACACACTGTTACTGTATTTATGTTTTTACTTCAACTGTAAGATGGACGGTTAAGAGGGGGAGTGGTGGAGGGAGGGCTTCAAAAGTGGGTGAGTGGTGAGGAAAGCTGCGGCTTCCAAAGGTACCCCAAAATCAATAATTTGTTTTATTCTTTGAAGGTATTTGCAGGTATTTAACCCTATTACACTTAGAATTGCCAAAACTCTGTGGAGTTTTGGCCGTTCTAAGTGCAGTAGGGTAAAACATTTGCCATAGATTAGTTATTCAGCTATAAGGTTGGGCTTACTCTATCCACAAGTATGTCAAATATGTAAATTGTTATGGTTAGACAGGATTTTCTCATCTTAGACAATCCCAAAAGCCCAGATCCTTCAGCTAAGAGGGATTTAGAAGTTTGGGATTGTTTTGGAAGAGGCCAAAAAAAAGCTTTCTTATAACTGAATAAATACAGTAAATAATATAATGAAAAAATACTATAATGGAACTGAGACTCTGATTGTCTATAGAATAGTATTTTAATGTATTTTGTAATTTTTTTTATGAAATATAAATAGCAAAATAATACAGGTCTTTAGCTCACCTGAGCTTTTAGGCTCAGAGATGAGCATATATCATAGCCAGGCATCCGTCCGTCCGTCGTCAACAAGATTTTCAAACATCTACTCCGCTGAAACTTTTAAACAATTGAAGTCATATTTCATATGGAGCCTCCCTAGGTCTGGGGAACTAAAGTTTGTTCGGGGTATCTGGGTCACATGACTACGATGGCCGCCACGCCCATATATGGTACAAACCCTTGAAACATTATTTACTTCAGAACCGAAAGGCAAATGACCTTGAAACGTGGTATGTAACATCGGGCATTCGAGCCCATTATAATTTATACAAAAAATGACTGTAGGTTGACCTTGACCTAATTTACGATACGGTCAACTTTGGTAAGTTATGCTTTTGTATGGGAAAATGCTTAAACAGTGGATTTCTCAGAAAAAATTAAGTCTAAGGTATAATATTTGGTATATGTGGTCAACTAAATGACTAGATGAAGTTTTTATGTGGCTTAAGGTCAAGGTCATTCCTTGACCTTTGTTGACACTGAGATTCTGTCTTCTGTCTCCTGTCGACATTTTTAGTCATCTTCTCCTCTGAAGCCACTCGGCCGATTGAAGCAATATTTCATATGGAGCTTCAGTGGGCCAAAGGAATTTAAGTTTATTCGGTGTATCTGGGTCACAGGACCAAGATGGCCGACTTTTCTTCACCAGAACCGAAAGGCCTATGACTTTGAAACCTGGTATGTATAATTGGGCATTCAAGCCCATCATAGTTTATACAAATGATGACCTCAGGTTGACCTTGTCTTATTTACTACCCTGTCAACTTTGTAACTTTATGCCTTTGTATGGGAAAATGCTTAAACAGTGGATTTCTCAGAAACTATTTAAGTTTAAGGTAAAATATTTGGTATAATATGGTTAACTAAATGACCAGATAAAGAAATTATGTTGCCTGAAGTCAAGGCCATTATATTCAAGGTTATTGTTTAAGGACACTGAGATTCTGCCTCCTGTCAACATTTTCAGTCATCTCCTCTGAAGCCACTGGGCTGCTTGAAGCCATATAACATATGAAGCTTCAATGGGCCAAAGGAATTAAAATTTGTTAAGATTGTCTTGGTCAGATGACCAAGATGGCCACCACGCCTGTAAATGGTAAAAACACTTCAAAAATCTTCTACCCCAGAACCAACCGCCAATTGGCCTTATGGCATGGTATGACGCATTGAGGACACGGATCCATCATAATTTGTAAAAATCATGACCTTGCATTGATCTTGACCTGATAAACCAAACTGTCAATTTTTGAATGTTATGCTTTTGTATGAGAAAATGCTTAAACATTTGATTTCTCAGAAACTGTTTAAGTCTTAGGTATACTATTTGGTGTGTATGAATAAATAAAGGAGCAAAGGAAGATTCGTTTTGCTACAGGTCAAGGTCATTCTTTAACCTTTGTTCAAGGTCACTGAGATTCTGTCACCTATCATGATTTTCAAACATATTGTCCTCTGAAGCCACTGGGCCGACAAACGCCATATACCGTCTCCATATGACCTCGTTGTTGGTGGGACGTTAAACCCGAGTTCACTCACTCAATGACGCTATATTTTATATGAAGCTTTTCTGGGACATAGGAACCAAAGTTTGTTCAGATGGTCATGGTCACATGACCAAGATGGCCACCATGCCCATATATGGAAAAAAACTTTCAAAAAACTTCTTCTCCAGAACCAAAGACCCAATGGCCTTGTTGCATGGTATGTAGCATTAGGGACTCATGCCCATTGTAGTTTGTACAAATCATGACTGTGCATTTAGCTTGACATAATTTATGGCAAGGTCAACTTTGGTATCTTGTGGTTTTATATGGGAAAACCCTTAAACAGTTGATTTCAAGGAAACTCTTTAAGATTAGATATAGCAATTGGAAAATATAGTCAAAGTCAATAAATACATGAAGAAATAAGGTCATCAAAGGTCAAGGTCATTGTTTTGCACAAGGACACTGAAATTTCAAAATTTAAACATGCAGTCCTTATAAGCCACTGGTTTCAAATTTGTAACAAATGAGCGAAATAACAAATTGTGTCTTTTGACAGAAGGTGTCAGGTGAGCTACAGGAGCGCTGGTCCTCCTGTTTTTTTTTGTCAGTGTGAATACCATAAAAATTCGACTATAAGAAGGGGTTCTCTCTCTACAAGTACCCAAGTTATGTACATCAGTTTTATGTTCTTAGGCTATTAGCAGAGTTTTTCTTTTACAAAACCATTCCAAAAATGTAGATCCATCTTCAAAGATGGATCTAGATTTTTGGGATTGTTTTGGAAGGGAATTAAGACAGAACTAGATCTAGAATTATGGAATTGTTTGGAAAGGAAACCTCAATCCTATAACTGAATTGATATGGTAAACACTGGAATGTGTTAATACATTAACTGTTTATAGATAAGCATTTTAACATATATTTTGGATTTTTTATGAATTATTAATAGCAACTTAATGCAAGTGTTTTTGTTATGTTGCTCTTCCTTTTATGCCCCCAACTTCAAAGAAGTTTAGGGGGTATATTGGTTTTGACCTGACCGTCAGTCCATCCATCGGGAATTTCGTCCATCCGTCTGTACATAACACTTCATTTACTCTAGTGCCGTTACTGCTGGGGCCTTGATATTTCATAGGTGTGTAGACTATTAAAAACTAGAGGACACGTATTTTTTAGCTCACCTAAGCCAGTGGCTCCTGGATAGCTTATGGTAAGGCTCCGTCGTCAGTCTGTCGTCCGTTCGTCAACATTTTCAAATGACCCTCCTCTGATACCGCTGGGCCAATAGTAACCAAATTTCATGTAGAGCCTCTAAGGGGCAGGGGAACGAAAAGTTGTTCAAACGGTCCTGGTCACATGACCAACATGGTGGCCACGCCCATATATGGGGGATTGGGCGAGGGGGGGGGGGGGAGGGGGGGAACCGATATGATAAACTCGCATCTTATCTTTTTCCCCAACTGGTTTAATAATTTCAATAATACAGGAACATCCATGTAAGGTCCTCTATTAGGGCCATTCTTTTTGCGGAAAATCCTCTCTTATAACCAAATAAATATGGTTCTTTAAGGGTTATGTCTTAATGTAGTTTGTGGAAGTTGTAGTTATTCTCCATATCAGTAGCAGAGCTCCAGATAAAAAAGTATTTACTGGAAATTCTGAAATCCATTCTCTTATTTCTTAACAAAACGTATGCTGTGACCCCTCATCAGAACCCTCTTGCTGAGACGGTCCTGATTAGGGGTCACAACATATATTTTTTTTATGGAGAAGTGTGGAGTTTTCTGGTTTAGCATTGGGCAGACAGGTGTGACATGGTGTTCCTAAGAATTCTTGATTACTTGTAAGAGGAGATGCTTTGATACATTAATAGGACCCTTAGCAATATTTTAGACAATTGGAGAGACAGTAATAAGTTCAACTTAAAATAGTGAGAAGCATTAATATTCCCGTCAAGAACTATGATTCCGTCTTAGGCCATTTATTAGAAAATAATACTTTTATTTAATGCCACTATCCAATGACAAGGCTGATAGAGTGGTTGTATGTTTTTTTTTTATTATTCATTTTTGCGTCACTTTCAGCAAAACAGAACTTTGGAACAGCCGAAAGAGTGATCGTCAGTGTTTGGTGTACTGTGTCCACAAATATAACAGCGGTAAGCCACATAATGACTAAAAATAATGGTCAGTGATTTTAGTAGGGAATTGCACATAAAGCCAGACAAAGTATAGCTTTTTCTGCATAAATACACGGGCAAACCTGAACAACACCTAGACTTTGCAGGGACCACCAGAAGATATGTATGTGTATATTTCCCCGAGTAGCCCAAGGAGCAAACGGGCACCACCCGAGTTCACACTTAAATGATCATGCCGAAAGTGCTCATACTAAATCCATATGAGCGTTTATGAAAATGCCATATTTCATTTGACCATCTGAACCACATATTTCCTAACATTATCACTTCGCTGCCCCAAACAGGAATGTCTGCATGACATCTGAAAGAAAGTTTATCAATAATGGCCTTACAAAGTGACCGAAATTTGTGAAATCAGGAAAGATACTGGAATTATAGCGTGTCTTGTGCCCTTAAAGAGTTACTGGTAATAAATAAGATAGCGTATGATGCACGTTAAACATTCGACCCTCCGTTGCGAAAATAATTGTCGGAGAAAATTACAACAGAATTGTAGACAGAGCAGATTTTGATAGGGTTCTATCTGTACGTGTTCAAAATCAGAATAACATTGACAAATTATTGATAGCTTTGGTTTTCTATTTACCTATGATGATGGGTCATATTTCAAATTAATTGCTCTTAATGATATATTATTTGCCTTAAATAACAATGTCCTAGTATCAATATTGAATGCACATCTCAACTCAAATTCATATCTTCGAAACGATGCAAGGAAGTTAATTTTTTAGATTTTTATCATCCACAATAATTATTGTGCCCTCTTTTTAAGAAATTATAGATGCGATGATGGAACGATATTATTTCAGCGTCGTGAGCCCGTTAAACCAGTACTGCGAACATCCATTAAGTACTGTCTGTCTGACCGTGTTTGCTTGGCGATACGACTATTTATAGATTTTGGATGGATTCCCAAACTTCGAATGCTACTGTATTAATAAGACCGGATACCAGAATAAAAAGAAAATGGCAAAGTCACAAGCATGACTTTTTGGTGTCGCTGGAGTTTTGAAACAATGATATATGTTTCAGGAGCCGTTAGAACATATTCTGTTCAAGTAAGCACGCAGTGGGAGCTTCCTGATTTTGGGTTAAATTTCTGGCGTTTTTTTCCCATTTGTGAATATAGGGCTGTGAAGTAGCGGTTCCTAGTGTAACGGTACCTTGCGGATTCTTTGTCCCTATAATGTAAATGATTAATCTGCAGAGTCATGTGCTCGCGATAGTTTGCATTTCATAATTCAGTAGCTCTAAAACGGTGCTACCACTCTCGATTATCGATGTTATTGTCTGTCGTGTCCGCTTTAATATCTTTACATATTCGGTTTATTTTGTATGTTTGCTCTCTTTTATTTTCATGCAATGTTGTACATGCATATTGATAGTAGAAAATAGGTATAAATAGAAACTTTGTATACTTGATACATTTGCGTTTAGTTTAGGCTAGCTTTATAACCACTTACCTATGAAGAGGGTGTTCATTTAATTAACTCGTCTCTATATTTATGTTTAAATATCCATGATAAGTGTCTTGGATGGGACGTGGGATCTTATTATAACACTTCCTGATCGTTCCCATGTTACACTATTCTAAATAAATAGAGGATCTTACACGAGTGGTCATTTCATATGAAATTTATGAAATGAGCCTTCGGCGAGTTTCATGAATTTCATATGAAATGACCACGAGTGTAAAATTCTTCTTATATATGACCCTTTAAAATGGGATCTTATCGTCTTCAAAATAAACGTATTTTATCAATAAGAAAACGCATTTCTGATACGGTCGTTGTCAATAACGTTACATGTTACACGCGCCAAAATGTCATTATCCGTGTGGTCATACGACTTTTATAACACATCATTGTCCACAAGATAAAAACGACGTCATATGATAATTGGCTTTTAGTTTGACGAGAAAAGTAATTCTACAATGAACCCTACTTCCCCTTTAACTGGTGTCTGATGGTTTGTTCAGTAATTCTGCGATTGCTTGTTCCTATATTCATATTCCATTCCTTTCCTCCGTGCCATCTACTCTTGGAAATTCCGTTGTCTCTTTACCAAAAATACGGCATCATCCTGTATTTAAGATGTATAGAAATACTGTAATTTTATAAATGTCCGCGGTGTACTAATGTTCCCTATCTTCGCGGTCAGCATTTATGCGCTTACTTCAATATCCACAAACATGATGATTTTACAAAGCAAAACGGGAAAACCTGACAATTTGGCGAACTTAACTGCCTTGACTGAATCTACAATTGCACAACCGCGAACTTTTGTCCCGGTCAAAATAAATACAATTACAGTACTTCCTGAGGAAGCAAATTTACCATGCTCTTTTTGCCTCTCTTCTAAATAGCGTTTAACTCTAAAAGTAGAGAATTTGATCCCTAGGAGCAAATTCTTTCCTGTCAGAGTAGACCACAGTTTTGAATGTTTACACAATTCAGGAAATTAAACGCTGGGCCATAAATGTTGTAACCGGAATGAAAATATCTTTACCAATGCGACAGATTAGCTCATGATAGAAAATAAAGAATATATGATTGCATCACTGACAGTTAGGATTTTTTTCTTAAATGCTGTTATATACCTTAAAGAGAGATGCAGTGTTCGAGTGTTTAATATCCCCTGCTATAGTATAGAAGGTCACGGGTTTGAATCCCACATGGGCTAAACAGCACCTGGCAAACTCTCTCCCTCTACCCATCTGTAAATGGGTACATTTTTCTGTATCAGGGAGGATTATAGGCAGTGACAGTGAGGGATGGGGAACTTCTTTCTTACTCTGTGCCAGAGAAACGGTGGACATACAAGACCCACTGCCCCTATAGCCACTAGGGCTACGGGAAACAGGAGATCTTTTATATATGAGCCGCGAAACGAAAAAAAAACACAGTTGTTGTGCTCCCAGCGCAGACTCAGATCAGCCTGGGCATCCACCCACTGCAGTCTGATCAGTCTTGGCTGTCCTCATGGAGGAAGCTTAGACCCTTAGCTACTATTTAAGCGCTTAGCAAAGAGTCTGATCAGATTAGGCGAATGCCCAGGCTGCAGGGAGTCTGCACTCTGCGCACAACCACTTTGTTGGTTTTCTCGTGTCGAGGCTCATATTTATCTATTAATGTATGGGTACAATTCTATCTTCTTCCGCCATTACGAGTATTGCAAAGAACACGCCTTTATTGACTGCTATTTGCTTCCCTAGCCCACGTCTGTTATCCGAAATGGTCTATCCTTTAGGTACAAACTTTCTCATAGGGGAGCAAACTAAGTTCTCCAAGAGCTGACCCCATTAAGAAGAGAGGCAAAAATGAAAATGTCGGAGTTGCTGTCCCTCCCCTTAAAGTGAACCTTTTCACCTTAAACAGAGCAGATATGAACAGTGTAATTAATATAATTATTGTGTGTGTCCCAAGTTTTCAGAATCTTCAGGGTACACTGTTGTCCACTGTAATGATAACACAAACAAATAGAGTATCAGATTCAATTTTATTAATGCTTCGTTCATTTTGGTAGAGATTTTCCTTCAAGCGGCTTTAATGAAGAAACATATGCTTATTTGCATAAAAATATACTATAAACGCCACATTTTTCTTCTCTAACTTCACATGATAATGTTTGTTCGAGAAACAAATTTGCCCATGTGAATAAAATGTTTGCCATATTATATGTAACAAAGAAAGTAGCTATAGAGATTAAGAGGAACCCTTTGCTCAAAATCAAATCAATTTGTTTTTAAACAAAATATTTTACAATGCACAAAATATGGAAATATTTACATTCTTGGTGTAACTACTGAAAAAGCCCTATAGTAAACCATTGGAGCGTAATGCAGTTTAGATTCCAATAATGAAACTGAGCCATGCGGCTTTATGTCACTTTAAATGGCATCAAAATAAACCATGGTTCTCTACAATCAGATTGGACGTCCGAGACGTTATGACGTCATTGACACTGTTCCGCTGTTAGCAATAGAATGGCATGTAAATGTTTTACAATTTAAATTTTAGCGCTTAAATAAGATTTTTCGTCAAGGTTTTGAATTGAAAAGAATATAAATATAAGCAATGAACTTATTTTTTTCTGATATCTATCGAAGTGTTAACTACATTATGTCACGAGCAAAAGTTACATGGGGTTCATTCACTTTGCACGCGACCGAATGTAGTTCAAACTTCGAAAAACGTCAGAAAATGAGTATCACTCCTTGAACAAAGCAAAACTATTAACAATGTATTAGAACATAAATGGGTGTTATATGCATTAGTGATGAAATTTGAAATTAAGATGTATACACATCCATGTTTTCCACATTTTTACAAACGGGGAACAATATTTGTGAATTCATGTTTGCTTTCCTGGCGAACGATGCTTTTGCAACATTTGTCTATTCTTAAAGGTAAGAATTAGCTTCTTGGGGAGCAAATTCTTTCCTTGAAGAGCTGACCCCAATTGAGAAGGATATAGAAAATGAAAACGACAGAGTTTCTTCCCCTTACAGTGTACCCTTTCACCATAAACACGACACTTCTTTTTCCGCATTGTTGGTATATTTGTGTGCCTTCTGCTATATGTGGAGTACTGAACGCTAATTTCTGAAGTTCGTCTAACCGTATTGAATATAATGGGAAATCGTCAAGTACCACGCGGAGTACTGTATTCTACACAAAGCCGAAATCTTTACTACCGCTGAAAACGTGTCTCAGCACTCCGCAAGCGCAGTACTCCGCAATCGCACTCGTTCTAACGCACTAATGTGCATCACCGCACTGTTGCGGAGAATCGGAACAAATTTTAAGCATGAGCAGCTGACAAATATAAATAATATTGTTCCGTCTTATCCAGATCGTTGGTCTCAATATAAATAATTTATATATTTATTTTATTTTTCGGAAACAAAAAAAATCATTCCTATATAAGCAAACAGCTAAAATTATACAAATTTACTCTTGCTGGCATCTTACTAATGAATTTAGACTCAAAATTTGCATCAATTTCTTTAGAAGACAACATTTTAAATGATGTAGCGCATACAAATTAGGCCATCTTAAACAAGTTTCCATTATTTTATGTTTTAATCTTTTCTATTAATAAAAAGAGCACCGCAAGTGGGTTAATATACGTCAGTTTCTGAGTGAGTTTCAGACCCAGTTAGTACCTCGGACACCTCTTTAGCCCTGACTATCAGACCCACTCAGGCACTGATGTGTGCATAAGAAAAGTCTGTAAATGCTCATCAAATAGATGCACTCCAATTTTAAGAAAAGGAATGATTTCCATACTCAGCCCACAGGCATAAGCCAATGCACATTGCAATAATGCGCCATGAAGATATTCAAAACAATTGCCTAGTAATGGAGCGCATAAAAATAGTCTAAGATATCATCAAACGGATGTAACTGAATATAAGTAAAATTGGAGATGACACAAACCAATTCAACATCTTCTACATTTCCCTTATGCTGGCGATTATGCATGTATACATGTAGCAACGCTCGGCAAATTCCATGAATCAGACCTCGGCGTATGTACGGCGGAGCAATATGCAGCAAAATCCAACAATTTGTTCGGCCGAAAGTATACGCCGAAGCCGTAGCTCTTTATGTCTACGAATGATAAATTCTCGACCTGCGACCTTTTTGCAACCCTATTGCACGGAAATTCATTTAATGTTTTGCTGTTGTTATAACAAAACAGTCAATCATTAATGCCGAGACAGAAAATACATTTGTTTCTTTTCATTTTATTATTTACTCGGTGCGACAGTGCGGCCATCTTTGTTTATGTCTTTGTTCCTAACAATGTCGTGTGACGTAAGTAGTCCCACGTCATACATCCGAGGTTGATTCACGGAAATGACCGAGCGGTGTTACTATTGATACACTATTGAGAATTGTGTCTGTAAGACACAGGTTATGCCCCCGTGCTCCACATTTACATTGCACACCTCCCCCCCCTACTGCCCTCTGTCCCACCCCATTTTCTCATTGTTCCATCAACAACTAAAGGACGGGTTGAATACATAAACTTGCTACCCCATATCATTAATCAACTCAGAAAATGTCTAAGTTTGAAAGCCCGTTATTTTGTCAAAAACCAATAACAATAACAATAAATTTGACCAAAAATTTCCATGTACATTTTCAATATATCTGCAGCATGTTCGCAAAATTTCAATGTGATCCATTTTAAGTTGTAGGAAAAGTCGATTACACAAATTTGCTACCGTTTATAACTATACAACACTGAAAATCTAGGTTCGAAAGCCCGTAATTTTGTCAACTATACGTTATTGACCTTCAATGTTCATCTTGCCTATTTTCATTATGTCTGCAACATGTGTGCACACTTTCAAAGATATAAATGTTTTTTGACATAAACAGATGTCCCGCCACCTGCGCTTTCCCAGGAGTATCCTTTTCCCTAATGCTGCGAAGTTGAGACGTCCTGTGACGTTGAAATAGGGTCAAGGTCACCTTATGTGACCATGAAAAAGAGGTCAAGGTCACCAAAATTTAATCACTTATTTTCCATCTCCCATTGATGTATCTGTGCAAGTTTAGTTCAAATCCATCAATCCATTCAGGAGATATACTGCAGACAAGCCATTTTCAATGTTCTTTGCCTTGCTGTGACCTTGAAAATAGGGTCAAGGTCATCAAAATATAAACAGTTCTTTTCCATCTCCAAATCATATTTTGTGCAAGTTTGATTAAAATTCATCCATCCATTCAGAAAATATGACGCAGACAAGCCATTTTCAACCTGTGACCTTGAAAATGGGGTCAATGTTACCAAAGTCTAGCTTGTTCTTTGCCTTTTCTCAGTGATATATCTGTGCAAGTTTGTTTTAAATCCATTCAGTATATATGGTGCAGACAAGGCATTTTTAACACTCTTTGACCTCCCTTGACCTTGAAAATGGAATCAAAGTCACCAAAATCTTATCACTTCTTTGCCATATCCCAATGATATATCTGCGCTGTGGTAAACATCCATAATTTCCTCCAGGATATATGGTGCAGACAATTTATTTTTTATTCTGTGACCCCCTGGGACCTTGCAATTAGGTCATGGTCACCAAAATCTAATGCATTCTTTTCCCCTAGCCTGTAAAGTATGTGTGCAAGTTTGGTTAAAATCCATGCATGCCTTCAGGATAGATTGCAGACAAGAAGCTACGCCGACGCCGACGCCGACGGGATCCACACGAATAAACAATATGTCCCCCCATGATGGGGGACATAATTATCCATTCCATATTGAAGGGGAGTTGATTACACAATCTTGATACCCTATACCACTAACCAACATAACTAGAAACATGTTAATTAATAGGGCCTGCCTTTATATGGGACTATTGATGGCATTAAGTCATATGTCACCAACTGGAAATAACAATAAAACCTTTCAGTTTAAAAGTTATAGACTGGCTACAGCTTCTACACTAAAAATTACTAAGGGCATAATTCTGTAAAAAATGTAGACGGAGTTACAATTCTTATTTTCTGCAGATTGCCTGATATGCTTTATATTTGTAACAACTTCTGTGAAAATATATTTTGCTGTTTTAAAGCTACAGAGTGGATGAACACAATTTCTATACACAAAATTATAAAGGGGCAAAGTTCTGTAAAAAAATATAGGCTGAGTTATTGTTCCTGTCCTCTGCATATTGTCTGATGATGTTTCATATTAGTACCAAATTTTGTGAAAGTATCTTCAACAGTTTGAAGGTTATAGAGCCGACACGATTTCTATATAGAAAATTACAAAGGGTATAACTCTGTAAATATGTAGATGGAGTTATGATTCTCATCTGATAATGCTTTATATTTGTGCAAAGTATTCATGAACATATCTTTGTGAGTTTTAAAGTTATAAAGCAGACATGATTCCATACTTAAATGTACAGGGCAGAATTCCAAAGAAAATGTAGATGGAGTTATGGTTCTTGTTCTCTGCACATCGTCTGATAATGCACTATACTTGTATTAAGTTTCGTGAAAATATCTTAAACGGTTTCGGAGTTATAGAGCGTATACAATTTCGAAATTTAAATTTACAAAGGGGCATAATTGCATAAAAATGTAGATGGAGCTATGGTTCTTGTTTTCTGCACATCGTCTGATGATGCTTTATATCTGTACCAAGTTTCGAGAAAATATCTCAAACGGTTTCAGAGTAACAGACCTGACACAATATCATACTTAAAATTACAAAGGGGCATAATTCTGTAAAAATGTGGGTGGAGTTATGGTTCTTATTCTCTGCACATCATTTGATGATGCTTTATATCTGTACCAAGTTTCCAGAAAATATCTCAAACGGTTTCAGAGTTACGGCCCGGACACAATGTCCATACTTTAAATTATAAAGGGGCATAATTCGTTAAAAATGTATGTGGAGTTTTGGTTCTTGTTCTCTGCACATCGTCTGATAATGCTTTATAACTGTACCAAGTTTCGAGTACATATCCTAAACTGTTTCAGAGTTACAGACAGGACACGATTTCCAGACATAAATTACAAAGGGGCATAATTCTGTAAAAATGTAGATGAGGTTATAGTTCTTGCCCTCTGCACATCGTCTGATGTTGCTTTATAGCTGTACCAAGTTTCGAGAAAATATCTCAAACGGTTGCAAAGTTACAGACCGGACACGATTTTCGTACTAAAAATTTCAAAAGGGCATTATTCCGTAAAAAATGTAGGTGGCGTTATCGTTCTTGTCCATTGCACGTCGTCTGATGATGCTTTATAGTTGTACCAAGTTTCGAGAAAATATTTCAAACGGTTTCAAAGTTACAGACCGGACACGATTTCCATACTAAAATTATAAAGGGGCATAATTCCGTAAAAATGTAGGTGCAGTTATAGTTCTTGTTCTCTGCACATCGTCTGATGATGCTTTATATTTGTACAAAGTTTCGAGAAAATATCTCAAACCGTTTCAGTGTTATGGCCCGGACACGAAAAGCTGACGGATGGACAACAAAGGAGCATAATTCCGTAAAACATGTAGGTGGAGTTATGGTTCTTGTTCTTTGCACATCGTCTGATGTTTTATATTTGTACAAAGTTTCGAGAAAATATCTCAAACCGTTTCAGAGTTATGGCCCGGACACGAAAAGCTGACGGACGGACAGACGGACAGACAGACGGACAGACGGACGGACAAGGTGATTACTATAGGGCCTCCGCAGACTTCGTCTGGCGGGGCCCTAAAAAGGCTGGAAGGCCATAATTTTGTCAAAAAAATGCCATAGAAAAAATTAATGCACATCTTTAATATGTTTAAAACAAGTATGTAAATTTTCTAATTGATCCATCATAAGCTGTGAGAGGATTTGATTACACAGGGTTGCTACTAAAACGTACGTCAGACAGACAGACAGACAAACAGGAATGAAACTTCATGCCCCGCTGACTATCGTCACAAAGGCAGAAAAACCGTTACAGTTTGGGAACATTTACAGTAATTATTCTAAGTATCCTAATTATTAGAATTTTAAGGTATACTACTGTTATAAAACTCTTTTCTCTTAAGCTCGCCAGTTATCATTCAAAATGCGGCATAACTATTATGTAACAAACATATTTACATGTCCACATGTCGACCAAGCCAATGCTCTTCATCAAGTCAATTGTCATCCCACAAAGCTGGGCAAACAGCGGCATAACTATTATATAACACACATGTCTACATGTCTACCGTGCCCATCTTCTTGAGCTCGTCAATTAGCATCCCACATTGCTAGACAAATCGCGGCATAACAAATTTATAACACATATATTTACATGTCTACCATGCCAATGCACTAAAGCTCGCAAATTATCATCGGATTCCCACAAAACTGGACAAACAGCGGCATAACTTTTATATAACAAACATATTTTCATGTCAACATGTCTACCATCCCATGCTCTTGAAGTGGTGATTATCACTGATTTGGGACAAAAATAAAAATCTGCATAAAATGCAGAAAATATAATAGATCTTCCCGAAACTTAGCAGATGCCTTCTTTACGTTGTTTCTCACAATTCAGAATCCCAAAATGCAGGACCTGTTGATGATGAAATATGATTTATATAAGAAAAGATCAAAGGGTGGGTAATTTTTTTGCGCATAAATCTAAAAAAAATGACCATCATTATTAAAAATATAACTAGGTCTGAACATAAAGTCCTAGTAAATTATTTTTTTCTATTTCTTTTGCACGCTATCAGGCTGTGCAGATAAAAAAGGGTGTGGCCTGCGTTCAAATATTTGTCTAAAATACACAGAAGAATCTATTTGCAAGGTTGAATAATTTCAATAACACACCTATGTGTAATGATCATTGTAGTGTATTATTTATAATGTGAGTATGATATAAGTAAAACTGACTTATCTGTATTTCATGAATGCAAAAAGTATACATGCACTATATCATGGTCAGACATTTGTGAAAAATCTACGGTTTTTATCTGGTCAACTTTACAATTTGAAAAGGATTTGGAACAAATAATTGCTAGGACGCTCTTTTTAACTCATCAAAGTATCTTCAAGGCTATGTAAATTTTCAAGAAAAGATTTTATTTTTCAGATTTTTATGCAGAAAATTACCCTTTGATCTTTCCATATAAAAACACTTTTTTAACAGCACGTCCCTATATTTTGTATTTCAAACTGTAGAGAACAACAAAAATAAACATCTGCTTACTTTCAGGGAGATACGATAATTTTTTATGGTTTTAATCAGATTTTTGTATATACCACAAATCACCACCTTAAGCTCACCAATTATCATCCCACAAAGTTGAACAAACCGCTACCGAACTCTTATATAACAAACGTATTTCCATGTCTGTCTACCATGACCATACTCTTAAGCTCACCAATAATCATCCCACAAAGTTGAACAAACCGCTACTGAACTCTTATATAACAAACATGTTTCATGTCTCTCTACCATGACCATACTTTTAAGCTCAACAATTATCATCCTATAAAGCTGGACAAACCGCTACATTACTATTATATAACAAACATATTTACATATCTACATATCTGCCCATGCTCTTCAGCTCGTCAATTATCATCCCGAAGAGCTTGACATACCCGGCATAACTATTATAATACAAACATATTTACATATCTACATATCTGCCCATGCTCTTCAGCTCGTCAATTGTCATCCCAAAAAGCTTGACATACCTGGCATAACTATTATAATACAAACATATTTACATGTCTACATGTCTACCATTCCCATGCTCTGAAGCATGCTAATTATCATCCCACAAAGCCGGACAAACTTCTGCATAACACTTATCTAACAAACAATAACAAAATATTTTTACATGTCTATCATGCCACAAAATTGTGTTGTGAAATTTATATACACTAGTATTACCAGAGAAGAATATGTCGGCATCAGCAATATAACTGAAGTAAGAATTTTTCTAACTCCTTTTTTTATGTGTTAAAATATTTAACCATAAAAAATTTACGTATTGGCACAAATACGAATAATCAAAAACCGCAAACCCAGATGAGACAGATTCTTAGCCTGAGCAAGGTCTACACTATTTGACATTGAATTTGTATCTTTTAGACGCAACACCGCTTTGCGAAACCAAACTCTTCCATTCTAAGACAATAACGGCAATTACTTTAGGTGACCGAATTATTAGCATTTTACGGTATACATGTCTTCATGTCAACCATACCAAGTAACAAGATGCATTATCGCTGTGTACTAGAAAGATGAGTGAACTATTCTACAATAGCTGTCAGGTATGCTAGTCGCAACATTACTTAACAGTGTTTTATATAAGAGTAAAAAGTATGCAAAGACCAGGAACTGAAACAATCAAAATCCAAATCCAGCCCTCAAACCATAGTTGGAAACAACTAAGATTACAAATAATCAAGATACAGAGAACATATGGCCAACCGAGTGAGCAGCTTGTGTGATATCTAATCCTAATAACGAAGAATTAGTTTGAACGTTTGGGTCGCGGATATAACTATGAAAACTGAAGCATTTTTTAAAATTTATTTGACTTAACTACAGCTGGTGTTGTGCAGTGTGGCAGCCGTAAAACGTCTTCCCGTTCATCATCAATAGTGTCTATTATATAACTTTGTCCTTTAAGATCATATGATACATTCTGAAAGCTACAAAATATTAATTTAGACTCATATTCTAGATCACTGCTTTTCATTCATTTTGTACCGCTTTTAATACTTAGCAGTCTTTGTTGCAACTGCTTTTAAAATTAAGAAATTGCAGTAGTTTTTCTCTGGTGTTCGTTCCCAAATCATGTCAGGGCTACTGATGCGTGTTTAGTAGACAAAATTTCGAATTATGGCCCAGTTTCTTTCGTTGGAACTTGTTCCCTGCTCGTGAAGGAACTTTTGTATATTTTTATCACCATATAATGAATACTGCATTTATACAACGACTTTCATTTAGTGCACTCACAAACTAACACAATTTCAACAAAATGTACCATGGACATGCTAAGAATGTGGACAGCTCTGACAGAAATTACAGTGCAGATCCATATCAGACTGCTGCTAAAGGAGTAGTATGATCCGGTCCTACACCGTTTGCCATTCCATCTGCATCTTATGGACTCAATACTTTATTGTAGGTGAATAAGAATAACTTGTTAAGGTGTCCCAATATGTTTAACTTATATGGTTTTAATTACAATGCTTTCCATATATGAAAAATATAAATCATACTGTCTACATTCACACATATTATAATAAGCATATTGTTATATATTTTTAGAGTACACTGACGATCAACATCCATCACACGAGTAAATTGTATATGCTGCTGTTATTGCTTTGTAACTGATTTTGTTTTTCATCGTTATGTATAATTACCCGATTTTGTGCTTCATCTTTATGTGTAATAACCCGATCTTGCGTTTTATCGTTGTGTATAATTACCCGATTTTGCTTTTCATCGTAATGTATGATGGTCCGATTCCTGTTTTCTTTGCTATGTGTAATTACCCGATTTTGTTCTTAATCGTTATGTATATTTAACCACTGTTTTCTTCATGGATATGTACAATTATCCGATCTAGCTCTTCTTCGATGTGTGTAATAACCCGGTTTTGTTCTTCTTCTTTATGTATAATTACTCGATTTTGTATAATTACCAGATTTTTTTCTTCATCATAATGTATAATTACAAGATTTTGTTCATTGTTATGTATAAGTATCTGATTTTGCGTTTCATCCTTGTGCATAATTGCCCGATTTTGTTTGTTTCTTTGTTATGTGTAATAACCCGATTTTGTGTTTCATCGTGATATATAATTGACCGTTCATTTTTTTTCATTGTACTGTATAATCATCAATAGCCATGTAATAAAAGCTATTCAAAAATAGTCATTACTATAACTTATGTCCTTTTGTCATTGAGTACAAACTGTTTCACATCTGGATGTGATAAAAATTGAAAATAGAAAAAATATTTGTTAATTGTTTTTCGTATAAAGTACTTAGTCTGGGGAAATCTTTTGTTGGTCTAAATTATTTAGTTTGGTAAAGATAGCTGAGTTGCCACTTATTTGGGAAAGAGCTGCTGACTCGGCTTATCACTTGTAATTTATTGTTTGTTGGGATGTCTTTGTCAATCTTTCCCTTTGATGTTGGGGATAGGGTTTGAGATCTGATTCAGTCAGTTCCTGAAGTACTTTAAATTTAAATATGTGTGTTTATCCAAATACCAAGTTCGAAGTTAAGTAAACTCCTGCAGAATCCCAAACCAAATTAACAAATTAATATACAATATTTAGAAAAAAACAAACTAGTATTCTCTTTAAAGTACAATTTTAAGATGCACTTGTACACTTTCAAGTGGAGAAAATCTGCCATTTTCAATTTTGCATCCTTCTCAATAGATGTGACATTTGAGAGGAGCAAATTCTTTCCTTTGAAAGACAACCGATTTCAGAATGATAACTTTATTCTGGAAACTTACAGGAAGTCATGGAAATTGTTCCCCAATGTATAAATGGAGGAAACACATAGAGGTGGACCTTTACACCTTTACATTTGCATAACCACCATAAAACAGCCAGAAAAATGGAGCTGGACAACTGTTATCTGCATCGGCTGACACCTGTATTCAATTTTTTTGTCGTCTCTCATGTTGTTCGTTTAAGATGGTGACAATTAAGTATTGTGGTGTTTTCAAATATTTAAAATGCTGAAAATATAACAGATCTTCCCCAAATTTAGCTGACTTTTTTTCACAATTTTGAGTTTCAAAATGCTTAACTTGTTGATATTGTAAAGGGATTAAATATGAAAATAAATATGAAACGATCAAATTGTAATTTGCTGCACAAAATTATAAAAAAGTAACAATCTTTATTGAAAATGTATTTAGGTCTAAAGGTACTTCAGTGTATTAAGAATGATATACTAGCATTTTGAAACTCACTTGCTACAGCAGCTCCGAGGGAGCTTATAGGATAGGCAGGTTTTGTCGTCCGTCGTCCGTCTGTAGTCCGTCCGTCATCGTCCGTCATATGTTTAGAAGACTTCTCCTCTGCAACCGCTGAACCGACTGTAACTAAATTTCTTGTAAAGCCTGCAGGGGCTGCGGAAAGAAATGTTGTTGAAATGGTCCTGGTCACATGTCTAGCATGGCCGCCACGCCCATCTTTGATAAAAACCTTTAAAAATGTTCTTCTCCAGAACCAGTGAGCCGATGGCCTTGGAACTTGGTATGTAAAATTGGGTGCATGATTTCGTCAAAGATTGTTCAAATTATGATCTTGGATTAACTCTGGCCTTTATTACGGTAAGGCTATATTTGCTTTTTGGTGCTTATATAAATGGGAAAATGAACATAAAATTTCATGGAACTGTTGAAGATTTTTGGACAAAAACTGGGATAAACGGTCATCTTAATAACTACATGAAGGGTGTGAGTACAAAAAGTCATTCTTTGACATTTGAACCAGGTCTCTCATATTTCGACAATTTCAAACACCTTCTCAAAAGTCACCATGCCAACAGTAACCAAATTTCATATAATCTCCAGGAGTTTAGGGAACCATTTGGCCGATCTCCTTGAAACTTGGTATGAAGCGTTTGGTTCTCAAGTACTACCAAGATTGTTCAAAGACGACCTAAGGTTGACTTTGGCCCTTAATACGGCACTGGCAAAAATGGGTAACTTCTAGAAGTTAGAACATATGATTTCATGGAACGTTTTTAAGCGATTTGCCTAATACTTGATATGTGCAGTCGTCTTAATGAGTAGATGAAGACTGTGAGTACAAGAGTTCAAAGACATTCTTTGACTTTTGACCCAGAATTCCCATACTCTTACAATTCCAAACATATGCTCAAAAAAAAAGGGGGCCAGTTGTAACCAAAAATCACGAACAGTATCCAGGAACTAAGGAAACGAATTTCTTTTTTTTTTAAACGGTCCAGATCACATGACCAACATGACCGCCATGTCCATATATGGCAAAAAGCTAATTTCATACAGAGCCTCCACATGCTGAGGGAAAGATTTTTTTTTCAAACTGTCAAGGTCACATAACCAACATGGCTGCCACGCATATTTTAAAAAAAATACTTCAAAAATCTTTTTCGTCTGAACCAATTGACCGAAGGCCTTGAAACTTGGTATCTAGATTTTTGTACTTCAGTACTACCAAGCTTGTTCAAATGATGATCTAGGTCGATCTTGACATCTTTAGGGCAAGATCATATATTGGAAAATGCTAGAATATAAGATTTCATGGAAACTTTTGACGATTTTGCCTAAAATTGTATATACAGTCATCTTAATAAGTACATAAAGATTTTCTCATATTTTGATAATTTCAAACATCTCCTCAAAAGCCAAAAGTCCAATTGTAACGAAATTTCATATAGAGCCTCGTAAGACTGAGGAAACAAAAATATTGTTCAATCAGTCCATGTAACAGGCCCAACATGGCTGCCATGCCTATAGGTGGTATAAATCTTTAAAAAATATTCTTGTCCAGAACCAATTCACCGATGGCCTTGAAACTTGGTATGTAGCATTGAGTACTCAAGTCATTGAAGTGCTACCAAGATTGTTCGAATGACGACCTTTGATTGACCTTGACTTTTTCTTACGGCAAGGTCAAATATTGGACAAAGCTAGAACATAGGATTTCACGGAAAGTTTTGAATATTGAGGCTAAAAATTGGTATATACATTTGCCTTATTGGTTACTTGAAGACTAATGAGTACAGGCGGTCAAGGTTATTTTCTTTTACCTACGACCCAGCCCTCTCATAGTTCGACAATTTCAAACATGTCCTCAAATGCCACAGGGCCAATTGCTCAGGTGAGCAATTCAGACCCTCATAACCCTCTTGGTTTATTACTCGTTTAGATATTTTGAGATAAAACAGATAAAATTGGTAGTCTGTGTCCCAAATATAGAATATTTTGGAGATGACGCAGAGGCGTTTTTTTTTTCTTAACGTTGCATTATTTTTACTTTTACACCTGTCTCGTAACACAAATATAGTTTTTATACTGTTCTTATCATATAAGTCAACCTACCTACCCTATATGTAACGAATGAATCATTTAATCAAAATCCCATCAACCTTATACATGGTCGAACATTTAAGAGTAAAGTACCTTCAGACCTAAACCCATTTTTCGATATTGATTGTATTTTGTAAATTTTTTGGCCGCATATAATTACTTTTTTGTATCTTTCTTATATACAGTCTTTTTCATCAGCATGTCACACAATTTTGTATTGTAAACTGTAGAGATCAACATAAATAAGATGCCTGTTAAGTTTCGGGCAGATACGTTATACTTCAATGGCTTTATTCAGATATATGTGCTTATCAAAGCTAACCACCTTACACAGACGTTATGACCCATGAAAATAATATCAATTTGGTATTTCTCAAAGAAACACTTTCAATCACACACCCAAAATTAAGCCAATAATACAAAATTTCATATAAAATATATGCATTTCAGGTAGTGGGAAACAAAGTAAATACAAATAGAATACGTCCGTACATACGGTAAACTAACGTTATGACAAGCATGAGCGTTTATAAGAGTTTGAGAGCTCTTCCTACTTTTGGGAGCAGAATAATTTCTAAATATTCTTTTCTTTCATCACATACCTTAGACATTCTTATAACCGGGATTTAATAAAACAGTAGTTGTCCTAAAATGGAACGGTTTAGTTTTATATGACAGTACTGTGTCCAATAGATGTTACTGGAAAAACAAACAGTGTTGTTCCTTATCAGAATGCTCCTTAGGCTGCAGTCTGATCTTGATTTCCATTGTTTTCTTAGATCTATCTGCCCAAAAATATAGAATTTTACAGTAATACTCCAACTTAAAATTATATATATATATAATGCTCAGATTGCGCCACGTAATAACTGATAGTCACTCTTTCTGAGAAGGCATAATCATCCGATTCATACGAATAAAAAGTTCGAAATTATATTCGAGAACTGTCTACCGACAATCTTGTTCCTTCTGCAGTATTAGACATAAAGCAGATAAAAAGATACAAATTTTTGTATTTTCACAATAAGTGTTACAGGAAAACAACTTTGGGAGTCTACTAGTACCCACTATAAAGAGAATTGACTTTGAAACAAGGGACCGCAAGCGATACAAAACTCTTGAACTAGACATGGTTCATTATGAGGTTATTAGAGCGACGACAAAAAAAATTTCTATATAATGTCACAATAACTATGACACTAGTATTCTGAAACGCAAATTTGTCTAGAGGGTATTGGTCCATAAAAGAAATTGTTAGGGTAATGGCTTTTTTTTTTCTAAAAGTAACAACTCCGATCATGACATTTGACATACAAGGCTGAAACGGAAGGTTAATTTAATGTAGTGTCACACCTGTGTGAAATAATATCAAAATTGGACCATAAGTAAAGGCACTAGAGCGATAACTTAGTTATTTTCTCTAAAATTAACAACTGTGATCTTGACCTAAGACCTTTAACGCTTAAACATTAACCTATCCAAATATTGTCATAATAAACATTTGTGTAAAGTTGTATTAAAATCGGTCCATAAAAAAGTTGCTAGAGCAATGACAAACATTTCCTAAAATAGCGACTGTGACCCTGACCTTAGACATACTATGCTGAAGTAAAGTCTTATCCAAAATATTACCATATTGAATATTTGTATGCAGTTATATTTAAATCGATCAAACTAAGCTCTAAGGTGCTGATATTTTTTTCTAAAATTAACAATTGTGACCTTGACCTTGGACCTAAAATTCTGAAACGCACGCCTCGCAAAGTATATTGTTGCTCTTAACATTTATATCAAAATCGGTCTACACCCAACAATATCTAGTTGTCAGTTTTCTGCTGCACAGAAATATGAGTTATAAACTATTTTTGGCATATTAGGCTAATCAATTTCTTGGGCTATTATTAACATATAAAAAGTAAATTACATAATTAAATGACTGGCCTATTAGAGGTATTATCCCTATTTTCGAACCATAGTATGCTTTGCAAATGCATAAAACTTCATCAAACTGCCAAACGATCAAGATATTTTCAAAAGTAAATATTGATTTTCATGACAAAAACATGACAACTATACTTAGTCTTCATGACCTGCCTTTGCTTGTGTGTGTGAATCATAATAGACGCCTCAAATTGTAGTTAATCATTTTTAAATGCATGTGTTGATTGTGCTATTTGTGAAATACGAACATATGTGTGGATATTTTCATCCGAGTTGTAAATAGGGTAATTTTATTTTGCTTGCATATGATTTAATTCTGTGTGACTGCTGACAAATTTGAAAGTTTGTTCAGTGTAAAAGTAAAGACGGTAGAGCGATCACAAAGTTTTGTTTTGTAAAAAAACATAGCATCTGTGATATTGACTTAAGACCTAAAATGCTGAAACGCTAACTCGTCAAAGATACTGTCATAATTAACATTTATATGAAGTTTTATTGAAATCAGTCCATAAATGAATGCGCTAGAGCAATCACAATTCGTTTAAAAAATGGAAGCTGTGACCTCTGCCTTTAAAGACAGGGATGGTATTATATAAGGAGGATTAACTTCAACAGTGTCATTCTGTCTCTTGATCACATAGTGTCAACACCTCCAGTCAGCCAATAAATGGTCATAACTGGTAATTCTGGTCCACTGATTGGTTGAATAAATTTTCACACCTTTACCTGTACAGGTAAATCTGCTGTGAGATGGGAACCAGACCCCCCGGCAGAGAAGTCCTGTCTTTAACCGATAATGCTGTAATGCAAACTTGCCGAAGATATTGTCATACCATATGTATAAAGTTATACCAAAGTCTGTCCATAAATGTAGGCGCTTGAGCGATGACACTGTTTTTTTTTAAAAAGAGCAACTGTGATTAAACCTTGACATTACCTGAAACGCAAACTTAATCGAGGCATTATCATTACAAACTTTTGTGTACAATTATATCAAAATAAGTGAATAAATGACCTCTTTAGAGCGATGACAAAACGTGAAAATACATATGTTGAACGTACGTTCTCACAATCAAACTTACGGGACAGACCCTACATCCTCTCCACAACTCGTTGTGCGAAACAATAAAAATGATTTTTTTCACTTCTAACAGGAGACAATTTGATCTCTTATCTTTACCGGAAACATTTTAAGTAATGGGACAAATAGTTAAGAGCAAAAAGTGTGCGTTTTTGACGCATAACTGTATTGTAAAAACAAGCTGTCCTTCTTTAAGACAATTACAGTAATTATTTTAGGAGTCCTTAATTTTAAAAGTTTTAAGGTAGCTTCAACGAGAGTGGAGGCAGTTTCTATACCACATAAGGTCAACTATTGCAGCGTAAAGGAGGCTTCAGCTGACAAAAATTTCCATAGAGGACCTCTGACAGTTGTAATACACAATTTGCCTATAAAACTAAGCAAAATAAAAATTTAATGGATGATACAGCGGAAAAGTCACTTTTTTCTCCTCATTTCCCATAATTGCCTTTACAGATATTTTTCGTTGTTTTTCGCGCATATACTTCAATTTAAGTGGAAAAGCTAGTGTAAAGCTTTACACGAATTTGAGGTCATATTTTGGATCATTATCAGAAGAATTCATATTCAGACATCAAATTGTTAAATTGTCCCCAGCTATCATGTACAACCTTCGAATAGTCTTAAAGATATCAAACAAAGATCACTGGACTGAAATAAAGGTCGATATGACATACTGTTTGACAGAGGTTAAACATCAGGTCATATTGAGTCATTATCAGAAAGAAATCATATTTGTGCATAAAACAGTCTTCAAGTTATGAGGAAAGATCACTAGACTATGAAATATAGGTCACTGTGACCTACTGTTAGTTTAGTTTGAAGTCAAACATTCGGTCATACTGAGTCAAACTAATAGTAGATCACACTGACCTATACTTCATGGTCCAGTGATTTTGCCTTATATCTTGAAGACGTTTTGATGTATGAACATGATTGTCACTGATAATAACTCAGTATGATCCAAAGTTTGACCTCAAACAAACAGAAGGCTACCGTGACCTCTGTTTTATGGTCTATTGGCCTTGACTTATTTCACGAAGACTATTAGATATATAAATATGAATGCTTGCAAAAGTAACTCAGTATGACAGGCTGTTTCAACTCATACTATCAGAAGGTCACTGTGACCTATTTTTATGTGCAGTGATTTTGTCTGATATTTCCAAAACTGTTTCATGGAAATACAACTTATAATTATGCTAATGGTTTGGGCTAACTCTGTGAGTAACCTCATACTGATTGTTGGTCAGTGTGACGTATATTTCATGATCCAGTGATTTTGCCTCACTATTCTATCACTATTTTATGGATTTTATTATACTTGGTTAAATGGTTTGGGCTGACACTATGATTGATGTCCTCCTAGTTAAAGGTCAGTATGACCTATATTTTCATGGTCCGTTGATTTAACACTAATTCATAAATTTGCATTCTACTTGGATTCCTGGTTTGGGCTGACATTGTTAGTGACCTTATATAAATTATAGGTCAGTGTGACCTATATTTCAAGGTCCAGTGATTGTATCATATTTCTTACACTTTTACATGGATTAGTATTTTATTTGTGTTGGTGTGGGCTGACATTGTGAGTGACATCATATCAATTGTAGGCCAGTGTGAACTTTGCTATTTGATCCAGTGATTTAAGCCAATGTCTCTAAAACTATTTCATTGACTTCTATTATTCTTGCTGTAACTGTATATTTAGATGGAATTCTTGACCTCAAGTCACTTATACATCTCCCTGACTTATATTTAACTGTTCATTGATCTTATCATATCTTTGGCAACATTTTAGAGGTTTAAATTATCTCAGAAAAAATGTTTATTCTGTCATCTTATTTCACTTCTTTATCATGCATAAGTGTACATACAGTGTGTCCATGCCAAATACTCCAACTTTTGTTTCCCTTAAAAGCTGCAATAATTTGTTGAAAATAGGCAAATTTGCACTAATACTGTCACTGTCGGTGGTCTCTAACCATTCAACGTCGTCTATTTTCCACCAGTCACACTCATTATGTTTCCGCCCAATTCAACTGCTTAGTATGCGTATTTCTCCACTACGGCTTTGAGCTTTTTAATGGTATCTTCCACGTCCTCCACCAGATTCCTGTTTGCCTCTGCAAAAATATATTTATTTTAAACCAGAATAACCGTTTGTGCGCAATGAACAACTTTTATATCGAGGTTATGTCAACAAAGATGTGTTCAACTCATTTAAGTAAGAATTGGAAGATGTTAAAAGACATTTTGGCATGTTTTTGCTTTACACAAATATATACAAATTGCAATTTGAAAGCATTTGATTGCGCTAAGTACGTATTTTCAATTGATGTAAAAGCTAGCCATGCTTCGTTAGTTACAGTACATTTCTAATCAAGATACCGAAATCATTTTCAACAAAATGTCGTATACTTTTAAACTATTCAGGTCATAAGGACATATGCAAACAGTGAAAAGGTAAACTCAGACAGCTCAGAACGCGGCGTCCGAGTCTACACTGCTTGTATCAAATTCAGAGCAATTTCAATTGATGATGAATAAATAAACCGGATATCCTTGAAGAATGAACTTATCCCATTTATAAGAATATCATACTGGCCTAATATGCATTGCTGCTTTCAACAGATCTTCCGAAGAGGTATCAATGGAGCGAGTTCGAAGACACTAGCTCTTGTGGGTACTTAGAAACTGAAACCCCTGTCACACCAGAGCAGCGTTCTCACGGCGATCCCACGGCGTCCAAGAAAAATGCAGAACACCGAGGTGCGCGCAGTACGATCGCAAGAATCACCGCAGCAACGCAGTGGCATCGCCAGTAGACGCTGTGGGATCGCTTAGAACGCCGAGCGACGGCGCGCACTTTGAGCATGCTCAAAACAAACGCCGTCTTTCGGCGTTCTAATAAAAGCGCAGTGGGGTCGCCGTAAGGTCACAACAGCAGCGCAGTAAAGTCTCCTACAACGCAATAGGAGCTCCGCGGGCGCGCACAAGGGTCGTTGTGCAAACGCCGTTGTCGTCCGTGGCGTTTGCACGGAGATTGTACGGCGTTCTTTGAGATGTCACTGCGTCTTTAACGCGCTTATACGACGCGTCTACGGCGCTTATACGGAGTGCAATTTATTGTACTGCGCTCTTACAACGACTGTAAGAAGCTGCCATGGCAATAATTGCGCTCCCTTGGAGCTTTTACCGCGCCCATCGGCGTTTGTATGACAAAAGCAAACAAAATAGATTAAAAAATGGGATATGTAAACAATTTGACAAAAGCAAACAAAATACTATAAAAACGAGATATGCAAATAAGCATTCCTTTCACTATGTCCGACGTACGCCAGCAAGCTAGACTCCTGCTTGCCCATATGCAGGTCCAGCAGTTCCAAAATGCTACAGACGCTGTTCACATCATTCTTGGAAGACGACGACGGAGGAGGGCCCAAAGGCTTAGAATGCTTTGTGTCCGACCATGGCTGGAGAAAGCTAGACGGTTTCAGCATGGCCACTTTCATCGTCTCATGCCTGAGCTGCGATATTTAGGATCCTTCAAGTTACTTCAATTACCTCCAGTGCCACCCGCAAACGAACGTCTTCAACACGCCGTCAGCGCAGTGCGAACGCCATGAAAGCGCAGTGCATGCATTGTGAGCGCCGTGAAAGCGCAGTGAAAGCGTCGTGAGAGCGCAGAGAATCGCCAACAAGAACTCCGTAGGAACGCCATAGAACGCCATGCGAGCTCCGTAGCAACGCCTTGGTCGCTGTCAGGACGCCGTGACAGGCCCCTTTTCACAAAAACTATCAGGGTTTTCTTGCGATCTCACGGCGTTCCGGAAAATAAACAACTCCGTGCTAACGAAGTGGAAACGCGGCTTGGTGTGACAGGGGCTTGAGCTAAACGCAAAAGGTGAATACTCTTACAAAGGCGCACGCGCACGCGCAACAGCACGAGAACGCGCACGCGCACCCGGATGTATACGACGAGTTTTGAGAAAGCATCTTTTCTTCGTAACGGCGAGTTGTTCTAAATTTTTTCATAGAAGTCACATTTTGGAATTTCGTGTGCAAACACACTCTTATAGAGGTTGTATAGGACATCTGCATGAATGCATGATAGTTCTCATTGTATTTCATATGACGGAATAGATCAAACAAAAACGTTATTTTATAGTGAAAAGCAAAAACTATTGTTGAATGTTGGTGAATGAATTTTAAATTTACCCTCAAGATCCTTTAATTTCAACTGAAGTTTCTGTGAGTCTTTTGAGGTGAAGACCTGATTCTTTCTTTTCGCTAAAGCTATGCGGTAACCTTTTGGACCAAGCGAGTTTTCAATGTCATCCATTATTGCACTTATCTCATCCCAGTAGTCTTCAAATTCAGGATCCTCAAGTCGCCCGTCCGCGGAATGGCCGTTGACATGGTTTCGGCAGATTCGTATACGCTCCACATTGGCACTGAGAGATGTGTCCCTCGGCTGATCTACCGGTTGTCTACCCCATCCAGTCACAGGTGCTGGAACAGAGCTTATTTTTCTAATTAAAGCACATAACAAAGTAATATCAAACTGATCAAGGGCGCCTGTGTATCGCCCATTTGGGTCTGGAAATAGAAGATCGATTTGTTCTTGTCTAATCTGTTTCATTGAAGTTAAAGTGGATTGGCTTGCTAACAGTGCTTTGTAAAAGTTGGCGAACCCAGGGGGTACTTGGCTCAGAAGGATATCTCTAAGACCATCAGCACACACTGTAACCAATACGTTACAAAGACGTGCATGGTTTAAGTGTTGCTGTGTTATTGGTGCATCCGCATCTATTTCTTCCATATCAGGGACTGGCACTTTCTCCTGGCCGGCACATCCACTAACATCTATTTCTTCCATATCAGGGACTGGCACTTTCTCCTGGCCGGCACATCCACTAACATCTATTTCTTCCATATCAGGGACTGGGACTTTCAACAGGCCGGCACATCCACCAACATCTATTTCTTCCGATGCAGAGACTGGCATTTTTTCCTGACCGGCACATCCACCAACATCTATTTCTTCCATATCGGGGACTTGCACTTTCTCCTGGCCGGCATATCCACCGACAGCTATTCCTGTTGGCTCTATCTCATCCTGCTTCTGAAATAAACGATATGATATAGTCAAAGAAAACAATACATGATATCTCTAAAAGAACACCATCAACAGAGATGAAATATTCTTACCCACAATACTCAGGGATTTCAAACAAGTCAGCAAGAACCGAATTTATTTCTGCTTTGAAAGGACACAGAGGTCTTTTTCATAGTTTGTGATTCGATATCTAAATTTATCAATATGCTTGCTTTTGTCTTCTCTAGATCTGCGATCGCCTCATGAGGGGAACATTGAGTCGACGGTTTTGCTGGCTGTTCAAAATTTTATAATTGAACGTAAAACCACTCTTTTATTTGGTGGCAGCAGGGGGCTTAAATTTTGACTGTGGCACTTTTAGCGATCGTTTCCCTGACTTTATTTTTTACATCCATATAGTAATTTATCAATAATATTCGACGTTCATAATCACCCTTACTCTTATCATTTCATATTGTACGTTCGAGATGATTTGTCACTCACACACCGCCTATTTAGAAGAGGCAAAAGCAGATGTTTTATAGCCTAACATCCCTAGATGTTTCAATAATAAGCTAACCTTCCTATTCGATCGTCTTCTTACACAAATGATAAGAGTGTGTATAGATAATTACTGAAGATATTTAAAAAAACAAACACAGGTCTTGCATTAAAACAGAAGGTGTACAAACCCATGTAAATGCACTTGTACTCATTTTGCACTGAACCACATTCTTATATGTTAATGCAGATCTCATGTATGTGGTCTTACAGATTATTTGCACAGAACATTTTACTAATAGTTCAGTGCAACAAGTTTGTAGGTTACATTGCAAATGCAGTTTTACTTTGAAACTTCGGAATTTTTTATTTAAAAGATACAAAGTGTTTTCTAGTATAACAACATTATTTTGTGTATGATTTGGGTTCTGCAGTACATTAATATATACTTTAATTTACCATGTCCATCCAGCCTCCAAGAAGTTCTTGTACCTTCAATAAATGTGACTGTTGGCATTTGTCGCATGCTACAGCTTCTTGGTTGATCATATCACTAATGTCCAGGTATCCACCACTGTCTGTAGGAGAGTATTGTGGGCACTGAATACATCGCAAAAATTTGTTTGACAATCCCATGGCCTGAAGAATACTTCTTAAGCTTTGAGTAAGGAATTCTTGAACAGGCTCGCAAACCGCATGGTGTGGTTGTTCTTTATCCACAAGACTCTCTATTCTAGCATGAACAGCATAATTTACAAGAAACAATGTCAGCTTGTAGAGCCTTGCCTTGTCAAGATTGAACTTACAAACCCCACAGAATATCAGCTTTTTTCCTTTCTGTTCAACTATAGGCCACCTAGTGATACACATAGCTAACAACTTCTGAAATATCGCTGGTGGTAGAAAATGGTTTTCTGCAACCATGCAAAATATATTAGTGCAAAACGAACCTTCCAAATTTGTTATTAGACGTTTGTCAGCTTCTCTGCGTACCATACAAGGTATGATATAACATACGTCTTTCTGGAATGAATAAAACCGTACATTTAAACTCACAGAAAGTCCTCATTTTAACTAGTTATTGTCAATTATCTCCGCATACTCCACTGTAATGGGTGAAATGTAGCTCTTTGAGCCTACCTCACGCCCAACTAAGATGCTGAATACATCTTTATATTTTGTCCCCACGTGACTTCCTGTTTGCTTCCCTGTACGACGAATCTCTTTCAAAATTCTTCCTTTAGTTTCTTGGGTTGGTTATTGTGGTCTTTCCTATGTTTAAACAGTTGCCTTTTAATTGTTTATCTTTCTGCTTTTACTTATTGTCTTTTCAGTGTTCCTGTTTTGTATTTTGTCCATTAATATCAGAAAAACATTTTAACATTTTTCCGAAACCGATCCAAACATTATTAAAACTATTGAAAATTTGAGCTTTTTCATATTATGATAGAGACTCTATATGACCGTGACGCCACTCATCGATATTAAACTTACACAATTATATCACCATATTGCTTAATAAAATTACAGGTAAACCAGAGTCAAACTAGCTGCTTGACCATAAATAATGACGTTTCCTCACGATATGAAAATTTAAAGAGTAACTACACTTCAGGAAATGACTGAATCAGATCCCAGATCACATCCCCAACATCAAAGTTCATTTAAGTTTACTTTGACCTGTAGTATAGCCATTTCAGAGCCATTGATGTAAAATAATGTGTGACGCTTAAATATACACTTCATGCGGCATACCTGTACACGAAACAATCTAAAATATGTACCTCAGTTTCCTCGACGTTTGCGTCCAAGTCATCAGGAACATCGACAGGAGCAGCAATAAATAGAAATTTCTCCATCAGACGAATCAAGTGCTCATGGTTTGCATACAGACTTGGATCTTCTTTGTTCTTTTCAAAAATGCCAACTATAAAACATATATTTGGAAATACGACTCAGGCAATGCATACATAAAAATATCCGTCAATAGTCAACAAATCAACATTTTAACAATACACGGGAACACAGCATTAAGCCTAAAGGTTTACACCAAAGACAGAAAAAAATGTTCGCGACTGAAAAATAAAATCTTTTAAAGGGCGAAAAACCATGTTGAAAAACAACATGTACATTCGAGTACGTTTTGTAAAAAACCTTTAGGAATAATGATGCCTGTGTATATTTTATGCAAAAAATGATGAATACATAGAAGGTTTTCAACTTTTAAACCTTCAAATTATTAGCGAAGAATTCAAGGCCGCCATTAGCTGAAAAGTATTAAATAACTGACATTGAGATGTTAGGAAAAAGTCACCGACCTTCGCCATTCGCCATGTGACAAACTGATCAAAATACATCAAGTTATTATGCCAACGAAATCTCTTTTATAGAAAAAATGGCTGCATAAACCAAACATTTTGTTGCTAGGTCTGTTATTGATACATTCTTTATGATATTAAGGCTAGCCCTTTGACCGACTACATGGGAAATGGCTGTTCATACGGCTGCTGCTAATAATGTCCATGGTGGTTACTAATTTTTTGCTTTATTTTCCCACATGGTGTCTTGGCTGGGATCTTGGATTGCATTTAGTCAGTTCCTATTTACTGTTACAACAGTGTAATAGAATTGTTGCAGGTACAACAAACATTTTTACATAGAAAAGACACAATTAAAAGGTGAAGTGTGTTAAGTCTAGTACGTTTTCAGTTGATCGTAAGATGGGGACTTTCACTACTGTCTCACTTATACCTTGATAATCTTCTTATGTCGTGTGCCTGTCTCTTGTCTGCACAATCAACAAATATATGGAAGCTGGCTTTTGTAAACTGAGGCATACTTTCTAAAAAAATACTTGAGGGCTTTAAAAACGTCTCACCCAAAAATGTGACGTATTTCAGAAAATCCGCATTTCAAGTAATTTAGTATGACTAGGTTTTATTAGAAATTGTACAACTAATCAATTTAAACAAATTGCGGGAATTTATGTATGTTAAGTGTGACGACCTTTACACTTAACTGGTCAACGTCACTGCCCCTTATTTGATTTAAAACGCCCTTATATTACAGCTCTTGAAGTCGATCTCAGCTTTTTCCAGGAAATACATCCTACAGCCAAAAACGAAATTAAGGTCGTCATGACTTCATTTGCTGTCAGACAGCTTAAATTGAAGACTGGAACACACCAACTGGGATCCCGAAAAAGTGATTTTCTGAAAAATAACGCAAGTTTACGTTTTACACGGCACATAAACAGTATTCGATACAAACATCTTACAGATTTACTTTCTAAGCATCCGCTAACATCAATAGATGTTTTGATATCAGCACCAAACGTCCATTTTGCCACGCAAAAAATGACGTCAACGTCTGATTCCACTCCTAACGGACTCAAAGCTTCACATTTGAACGACTCGCGGTCCTAGGGTACACCACTAGGAGACGTAAAATACTGTTTGGGTGAATTTATTGCTGTCGGTTTGGATGTTTGGTGCCGTGTTTAAAATGCTAGTTTTGAATTCTGCGAGCGTTTGTTTACCTCGCTTCAATTCAGTAATTGTTGAACTTAGCGGAAGACGGGAACCACGCTATACTGCTTTCAGCATTCGGACGGTGCATTTTGACCGTTTTGTGAAATTCCCGCGTTTTTATACACCCTTTTATATTTGGCGCATGTATTTAAACATAAAAATTTTAAGATTGTACCGATGATTATCTTATGCATTTGATACATGGTTGCATTTTTTATCATTAGCTTTATTTTAGCTAATAATGAAACAATTGCAGCATTTCAATTTCTTTCAGGTGAGGCGTTTTTAAAGTCCTCGAATATATATTCACTCCTCCTATGGAAGTTTTAGGACGTAGAAAATGTTTGTGTGGCGATAAATTTTCAAATTCCGGACCGTAAGTAAAATTTGTAACTTCGAGAATTTGTCACGTAACCGTACAGTCAGATGATTGACCTTATGTCAGTTCTAGGTCAATGTGACCTATATTACACATTTCATTGATAATGTCGTATCTCTGGCTATATTCTTAATGTTTGACTTACTCTTAGGAAATACGTTTTTTTTTTACTTTGCAGTTGATCTCACTTCACTTGGCCGGTATTGTCCTGTTTAATCTTTTGTTTGTTATATTAAGGCTCCTATAAGTCACTTATTATTGTCATCTAATAATTTTTATTACAAAATACAAACGCTCTATCTCTATTTTAGACATATTATGCAACAAAGCACCTAAATTCTTCGAATTTGTTGCTTCAGATTATTGATATTGAAATGAAATTGTATCTGGTCAATTTCATACGTATTTAGACTTTAACAACAAAGCACATAGTCAACAGGAGAATCCATTTATAAGAAGCGTTTTCGACTGGATATAAGGAGATATACATTTTCACACAGAACTATAGATCATTAAAACAATATCTTAGAACACACGGTGAAAGTCCAGTACTTTAAATCAGTTTAAATCGCGGCTTAACGTTCACTGAAAAAATCTGACTGGATCAAGTTTCAACCACACTGCTACACGTATTCTTCGACCCAGTTAGAGACTTTGAACACCTTGCCAGAATGGATGTCAGAGGCATACGCCAAGTCACAGATCTCCACATAAAGTAAGTAACTTAATTAAACCTTTTTATAAATATGAACGGTTAATCTTCATATGATGGAGTTTGGACCTTTAGAGCATAGATATTTTAGTACTATTACGATCATCTTGCTTAATATTTTGAAAAATACAATAGTTGGAAAATGAAGGTCCTGTTTTGCACAACCACAATCCCCACAAATCCATTTTTTCTCATTTTATTTCTTATAACCAAATGGAATACTCGCCACTTCACTTGAAACCAATGTCTCTCAACATTTATTGATGATCTGTGCAAAAGAAATCAATTATTTCGAGTTTCGAGGAAAAAAATATGTTGTTGTTTATTTTTTTTCATTTTTTTCTTTTCGTTTTTTTTTTCTCTCGAAATAATGAAAAATAGGGAAAGGTACCTTGTTGCACTAACCCTTCAATTATGCCATATTCAATGAGTTAATGAAACAAATTACTATTTCATGACTACGAATAACTATTTCGTTTTTATACCGATTATGAAGTAACAACAGCCCTACCGTTTATCAGAATGTATACAATCAAACGTTTGTTCAAAATGTATTGTATTAATAAAGATTAGGCCCTTACCCTCGCCAGATTGCATGTGACATCTGAAACCAAAGCAGTCGCAAATTTTATCCAGTCCGACCGAAATATTGACAGGATAAAATCCTGAGCGGAGTATGAAATCTGTATTAACTGAAAATTGCTCAGATCCGATTTATTTCAACAGACAAATGAAGACTTTTAAATCAATATTTGTATTGGTAAATGCAAGCAAATATATACAGGTCGAGTAAACATCCTCATGACATTAAATTCAGCATACGTGTGAATTATAGGAAAGTGCATAGATGCATTAAATGCATTGTAATTACTCGTATATAGGTATACTGAGAAGCAAAATCGCATTTTACACTACCGTAATGATACACATTACTCAGACTTTTATCAAAGTCAATGCAATTTAAGGATATAACAGAAACTTTGCATACCAATGGCTGAGCGACTAATAATTCCAGATTCACAGAATTCCTTCCATTGTTTGTCAAGTACTGGGGTGCGTATTGCAAACCTGTCAGCCGTAATTACAGTTTTGAGCCCCTCTATCAACCATACTGGGTCCAATACGACATTGTCACGTAAAAGTTTGTCACTGAAAAAAGAAGAGATATTAGCTAAGCAACAGAATGACAGAATGATAATTTGCATGTATTTAATATCTTGTATCAATAACTCATTTAAGAGATATTACACAACAATTACCAATTTTCAACTATCAGCTTCCAATATTTTTACGGTTTTCACTAAGAAGCATATCTGGTTCAACTTAACTTTGGAATTTAAATCCCGACTTATGCTGATGCTTTTGTTGTGGTTTATTATCACTGTCATAGTTTCTCGTGTATCTATTAGAATTTGACGTTTTCTTCATTATATGTATTTTGGATAGGCGCGTGATCGTCTGCTGGGAAAGAGCTGGTCACTTGGTAATTAGCCTGACTATCAGTACTGTTTTATTGTTCGACTTTCGCGATTCTTTTGTTTAGGGCAGGATTTGAACATCGATTGTGACGATGCCTGATTCACGCCTTCTCATCTATTTTAGGTAATTATTGTCATCATTGTTTGTCGTCTTTCAATAGGTTCTTATGTTTTTCTTTATTGTTTATGATAGGTGCGTGACTATCTGCACGGATCGAGCTTATCTCTTGGCTTTTCGCATGTCTTGTTTAGCTTTCAGTGCCATCTTTATTGTTTTCCTTTCCTACCACGTGTTTAGGGCAGGATTTGTCTATTGACCGTGGGGATGCCTGCTTAATGTTTTCTTTTGTACCCGGTGTTTCGAGCGGGATTTGGCCATCGACAGTGGCGATGCCTGATTAATGTCTTCTCATCTCTTTCGGGTACTGACATTCAAGTTTTGACCTTTAATAGGTTTCCTTAATCTTTAGACTTATTATTACTTTAGGATAAAATTGTCACAAAATGTTATAGACGGTACGAATTTCTTAATTTGGCGATATAGTAATGGACGTTTTTTTTTTAAATAGGTAGTGTAATCGTAAATATACACACCCGTCCACATTTGTAGCAGTCTTGCGTGTCCTGTCTAACATACAAATCCATTTAAACCTAAACCGTTAGTGAGATAGATCCTCTTTTTTGTATTAACTCACTCAGTTTCGCTACACTCCAAACGTCTGACACAAAACAACAATGAGCAGATCTCGACAGGCAACAAGCATCCGTCTCAAACTCACATGTATCGAGTCATTTTATGAGAAAGAGAGAGATCAGCCGCAGACATCAGGTAAAGATCCCTACGTACTGGCTCGCAATCATACGTTATCTCCAGGAAGGAGATGTCTAATGCAGCAAATATATGCAAGAAGCCACAATTATCAGATAGACTAAAAGCCTATCCTTGCTATAAGTCATGTCAGTCTGTTAAATCCGTCTTAGTTTTAGACTATTCTCGACTATTTTAGACATTTTTGGGGATAGGGTCATCAATGGACGGACGATTTGTGATTTTGCGTCCATTTCAATGGTATTTTAGGCATATCAGGAGGTTGGTTGGTTTATAAGGTATAATTATGTCATCTGTAGTTAATATTTTGAAATATTCCAAATTTTGGTATTTCTATATACTAGATATCAAACCATGTTAACAACCTATAGTAGACGGTTTCTCCGCTCTCGTGGAGAAACTTAAGAAAGATTTCCATTTCGGTATCGGTTGTAATGTTAACTTCTAGTCCTCTGTTTATGGTCTTCAGTTCTTCGAGAGCAAGTACCTATGGAAAAAGATAGGATAAAATGTCGCCATATCAATGTGGGTAAAATGTAATACACTTGTTGGAGGTTATCTCAGAGCGTCTGAAGCCAGTGAGGGTATCAAACATGCAATACACGATACAAAGAAATATAATTATCTGTACTACAACGCAGAGAGAGAGAAAGAGAGAGTAAAAGATAAAAATGCTGACATAAGAGGTGTGTTCTAAAACTAATATCAGTGTAGATTTATTTCGCAAAAATAAAGCCTTGTGGGCTCAAAACTAGCTCGTGTCGATGGAGTGATCGCTAAAAGCGTATCATAGGGGTAAAAAATCTCGCTCACAACTTCACTCGCATTTGAACTGTATACATTTCTTTAAAGCGTACACAAAATGACTGGGAAAAGAGCCAACGACATGCTTTAAATTGGGACCTTTAAATGAGGTAAGTCGCAACACGGTATAAAACCTTTCGACATTCACTGTAAGGTATGCGATATTTATGGAGAGGGTAAAATGTCTCAAGACGATTTGCAGGTGGATATCTAAATTTAGGAGCGAGCAGCAGCAACTTAAATTTGCTGCTCACACAGGTCACTTGCAACAAAACCAATTAAAAGTAACATAAAAAAAATATTCGCAATATTATGCAAATAGATGTCCGATTAACAGTGAGGCAATTTGCCCGGTTGGCAAACGTGTCCTTAACACGAGTTCGGTATTTTGAAGACGCATTTAAGGCTTAGGAAAATAAATGCAGGATGGATACTCCATTTTTTGACTGATAAATAAAAGAGGACCCGTGTAGCAAAACGAATAATATAGAAAAAAATTTGAAAAGGTAGCCAAATATTAGCAAAAAGGTTTTCAACAATTTAGGCTATGATGATGAGACCTGGTTTAACTATTTTGAAGCAAAGCGTAAGTGTTCAAACCGAATTTGGGCCAACCGAAATACGAGACGTCCAAGTATTGCCAAACAAACAGTAAAGGAGGTTTTGTATGTAATTTTCTTCGATTATAAGGGTCCAGTCATGCGCGTTCCGGTGCCAAAGGCAGAAAGTCAAAGCAAAGTTTTATAAAAATGTTGTTCTAAGAACACTGAAGAAGTACTAAAACACCCGCCGCCCCAAAACAGGACTTTATGACTTCACACTTCTTGCATGATAATGCTCCTGCTCCCAAGGCACACATTGTGACCTAGTTTTTTGGAGTCAGAGAAGGTCACCGTCCTACCACATCCTCCATTTTTGCAACACTTGGCTCCCTGCGACTATAGTCTATTCCAAAACTCAAATATCATCTATCTGGAAAGAGGTACAATTGGAGATGCCCTTGGATTTTCGGTTCATCAGTATCTGATGAGTATCCCCAATGAAGAGTATGAAAACTGCTTGCAATATATTGACATGCTAAAAGGTGTATTCGGGTCAATGGAGAGTATTGAGAAGGGCAGAGCAAGTCAAAATTATTAGAACATTTGCAGTAAAGGAGAAACAATGCAAGTGACATTTATTTTGGAACTTCCATTGTATCAAATGGAATATGCAGTTATATTTTAAACTAGTGCATGGTTAAATCAGACAGCCTCAAGACAGGGACCTTTTCCAATTTACAATGCATGATACGTCGAATATAATTGCATGTATCTGTAGTTGAGGTCAGCTTATTTTGTGAAAGAACCAAGAAATGTAGTATTTCAAAATCAACAAAAAAGAGGATCTTATAGCTATACAATAACAAAAATTTTAATGTGGAAGAACGAAAGAAAGCCACCATGCATCAATGTTTAGGACACTATAAACATAAAAAGAGAGCTGAACAATGATGATAAATATGATGCGACATCTGATTGGATAACATCAAACTTGTGTTGGTATTATACTATGACAAACTATAAGAGCCCGACGATTTTCCGAGCACTTTGATTCACATTTACTCACATCTTATTTTCTGTCGCTGAAAGCGCTTGCTTGGGTGCAAAGTAGTACACGTTAAAAGGTAAATTACTTTTGCATGATAAACTGTAATTCTGGGAAGCAAAGGTCGCTAATTGCGTTTTACGACTCCACTGCCGTAAATAAAATGTTGCATCTACAGAGCAAATATTTCGCCTCCCGAAATGAAATTTTTAGCTCGCCTGAACGAAAGTTCAGGAAGGGCTATTGTTGTCACCTTGGCGTCAGCGTCTGCATCCGTGCCCGCGTCCATGTCCGCGTTTTTTTGTTAAACTATTTTAAAGACATATCTCCTTAACCCATGAATGGAATCCTTTGATATTGCACCGTAGTTTGATATTGGTCTAAAGTTTAATAGGTTTTACCCCCACCCCACTCAGTGACCTAGATGTCAAGGTCATGAACTTAGAAAATGGGAGTTTTCGTTATGTTTTGGTTAAAGTCACTTAAAGCCCGAAATCTCCATAACCCACAGATTGATTCCTTTGATACTGTCATTGTAGTTAGATATTGGTCCAAAGTTTTTCGAGGTACTACCCCAAACCCCTCAGTGACCTTGATGTCAAGGCATGGACTTAGAAAATTGTCTTTTTATTGATTGGATGTTTTGGTTCAAGTTTTTTAAAGACCCATATCTCCTGAACCCACGAATGAATTCTTTTGGTATTTGCTCTGAAGTTCAATATTTGTTCAAAGTTTAAACGAGTACTACCCCAAATCCGCTCAGTGACCATGATTTCAAGGTCAGGGACTTTGGAAACTTTGGTCTTTCTTAAAGTTTTCTAATTGCATACTGATTCATAATGCTTGGCAGAGATTAAGTTTACACTTGAACTGATGTAAGGCACTTTTTTGAGCTTTTACAAACCACTATATACTTATCCCACTGCATGACCATAAAGTCTAGGTCATCGAGTTGGAATTTCTATTTAAAGATTTTGGTAAAAGTTTAATATTTATGAAGACAATATTCCATAAACCCATGGTGGACTCAGCTGATACTAATACTTGGACTCATGTTAGATAATGGTTCAGGATTTTGATACATCCTGCCCCCCCCCCTTCCCCAGCACCCCTACCCCTGAGTTCTTTGACCTTAAGCTCATGGACTTTGAAATTTCATGTGGATTTTTTTTTTATTTTATTTTATTTTAATTTTATGTTAACAGTTATTTCTGAGATAGCTTTTGTTTATAAATGTGTTGTCATTATGGACACGCTTGCCCGAAGTTTTATGCATAGCAGTCCACACCACCATAGCGACTGTGCGATGGGTAAGCACCAATTCAGGCGAGCTATGCTGTCAGGCGAAAGCTCTGGTTTAGTACAGTTTTGTCCCGATTTTAAACATATTTAACTGATGACAATAAAATATTAAGGGAAGTGCGAAAATCCTCAAAGTGATCAGTCCAACTTGAAAATATTTGTTTCACTTCTAATAAAGTATTTTTCTAAACCAAAATGTTAACCTAGAGGAACGTAAATTAATCTATATTCTGAAAGAAGATCCACAGAAATAAACACATTAAAAAAAACAAAATAGCAGACTCTGATCGACTGGATCTGTTCAGGTGAATCTTTTAAATGTTGCAACTCTGCCCATGATCCCGAGCCGGCTTCAGAATAACTTTTTTTTCAAAATATATCCCAGTTCTCAATGATTCAAATGTACCAGACTATTTATCATCTGCGCCATGATAACAAATTGAGCAGCCACCAGAAATGCAGAACACAAGCTACAGTGAAGAGAAAATAAAGTCTGAAGACAGCTTCCCTAGAATCAATGAAATATCAAAGAAACAAAATTTGCAGACGCGATTTAATTGAGTCTATTCATGTACGGCAATGAAATATCGCAAAACGTCATGTTCCCCCCTCCCCTCCCCCACACCATCAGATTCGCATCAGACACACCATCAACGGCTTTAGCGAGCGAAACTCTATTTGAAAACTGAACGCACAAAGAAACCAATGATTCCAAACGATTAGATCATGTATAATATGCACTATGATAATGTAAGGGGAGACTTTCTTCGGTTGCTTAATGGCACTTTACCAGCCCACTGAAGATAAATGAATTCTGACAAAAGATCAGACACATAATAAATGGCTTTAGCGGAACTCTATTTTCAAACTGAACTCACAAAGAAACAAATGATCCCAAACGATTAAATCATGTATAATATGCATTATAATGATGTACGGGGAGACTTTCTGCGGTTGCTTAAAGGCACTTTACCAGCCGCACTGAAGATAAAATGAATTCTGACAAAAGATCCTCTGAAAGCAACAAGCGCATCAAGGAAACGCACTTGAACGTCGGTTTTACTAGAACTCTTTTTTTTCAAACTGACTCAAAATGAGGCATTTAAAGTAAAATAATTTCCAAACAAAGATCCTCTGGTAGCTAGAACTAAAAAAAGAATGAAATTAGCAGACTCGGTTTAACTCATTCTATCTATGTGCAGTAATATAATGTTCCACAATGCCCTTATTCCTAGCACCTTGTCATTGCTGCGGCCCAGTTTCGATACACAAATCTGACATGTGGCAGGTAGCTGATCACCTAACAAAGGTCAGTATCTTTCTGCACATTCCTACATTATGCAATAACACGGATTCTCTCCTTTGATAACCCCCTCAGTATGTTTTGTTGTTTGTGTGTGGGTGTGGGGGTGGGAATACAATATAAGTAGCTACTAAATATTTGAAAAGTCATTCAAATACCAGATAATGTGGCATAATGGCAACAATGGCATACCTTTCCGAATGTGGGATGTTTAAGACAATGTCCTTTCGAACGTATTTATTTGTTATGTTAAATTATGAAGGCGGTCTATATTCCATGCCGCTAGTGAATGCCAACCGATTAACACCGTCAAGTATCGTTAATGGTGAGCCAGTTTTACAAAGGATCTGGCATGATAAAGACTATTCTTGGTCCGTTTTCAAATTCAGTTGAAATCACATGGTTTCTACTGCTTATCATTTGAGTAAATATGTACATGAAGAAATAATATGCTATTTTTATTTGAATTCGCAGGATAATTTCTTTTATGCATGTGCAGTTTTTTGTAGTTATAAAGAAAAAATGCAAGAAAAGAGCACTTCCTTTAAATGAATACAACAATAACAGCAGCTTTCAAAGCACTTGATAATAGGTTTCTTTTGATATACAATCGTAGCACTGAGAACCAGAGGCGCACTGTGCATTATTTCATGTTACCCCATTCACAAAGATCGCATGTCGAGATTCTCTAAACAACAACAAGAAAAAAATGAAATAAACAGATCAATTCAACTCTTTATCAGATGAATTCATGTGTCCTAACTGAGAAAAGGAATACCTATATACCAACAAATTATTATTATTTGTGTGTGTGTGTGTGTGTGTGTGCATGTGTGCGCGCGTGTGTGTGTGTGTGTGTGTGTGTGTGTGTGAAGATATGAGCACTTTTATGTTGGAACAGTTGGAAATATGTCCCAAAGATAGCAACTTTAATAACTATATAGATAATGATAATAATAATACACATAAAACCCGGCCTCCAGCACATTTGATATTTTCATGACATGTTAACATACAAAATATAAATTTCTTGTCTGTATGCAAAATATGTGTGGAGGCCAGGCTGACATATTCTGAAAGCCACAAACTTGTCCAAATTCTTAATTTTCGTATAAATCATCTCGGGGTAGAGGTATATTCGCGATTAAAATTCCTAAGTTCTATGTCTGAACTGACTTGATTTGTGCTTGCTGTTACATTCTAGGTTGGAACTATACTCTGTGTATCATCAATAATAAATGAAAAAAATAAATCAGAATAACTTTAAAATTTGCATTTTTGAGTTTTCTGAGGGCAACATTTGGTACTTATTGTATCAGTTCCTCTGCAAAGGATGAATATGCAAAAGTTTGAACTTTCGTCAGCATTATATCCAGATTACACCGGCTAATCTGTTGCAAAATATTCCATTAAGGGAGGTTGTAAATAGCATTAAATTTAGCTTAATAAAACAGTACGTTTACAGTCTATGACCTTGACCTCTAGGTCACAAGTACGGGGGCTGGTAAAGAATAAGGCTTGAGTGCAGCATATTTCACTATAACAAAATTAAACAAAATCAAACAGAGAATGTTAGGTTCAGCTCAGGTATTAGACGTTGTGACATACAGTATGGATAACAGCTGGATTTCCTGCATTGTCTTACAGTAATGCAGCCTCGTTTTCACATATAACGGTTCTAATGGTAACCGGCTTATGCTTCAAATGCAAAACCTGTGTTTACTTATTTTATGGAATAGATTGGTTGGTTGGTTGATTTGATGCTTAACGTCCACGGTAAACAACTATGGTCATGTCGGGACGGTCAGTTAACCTAACCACACTATTCCTGGGCAGGCTTTGACCTCCTAAGCGGTTAACCAGTACTAAGTGCACATACTATCGCCAGTAACTGACAACTGCCCTTCTTGAATCAGCGTAAGGAGAAACGAAAGTATGTGGCCAGACCGGGTTCACCATCCCAGGACCTCTGACTTATGAGTCAGGTGCCCTACCGATTGCGCTACGCGGCCCGGCTTTTATGGAATAGGTCCCGGCTTGATGCAGCAATGACAAAATTGTTTTGTCTTTAGAAACATAACTGAAATGCAATTATGGAATGTTACCAAAAGATAATTATCTCTCTCATGCAAAGTATACTTTTGACAAAATGTCATATTTCCTGTATATTTAGTGCAAGGCTTTTATGAACAACTGCAAAAATTATGATCCCTAGCACACAAATTATTTCTGATCTGCTTGGCTGAAAAGGTCATAGGTGTATTTTTAGTTAAAACCTGCAGCGGAGATGTAATAGACACTATTAGTGGGTGTTTTCTGGGGGCGGAACAATAGGGTTATGTCAGTCTACCCTTTAAATTTTGACTAGAAATGTGTAGAAATCTGAATGGAAGAACCACCTTAAGTTGATGATATATTTTTAATAGAAATTCCAGACAGACCTTAATTATTTCCAGGTCATAGGTTATGAATGTAGACAGTATTTTTATCAAAACTGGAGAGAAAAATAGGATAAAAAGCATCTAAATACTTCAAAACATTTTGGGGTGTCTTAAGGATCAATGACACGTGCCTAATAGAAATTAATGATCCAAGGGGCTTAGTAAATACAGTTTATTTTCATTTTAATATAACACCAATGTAAAGTCTATGGTTCGGTATAGTGAAGTTTTAGTGCATTGACAGACTATTCATTATGAAATTTCCCTCGAAATAAGGCCCTTTTACTCAATGGAGTCAAGTTTATAGTAATTTGGTATGGCGTCATTCCATAGGAAGCCAATGACTGGCTGAGCTCTGCTGCTGTTGTATTTATGAATGAGTATTTTAAGCAAGATAGTAATTCAGAGCAAAGCCTCCTTATCAACAAGTAAAGTGTCAAATTTCGTTTGAGCTGGCTAGTATGTACACTGATATACCAAACAGTTCCAGTAATGTAAAAGTATGGAAACAACACAAAAGGAAAAGGCAGACTCAATAACGGGTTCTGTGATCTTGACCTCCAGTCAGGAGTAGCATTTTGCTTATGTCAACTTATCTGTTGCAACCTAGAAGTAAAACTAGTCACATTTAACAAGGTTACATTGTAGTATATTTGAAAACAAAGCCAACAATGCGAGCGTATCATTACACTTCAACACAACTTCAATATTTGTGTCCTTGGCCATAGGTCAGAAGCAGCATCCAGCTGATGTAAATTGATTTATTGCAACCAAATAGCACACCTGCCCATCTGACAAACGTTTCTATAGAAGAATACTGAAAATATAATAAAATGTGACCTTGAACCTAGGTCAGCAGCAACATCTAGATGATTTAAACGGATCTGTTGCAACCTAAAAATAAATCTAAGCACATTCAAATGTTTCTATAGTAAGATATTGGAAATGTGATATTATGCATGAGTTGTTTGCTTTCCAGCATTCCTAAATCATTGCCTGTACGCTTTGAGGACCAGCTCATAGTCTTTTAAAATTGCTTTTTGCGTTAGTTTAACCACTGCACTGCTCGACAGATAAAGCTGTGTAAGTAGTCCTAGACGTGCCAATCAGGGTGCTTGCAACGTAAAGCAACCTATAATAAACAAAGTAGATATTATAATTTTCTATTCAAGGACGGTAATATACAAGTACAAAAAGCAAATACCTCTGATACATAATAATAAGCGAAGCAGATGAACATAACGCAAACCTTTGTCACAAATCTTTAAGAATTTTACCTTTACCATACGTCAGTAGCATCATTCTCACTAAGTCAACTAATCTGCTGTAAACAAGAAGTAAGCCTTATAAGTTACCAAAAGGTTTCATTGAATTATATGTGAAATACATCTATAAGCAAACAATTTAAACTTAGCACAAAAGTTGAACGCAAAAGATTACAAATCTATGACGGTATACTCCAGGTCGAAAGCATGGTTAGTACAGATTGAAGCTTAGAAGCAAAATCTTTTAACATGCCAAAGGCATATCAAACACAACAGAGAGTTTGCAAAATATGAAATCTTAAATAGGCGTCTGAGAAAAGTTATTTACTCCTCGTTATTTTTCGTATGCTAGGGATATAAAAGAAGAGTTTCTACTTGTCAGCTATAAACATAAAGCAGACGTGTTCTTAAGTATCCCCCACTCTAGAATTCAACCGATCCCTGATGCATATACTCATATAATAAATAACTCTAACCTTGCGACCAGATTCCTTTAAACGCAGAACTTCTCTGTCCAATGGAAGCCACTTTGTTGGTGTTTTCTTTCCCCAACTTGACTGCAGCTTAGCAAGTTCAAATATCTCTGTTTTGAGCTGAGAGAAAGCGTCGGCATTTGTCTCTGAGTTATCAATTATGAATTCTCTCTCCGACAATATGGCATTTAATGGCGAGCCCGCGATTACACTTCGAAATTCTCTGAAGAAATTTGCAGCTATGCCATCTCGATTTTTCTTTCTTATTTTGTCCCCATGGGTTCCAACAAGTATAACGTGTGGATAAAGTTCGGATTTAACTGCAGCAAACATGTAAATGATGTTCAGCCAGAAGATTATGGATTCTGAAAATGGGTAAATTAGCCTTACACATGGTATATTACTGTTGCGGCAAATAGGGTAACATTAATATTAATATTTCAAATGTAAGATGAAAAACGGAAGGACAAGGGGCATGGCTTTAAGGATAAAACAGAAACTATGCTGCTCCTGAATCAAATGGGCATTTAGAAGAATCAATATACGAACAATGTGACTATAAATGTGGCATGCAATAACATAAAATGAAATAGTTTGACCAGTCGGAAAAACACGAATTGTTATGCCCCAATTTCGAAGAAGTTGAGGGGGCATATGGCTTCTGGTTTGTCCGTGTGTCCGTCCGTCCGTTCGTCACGCGTACCATATTATAAGAACCGTGCAGGCTAGAGCTTTGAAATTTCACAAAACGGATTTGTCATCACAAAATAGAGATCCGTATTTTTTCTTGTCCGAGTAATTTCCCTTTTTGGAGTTATGCCCCTTGCGATAAAGTCATAATTAAACATTGTCAGCAAGATATCTGAAAAAGTATGTAGCTACGACCTTGAAACTGTATCAGCTTATTAGAGGTGATAAGAAAATGAGCTACTTGACTTTTGAGCAAAATCGGCCGATTTTCGTAGGAGTTATGGCCCTTTGAAAATATCGGCATTTCAACTTTGTCAGCAGGATATTTCATAATAGTTTATAAGCTAGAGGATTTAACTTTTGCCAGCTTATTACAAATAATGTGTAAATAAATTGATTATCTTTTGAATGAAATCCGTCAATAATTTTCAAAATATGACCCTTTGATAATTTTGGCATTTTGACTTGTCAGCAAGATATTTCAAAAACTATTTGAGCTGGTAACGTGAAACTTGGTATGCTGATTGGAGATGATAGTTAGATTAACTGATTAACTTAGAACGAATTTAGTCATTTTTTTCGGAGTTTTGCTTCTCTAAAACTTTTGACAGTCTAACCTTGTTAGCAAAATATCTCGAAAAATATTAGCAACATTATGTCAACTTTTATGGCATTAGCAAATAGTTCTTTTATTCCAGTTTCTCTTTGTTATACCAAGCGTGTCTGTACAAACGTGCTGTAAAGTTTCGTCGTATGTATTTCATATTTCTTCTTTCGTATTCCTGATTGTGTAGTGTTTTTTTGAAAGTGGCCATTCCTTGGTAACCTTATTATATAGATATACCATGGGTATTTTCGTATTTTTGGTATTGTGTAAATTACATCATACTTTGGTGACCTTTCACTGTCTGATGTCACGAGGGGAGAAAATTCTATGGCATATGTGCTTTAACATACCTGGCATTATGGATTTATATTATTTATCTATATTGTCCTTTCTATTTTAATGTTTTTGCTGTTGTTGTTATTGTTTGTTTCACCCTGAGTATGAATATTTCAATTAAAAGTGCAGTTACATGATGCAATCTGGGGTAAGCGACATGTTGACATGGCTTAGTATTTTGTAAGTCTGATGAAATATTAAGTGATCATGCACGACACGGACCAGTACATATGTACCTGTCATTTCAAACTTCCAAGCTCCAACTTATTTGCATAACATGTCAAATCAAGCTATGACCTGGAAACTGATTGGATTGTAACTGACATGTCTGTCCAAAATCGCCACAAACATTTATCTGGGTATCATGATTTAAGAAACATTTGCATTGCTGCAGATAAGAAGAGAAAACAGGGATAATTTAGGGATAAGCATATCTCACCAAACTGTATGTTGTAGCCTCTCGTTAGAACCATCTCATCGAGACGGCTCTAATAAGGGTCTGACAATATATGTTTTTATTGAATAAGAAAAAAATATTCAATAATTATTTTTAAAAGCCCACCTTATCTGGAACTCTGCCGTTGGAAATATTATTTAAAACGTTCTGATATGGAGCTCTGGTTTATAAAATTAATATCTACCATTAAAATTGGACTTTCTGCTGTGAAGCTGATTAGCCACACTGAACTCTGCATTTGTGAATTTACCGGGAGTAAACAGTGGAAACTCCATGTAAGAGGAGTAATAATGGGATTTTTTTCTCATGGCTTTGTTCCCCCATGGTTCAGATTAGGGTCTTAACTTTATGCAGATTTTACAGAAATATTAGAGAGTAATTTGTGATAGGGACACTTTCTGTTATTTTCTGCATAAAAAAATATGTTATGAACTTATGACACCTCATCTGAACCACGAAGGGTCATACCCTATGTTTCCAGCAAAAAAAAAGATATTCACTCAAGTATTCCCCTTCCTGGAGCTTCAACTGTTTCTCCCAGTCAAGCGTCAAATGCAGAGTTCATTATGGCTATACATGAACCATAGGTTAACTGCCAAAATGAAAATTATCCCATAGTTCAGCTATAGGTTGATTTTCGGTTATTAAAGATAGCCAGATTTTATATTTCATACAGCCAATACAACGTTTGCAGGTTAATTACAGTTTAAGGAATGAATTTCATTTGTCTGTTGTTTATCGAAGTATAAACTACATTGGGTCGCGTGCAAGGTAACTGAACCCCGAAGGGGTTCATGTAAACTTTGGTAGCGACCAAATATACTTTATACTTCGATAAATACCAGAAAAATTAAGTTTGTTGTTTATATGTACATACTTTTCTATCTTTCATTTGACGTCAAATTTACGTTAAGGGCTACATTTGAAGCAGAAAAAAAATTTATACGCAGTTTTCCACAAAAAGCAGGACAGCATCACAGAAGTCATAATGCCAGCTACGTCCAATCAGATGTACAGAATCATGGTTTATTTTGACATCACTTAGCAGTATGTAACGTCGCGTGAACCGATGTAGCTATTGAAGCATAAACTACATTACGTTCTAATAGAGATGTTTCACATAAGCTTTCCGTATAACCTTAATCACGCGATTGACGATAAAATGAAACTACGGAAGCATAGAAGTATAAAACCAATAAGTAAAAGCGGTTTGTGTGAAATATTCTTTTCATGTCAAGCCGAATTTTCGAGCGAGGCATAGACATCTGCTTGATATTGCTGCGCCCGTCCGTTCGTGCGAATGTGGACATGACTTTTGAAATATGAGCCGCGACACGAAAAAACCAACGATGTGGTTGTGCGCTCAGCGCAGACTCAGATCAGCCTGGGCATCCGTCCAGTCTGCTCTCCTTCGCTAAACGCTTAAAGGGTAGCTAAGGGACTAAGCTACCTCTATGTGGACAGCGAAGACCCTGATCAGTCTGGGCGGATGCCCAGGCTGATCTGAGTCTGCACTTGGCGCACTACCACTTTGTTGTTTTTCTCGTGTCGCAGCTCAACTTATAATATTGACCTTCTTTATATCCCATACACACCAACCACTCCAGGTGGTTTATCCAAAAAAGTAAATCGCCGTAACGTACTCAACCTGAAAACCGGAGCAAATGAAGTATGCTAGACATGCTAGCAAAAGCTACGTGGGTTTATTTATATTATCGGAAGTTTTATGGGGGTATGGACTGAAATAAATACTTTTAGAAAACCGAATTACAGTGTGGGAAACGCGAAAAAAAAGGTACAGATGCATGGACAACACTGCGGAGGTGTACAGATTGCACTAAAGCCAAATTCATAAGAATTAGCGAATTAGCACCTGGCTGCCATTTGCCGGTTTCCTATGTAGCTTTAATCGTCTTCGACCCTCGCAAATCGAATTGGCATTTGGCTGCCAGTTATCAGTTGCCAATTCGGAAGAATTAGCGAATTGGCATGTGGCTGCCGTTTTTCGGTTTCCTATTTAGCTTAAATCGGCTTAAATCCTGGCTGCCAATTGCCTGTTGCCAATTCACAAGAATTTGTGAATTGGCATTTGGCTGCCGGTTGACAATTCACTAGATTTTGCGAATTAGCAACTGGATGCCTGTTGCCAGTTGCCAATTCACTGGAATTTGCAAATTGGCATGTGTCTGCCGTTTGCCAGATACCTATTCAGCTGTTATGATCAAAAAGCATCTCAAATCGAATTGGCATCTAGCTGCCAGTTGCCAGCTAGTTAGCATCTAGAATGTTAAGTTAGCTGCCATTTGCCAGCCTCCGATTGAATAGGCAACTGGCAACTTGCAGCCAACTTCACAAACATTTTTTGTAAAGCTTTTATTGTGATTACATATCTGCCTCGCTATTGACGATACCAGTTAAGAACAAAGTCCTGTCAGCTCTTGTTTCCTCTACAATTTTAAACCAAAACGGGCGTATAATGCCCCCTCCACGGAACCTTTGTCATAGGTGAGCTTTAATTCTAAGCATTGTTGTTAAATGGCAGGTATCTGCTTTTGTTAGGCCAGAAACACTGTGTCGTGACTGTTATTGATAGATCTGGTCATTGTTTGTATGAGGTGAGTTTAAGTGTTCACGATTAGCTGAAACAAGAAAAAATCTTAAAAAAGGAAAAAGAAAAAGAAAAAAAAGATAATCGGCGCGGATTAAATGGAAGTGTGTTTCGTAATATGTCTCTAGGTGAAGAGTTGACAATACATTTCATGAATATGACTGAAGTGAGCTATGTCGGTAGATACCCGCAACATTAATTTTGACACTGGTTAGCGGCAATGACATATCTCAAGACTGAGCTGTCCAGTTTGGAAATCCAAAATGGATCCCGGTCAATCTTGAGATTAACCTGATTCCAAAACAGATACCAAGACGATTCAATGTTTGCGTGTATTAAACCGAAAGTCGAAATCAAAAGTAGATCTGCACTGAAAAAAATAAATTTGATTATATGTGTCTGTTTTCGATAAAATTCCTATTGTAAATTTACAAAGAAGAGAAACATTTTGAATTAACGTCTGACAGAGTGCTAGTATTAACGCAGGACAGTACAACAGGAACAAAGCATGTTAAAACCCCCTTGATCGTTGATTTTATTGGCTAAATTTTGACATACGCGTTATTTGGCCGATGATATCGTGTGAAATGTGAAACAAAAGTGAAATTGTACTCGGGTGCGTAGAGAAGAAAACTTAAAGCGCATATTTTCTCAGCGAGGCGTAGACAATACAATTATATAAGGGTGCGCCTAAAAGTCAATAGCGGGACCTTGAGGAAGAGCAAGATATAGGCTACTGAGTATGTGTTGAACAAACGACGTAGAGAAAAATGAACGTCAAGTATACACATTTCTTATCCTAATAAAGAAATCCCTGTGGGGATAACCAATAAAGTAGGATCTGTTTCAGTCTGTTACAGCATGTCTGTTGGGTTTGTCCAGTTTCACTTGCTTAAATAGGCCACAGTTCATGGGTACGAAACCATAACAGACACATTTTTCTCAATCTGTGTTACGTTTTGCGTGCAAATGTACAATTTTGCAGGTTTGATAAAGTAGACTCCACCAATGACCTGCATCAGCGATACTTCCGACCGACATCATGATAACGTTTGTCCGGTATTGGGTACACTGGGTGCGGGTTTCCTAGTCTACTGGATTGAAAAAAAAGTTGATTGGACATATGGGAGTCAAACCTGGGACACGTGCATTAAAGGTGAACAATGAATCCAGTCAGACCAGGCCATCCGCTGTATGCAATTAGTGGATTTAGTTTATTTGGATTTATTTAATTTTATACTCATTTTATTTATTTGACTATTTTAATTAATGTTGTTAATTTATAAACAGCAGAGCATGTACTTATATGGGGTGTATACTAGTTATGAGCAGTAAAGCCCTTTATACCAATGTAATCACACACACACACACACACACACACACACACACACACACACACAATATTCCTGAACAAATGTAAGAAAATCGGTATTTATTAGCGTTTTCATGCATTCGAATAGGATAGCATATGATAATGTTGGTTGGGCATTATGTAGACACTGACGAAGCTGAGATGAAACAGTGATCGTACCTTCGTCCCTTGTGCAAACAGCGAGAGCAATGAAACCTGTCATGGCTTCCGAAGCACCCAAGTTAATAGGTACAGTAGCTAGGCAGGTAAGATTGTTTTAGCCATGCACACAGGCAGAAAGGCGCACGAACGGACTAATTTCACGAAATCTAATGGTTTCACAAGTTAAAAGGGTAATACTAAACAAACACCATTACTACTACTATTAATGATGATAATAAGAAATAAACATACGAAGGTCTGATGCTAGACCAACACCAGTAGGGCCATTATAGTTAAATGTCAGATTATTTTTCTTTCAATTTTTGATCCGCCTTGGACCTGTCCCCCCCTACCCCGCCCCGTCCACCTAGTCCCAAGGCCACGAACTGGGTACTATCGTACATCAAACGTAACGTCACACGCCAAAAATCTAAAACGAACAAAAGAAAAACATGCTTTCTGGGTTATTGAATGCTGTGTTTCCATAACATTTTACGTAATCTTATTTTCGCGTTTAAAAACGGATTAAAATGTTTCCTAGGTATTAGATTCTCAAAAATAAAAACAACAGCTACAATCAGATAAACCATAAAAGAACCAGGTTCCTTAAAAAGTAATGTTTGAAAACAGTATCCAGGAGACTAGTGGACAAAAACTTATCAGATTTTAGGCAAATAATGTAACGGTAAAATTTTCGAGTGTAGTAATTTTTATTTTATTAATTTTTAATTTTTGGCGGCCAACAGAAAAGTGCAAACTTAGATGCCCGCAAACGCGATGATTTAAGAATGAATAATACGAAAACATAAGGAATCCGCGGGCTTTAATACCTGTGAGTATGCCTTAATTGCGAAACCGTGAATTTTTGTATCCGCGAACATTGATGAAAATAAAGTTCTCGTGGTAAAATTCGCACGTATGGACATAATAGCGAGGCGAAATGGTTTTTATTCCAAGGGCAGAGGTCTGCGTCAAATACACACACATTTACATCACTTAAAAGCCTCCGTAATCATCGTTTAGGTACTTACCGTATTGGTTTTCGGCAATACGGTAAATAACGTTATACGTTAAGCTTATGTGAAACATGTCTAATGGTTTACCATAAGGTTTTCAATAAGTGCACTGAGAATGTAAATATTAAATATTACAAACCATATAAATTAACATACCCATGACAGGCCAGAATCACAAAGCTCAAGTCCCTAAGGAAACGGAAAGTAATATAATGTTGAAATGGAAACGACTAAACGGACAGTACATAGTCGACAACAGAAAACGTCAGCTTCAGGACAGAGGGACTACACATTTATAGCACAACTAGCAAGAACCATGCAAAACGCATAAAACAAATATTGTCGCTTTTCTACTTCAAAGCTAAAAACAGTGAGTGAAGGTGAACTTATACATAACTGAACCAACGCCAATATTCACAGCCCACAATTATGATAGTATAATCTACGTACCTAAATCGCTGACTTCAACAGCTCCCCTGCAGTCCCCGTACATTTTTTCTTTTACAACGGCACTGACTTTGCTCTTGCTGTTCTTCTTAAGAATTCTATGCAGATCAAACGTTAATACGTAAATAGCACTTGGAGACAAGAATGTCGGATGTGAGGCGTGAAATACATACTGACCCGCAAAATCATAAAAGCTAACTTTTGCTTTGCGACTGGATTGTTCAGATGTTAAAGTTTTAGCTTTCTGAAGAGTTTCCGTTAAATCTTTTGCTGTCACTAATCGATGTTGTGGTTCTGAAGTGGCCGTACATGAGGTTTGATGGCCCGCTGGAAAAAAATCACTCTCTCTTTCTTCAAGTTTTGTTTCTTGTGATTTATCCTGGTATTTTTCCAATTTGTTTTCTGTTTTGCATCCTGATAGCGTTTTGTCGGTATTTGCATTGCCAGTCGGTACATTCTTTCCAATCATACGTGGGGTTAAATTAATTTTATCAAGATCTTGACACTGCAGCGCTTTTGCACATCTTAAATGGAAATCACGATCTCCTATGTATAGAAACATATTTGATATAAGAAGACAGTTTGTCAATTACATAGTGGTTTCGAACTTATTTACAAAACGTATGATAAGAAATTGTAGAGAGTTATTAAAAATGGATTTTCCTAAATCGTTCTTACCTGCAGAGACAAATTAATTTGCTAAAATTTATATGTCTTCGTAATGATTCTTTCTTATTTATACGGTTGCGAGCATTGAAACATATTCAACATTAGTATGAATTACATGTATATACACTTTTGCAAGGTAAGTTGTCACTGAAGGATGAGAATGTTAACGTGAACAAGTATATGAAACTCTTTAAAATGTTGACGCCGTTTGTCCGTAAGACTATAATCAAATATACAATTTCAACTTTATAAGCAATTTAACGTATACTGTCGGTGGATATTCGGAAAGATAAAAAGAAGCCACCAGAGGAGACGGAAAATCCTAGACCAAAGGCAACATGGGCCTTGGTAAACATAGCGCACTTCAAAAGCTATATAATAATTATATTTCTATTTTTATGCTTCATAGTGATATTGTCTATTTATCGTATGTCTAACACTCTGATATAAGCATTATGCCAAAAGAGGTAAAATCCCAAACAGCAATCCCTACACAATGTATAGCATATGTTATATGTACAATCAAACATTTCAAAAAAGTGAATTACTTCTTAAGTACAGGCCCATTTTCTCAGTTGTTTAGTTCTCTACTAAGTGACTTTTGACAAAGAATCCAAATCAAAAGAAAGACAAAGTCGGTGCCGGACCGGGGCGGGGTGGTATGGAGGGCGCCTAGAGTACGAGAGGAGGGACTCAGACAGTTAAAAGAATCAGAGACGACATCTATAAGCTCTTGAGATATACGGGTAATCAAATTTTAAGAATGCGAAAAAAGGCAGCAGCGCATGTGAAACACTGCAATAAATTCTAGGGACACTAATTCAACCACCATTAAAGTGACAGTAGCCGTATTTTTGTTTGTTACATATTACCCTTGACCGAAATACATAACTGTGGTGTATCATGAAAATATATATAAAGGTATTAAAGTTATGGAGCGAACATGTGAAACTCCAGATCGCGGACATGAAACAGTGTAAAAAACAACCAAGAGGAAATAACATATAAACATTGACTCCCAGGGCTGCAATTCTTAAATATGACATATCATCATACTACTTATCTGTGAAATATCATGGAAGTATTCCAAATAGTATTTCAGTCAAGAAACAGACATGAAATTGCAATCAAAACCGTAAAGGGAAATAACTCATGATGTATGAAAACGATAGCTTCCATTCTGGTATGCGACATATCGTCATTACCTGTTCTGCATAGCTACATACAATTATAAACATATTTTGAACTTTATAAAAATATGTAGCAGATATGAAATGGCAGCTGAAACCACCAAGGGGAACGAAATAAATCAGAAAGCATGAAAACGAGATTAGTCATACATGTACGCGGCATATCGTCGTTTCTGCCTGTGCTCCATAAATTTGAAGTTTCAAAAAAAAAAAATTAAAAAGTATTCAAATTATGGAGCAGACATGATATCAAGGCTAAACAATCAATGAGAAATAATTAAAAAGTTTGAAAGCCGGAGGTGTCATTCTTGTACGCGACAGATCTACGTATCTGTGAAACATTATTTTTAAAAGGGTATTCGAGGTAAAGAGCTGACACGAATCTGGCCACAAAAACAAAGGGCAGATAACTAAAATTATGAAAGCAGTAGTGACTACTCTTGTACGTGACATATTGTCAAGACTTGTTCTACATAAGTTAGAAGTATCATAAAATTATTCCAAAGGGTATTTAAATTATAGAGCGGACAAAGAAATGTTTACGGAAGGATGCCAGGCTCATCCGTGAAAGTATCAGTCAGTCGTGCGAAAAAAATAAGTATTTTAGAGTCTTTATTTGCTCCTACTGCTTAGATTTTGATAACATATTGATATGTTCTATAAAAGGGTTATCCTTTGGAAGCAAGGATCACACCGAAGAACTGAAACCAACAATATGATCTGTAAACGCTTGCCACTAGTTGTGGATTTGCATTTTACCCGTTGGTATTAAGTTTGGCTGTACTAATAAAGCAGCGGATAACAGAACCAGATGGAGCGGGTTTATTGCAAAGTCATATGTGGTGTCTATATGCGACCTTCCAAGAATATGGCATAGAATAGAATATCCTTTTGGTTATGCTTTATTTATTATTCTTTTTTTTTTCGACAAAACACCAGAAGACGGTGTAAAACCTTAGTCTTAATCTTCGGAAAATCCAAGGTTTTTCTAAACTGGACAATACAAGGTTCACATGAAAAGGAACGGTGTCACAGATGATAAAAAGAAAATTGTAATAGTATAAATGTACCTTTACCCAACTTAGTGTAATAGATGCGCATTTCTGTATTTATATTCCTCAATGTCTCTAAATCGCAAAGGTCGGAAACGAAAAGGTGACGGACAGGTCAGACCTGTCTCCGTGCCCCAGTTACTGAGACAATCCACGGTGCACAGCAGCTACAGACAGCAGGTAAGAGACGCCTACGTATTAGCTCTCGCGCGCGGGCGTTCCCCAAAGAGCCACCTAGAGCCCTGTGCCCAAGAGAGTCAACAGGTAAATGCCACAAATAAAAAGTTCCTTGCGATTTTCAAATCTTAGAGAAACATTTGAAGTACCTGCATTTTCAGCTGTTCTTGCCTTTTCCTTCTCCCCGAAAACCCAGTATTTCAAGCGCTCTTTTACACTATACTTCTCCTTAGGAACTGAAAATTACAACGTATACTGCTTTGAAAAATACAATTCGTGCAAACAGAAATGACTTATCTACGCAACATAACCGTAGCTTGGCGTATGTACAGTGTGTTTGTCTGTTTATGTATAGGGTATATAAATTTAATCATCTTTTATTTATAGGTTGTTTTTCATTTGAGAATGAAACCAGGAGTACGAAAGGTCTATCTCTTTCTTCTCCCGACTCTCTCTCTCTCTTTCTCTCTCTCCCCGTTAATTCTTTCCCATGTCAACTGCAAAAGCCTAAGATGACACATTAATGCTGGAAAAGAAATAAATGACGAGAAATGAACGCTTATAATAAAAAAAAAGAAATAAAGCAGCTATCTATGTATATCGAGACGCTAAGTCGTGGCAATCCGAAGTTAGATCGTAAGATCGTTTCTGTATTTCCATCTCTGTCAATACCTGTTTCAGGTTTTCATGATAGTGATAAAATTTCTCTCTCTCTCTGTCTCTCTCTGTCTGTCTGTCTCTCTCTGTCTCTCTGTCTCTCTCTCTCTCTCTGTCTCTCTCTCTCTCTCTCTTTAGTTTTACATCTACATAATTATAGACAAGTTAAGGGTATACTCGTCGCATTTTGTGAAAATTAATTCAGTTTGTCTAGAACAATGGAAGTATTTAGGAGCAGTCAATTTGTTTCGCTATCGAGCATAAAATTTTGCGGTTTTTTTTTTTACTTTTGCCCAGCGGTTTCAGAGGAGAAGTCGTTTGAAATTGAGGACGGACGGACGGACGGACGACAGACGGACGACGACGAACGACGGGGCCTTACAATCTTATAAGCCCCCCCCCCCTCCGGAGCCTCTGGCTCAGGTGAGCTAAAATGTTTGATAACTGAGACATCAAACTAGATCTTCTTAAAAACTTTTTTATTTATATATTTATTTTCTTTAATGTTTAAATTATTCAAAATTATTTGAGCCGTTCTCTGTGAAAACCGGGCTTTATGACATTACGTAATAATTACGTTGTGAAAGGATGAAAAACGTAAAAATTAATGACTTTTCGGACCTCTACTTATTTCCATGAAAATACTTTAGGCATTGAGATATATAACAGGAAGCCTATGAATTCAGACAAAATCCAGTCATAAATATGACATGTGTTGCCATGACAACGCTTAATCCACGGTAACCCCAAAACCTTGAAAACAGATGGAATACCAGCACAAAGACCTATCATTTGAGAAAGAATGTTAAGTCATGCAAATTGTCATGTGTGTACTATGAAATACACAATGAAAATGAGGAACACACTTTTTGTCAGAGATATCTTGTGTAAGAAGCACAGAAAGCACGTTCAAACAAACGTAGTGAAGTTGACGTCAAAACATACTTGCATGACGTTAATAACGTCATATAAAGAATCCGCACTACCTGTTTGCTTCTAAATTCTATATCTCAGTAATAAATAGTGGTAACCATCTCAAATTTTCAGGAAATGTTTAGAAAAAGTAATACTTTTCAGTGATGCAGTTAGTTAATTTTTTGTTCTTATATCATTAAGCCCGGTTTTCACAAAGACTGGCCCATTTTCTTTTTGGTTCATTTCGTTTTGGAGGTAGACGATATGAATTAAAAAAATATTAATATATATTATTATTATTATTATTTTTTTTTTTTTTTTTTTTTGCTCTGGGTGTAGGGGAATACTCTAATACTCTATCATTAAGGCCAGAGAAATATGAAAAAAAAGAAAAAGAATGCCAGTTGTAAAGATATATTCTTTTGTTTTCTAAGTTCACTGCCCCGTCACACTGCAAAAATGAAACATTTCTTCAATTGTAAAATCTATGATCCAAAAAGCATTAATAAACATCTGGATGAATATGTGAAATTGCATATGTTTTACAAGAACTGACACTGCTAACTAAGTTGATGTAAGACAGTTATTTGCTATTTATGTATTCATCAGTATTAAAAAATGTTGTTGCTAATTATGATTTGATATTCTCATATTCTAATGCCTTCTCGAGGAAAAATGTTTTTTTTTCTTTAAAAAAGACATATGCACATTTTCAATATGTCTGTGATATCTCTGCAAAGTTTCAAATCGATTACTAAAAATTGTGGAAGAAGTTGATTATACAATTTTGCAACAATAAAATAGTCACCCCCCCCCCCATCCCCACCAAAAATAACTATGTTTATAGGTGCTAGTTATGTTGACACAAATATATTTTCTTCTTCAAAAGACACATGCACATCTTCAATATGCCTGTTATAACTGTGAACTGTGCAAATGTTTAAATTGGTAGTTTCAAAACTGTTGAAAGAGTCGATTGAAATTTAGCATATCGTATTAGCCAGATTCTGTAAAAAAACATATGGCAAAAAAGGCCGTAATTTTGTCAAATTTTATTTAGTTTCTTTTTAAAAGAGAGATGCACATCTTCAGCATGTCTGCCACATTTGTGCAAAGTTTCAGACTGACTGCTTAAAAACTGTAGGAGAAGGCGGACGGACAGATAGATGGACAGGTGATAAACATAATGCCCCACCCCTGACTATCGCCACGGGGGCATAAGGACCTTTAGGAAAGCTCAACTGTTATTCAACGTACTATGGTTAGCTCACAGACTGACATCTCAAAGTGCTCTATTATATTAAATAATATAGTTTGAACGCATTTCCTATTTTGTCTTTCCTTTTCAACGCCGAATATCTCAAACTACAGTTACCCCAAGAGTAAAATTTTCCGGGAGCAGAATGTTAAACTTTCAGCAGTTAAAGATGACCCTCGACTTTGAAATATTTAGGTTTATCTCTGGAGTGTCTATTAACGCATCAAGTAGTTCTTTCGACAGCCGCTTTGAGAATGAAACCAAGAGTACAAAAGGTCTATCTCCTTTCTCTCTCTCTTTCTCTCTCTCTCTCTCTCTCTCTTTAGTTTTACATCTACACAATTATAGAAAAGTTAAGTGTATACTCATCGCATTCTGTGAAAATTAATGCAGTTTGTCTAGAACAATGTAAGTATTTAGGAGCTGTCAATATGTTTCGCTATCGACCATAGAATTTTGCGGGGTTTTTTACTGAAGACTTCAAGCCCATAGTGGGTATATACTAATAAGAAACTCGTGAATGCAATAGCTACTCCATAAGTGTAAACAAAGGTGTGTTATCAACTTAATAAATAACTCCAAATTGAATGTTTTCATTATTTTTCTTTTGAAATCAGAATAGAAACAAACTGAAACTTGCAGTATTAAAACACTGTCGATATTACATTATTACATTTTGTAGCCATATTTTCTACACACACATTAGAGACTCTAAATGTCTGTTCAATTTTCATCTTTGTAACTGTCCTTTCAATAGACATATATGCAGATAAGCAACTGGAATATTTCTTAAAGTGAATGTTTTGTTTATAAGAAGATAAATATATATTTCTTTAATAAAATATAAAACAGACTTTATTAAAGGCCTGGATTTAAACCCACAAAACTGCATCCCTCCACCCAACTAACCCCACCCACACCCTCTAGTAGTATGAGTTTTGGGTCAAATGTCAAAGACTGACCATGGCCTCTTGTACTCATAAATCATGAACTCATTAAGACAACCATATATACCATTTTAGGCCAAAAACTTCAAAACTTTCCATGAAATCTTATGTTCTAGCATTTTCCCATATTTGACCATGCCGCAAAAAAGGTCAAGGTAAATACAAGGTCATCATTTGAACATCTTGGGTGCACTCTAGTTCTCCATGCTACTTACCAATTTTCAAGGTCATAGGCGTATTGGTTCTGGAGAAGAAAAATATTAAAGGTTTATACCATAAATGGGTATTGGGGCCATGTTGGTCAAGCGACTTGGGCCGTTTGAACACATTTTTGTTCAATCAAGCCCTGGAGGCTCTATATGAAATGTGATCACAATTGGCCCGTTGGCTTTTGAGGAAATGTTAGAAAATGTCAAAATATGAGCGATCTGGGTCAATAGTCAAAGAATGGCATTGACCTCTTGTAATCATAATTCTTCGTTACTTCATTATGACGACTATATATACCAATTTTTAGGCCAAAATCTTCAAAACTTCCCATTTAATCTTATGTTCTAGCATTTTCCCATATTTGACCTAACTGTAAAAAGGTCAAGGCCAGCCAAAGGTCATGATTTGAACAATCTTGATAGTACTGGAGTATCCAATGCTAAAACCCAAGTTTCAAGGCCATCGGTCAATTGGTTCCGGAAAAGAAGATTTTTAAATGTTTTTACCATTTATGGTCATGGCGGCCATGTTGGCCATGTGACCAAGACCATTTGGAGACATTTTCGTTTCCTCAACCCTTGAAGGCTCTATATGATATTTGGTAACAATTGGCTCATTGGCTTTTAAGAAGAAGTTTGAAATTGTCAAACTATGAGAATTCAGGATCAAAGGTCAACCGTGACCTCTTGTACTTATGAATCTTGATGTACTCATATAGATAACTGTATTTACCAATTTTTAGGCCTAAATCTTAACAACCTTCCATGAAATCTTATGTTCTAGCATTTTCCACTATTGAACTTGCCGTAAAATGGTCAAGGTTTACCCAAGGTCATATTTGAACAATTTTGAAAATACTCCAGAACCCAGTGCTACATACCAAAGGCCATCAATTGGTTCTAGAGAAGAAGATTTTTAAAGTTTTTTTTATATGGGCGTGGCGGCAATGCTGGTCATGTGACCTCGACCGAATGAATAAATGTTCTTGCCCTCAACCCCTGAAGGCTCAATATGAAATTTAGTTTCAATTGGCCCAGTGGCTGTTGAGGAGATTGCTTGAAATTGTCAAAATATGAGAGTTCTGGGTCAAAGGCCAAAGAATGACCTTGACTTCTTGTACTCATAAATCTACATGTACTCATTAAGATGACTGTAGATACCGATTTTTAGCCCAAAATCTTATACAGTTACCAAGATATCTTATGTTGTAGAATTTTCCAAATAAAAGCACAAGTAAGCAGATTTTACCTTGCCGTAAAAAGGTCAATGTCAGCTTAAGGTCATAATTTGAATAATCTTGACCCGTACCTGATGCCCCATACCAGGTTTCAAGGCCATCGGCCTATTGGTTCTGGAGAAGAATTTTTTTTAGGTTTTTACCATATATGGGCGTGGCGACCATGTTGGTCATGTGACCAGGACCGTCTGAACAACTTTTCGTTCCCCCTTCTTCTGAAGGCCACATATGAAATTTGGTTACAATTTGCCTAGCGGTTGCAGAGGAAAAGTCGTTTGAAATTGTGGACAGACGGACGGACGGACGAACGACGGACGACGACGCACGACGGAGCCATACAATCTTATAAGCTCCCCCGGAGCCTCTGGCTCAGGTGAGCTAAAATGTTTGATAACTGAGACATCAAGCCAGATCTTCTTACAAACTTTTTTTATTTGTATTTTTATTTTCTTTAATGTTTAAATTATTCAAACTTATTTTCTTTTTGGGTTGTTTCATTTTGGATGTAGGCGATATGAATTAAAAAATAATAATATATGTGTTAATTTTTTTTGTTTTGTTCTGGATGTAGGGGAATACTCTGATACTCTATCATTAAAGCCAGAGAAATATTAAAAAAAATAAGAAAAAGAATGTCAATTGTAAAGATATATTTCTTTTGTTTTCTAAGTTCACTGCCCCGTCACACGGCAAAAATGAAACTTTTCTTCAATTGTAAAATCTATGATCCAAACAGCATTAATGAACATCTGGATGACAACATGCATGTTTTCGCACCTTGTTGAAAACAGTGAATATGTGAAATTGCACATGTTTTACAAGAACTGACACTGCTAACTTAGAAGATGTAAGACAGTAAGTTGCTATTTATGTATGCATCAGTATTCAAAATTTTGTTGCTAATTATGATTTGTTATTCTCATATTTTAATGCCTTATCGGGGAAAATGTTTTTTTCTTTATGCAAAGTTTAAAATTCGATTACTAAAAAATTGTGGAAGAAGTTGGTTATACTATTTGGCAACAATAAAATAGTCAACCCCCGCACCCCCATCACCCCAAAAAATAATCTAAGTTTATCCGTGCTAGTAATGTTGCCAAAAATATATTTTCTTCTTCCAAAAAGACACAGGCACATCTTCCATATGTCTGTGAACTGTGCAAATTCTAATGCCTTCTCGGGGAAAAATGTTTTTTTTTCTTTAAAAAGACATATGCACATTTTCAATATGTCTGTGATATCTATGCAAAGTTTCAAATCGATTACTAAAAATTGTGGAAGAAGTTGATAATACAATTTTGCAACAATAAGATAGTCACCCCCACCCCCGTCTCCCCCACCCCCACAAACAAACTATGTTTATAGGTGCTAGTTATGTTGACAAAAATATTTTTTTCTTCTTCCAAAAAGACACATGCACATCTTCAATATGTCTGTTATAACTGTGAACTGTGCAAATGTTAAATTGGTAGTTTCAAAACTGTTGAAAGAGTCGATTGAAATTTAGCATATCGTATTAGCCAGATTCTGTAAACAAATATGGCGAAAAAGGCCAAGTTAATCCAAAATAAAAAGGACATCTCCACGAGATGTCCTTTTATGCACTGAAAATGCAGGTTTTTGGACTGTAAAAAGTGTGAAATAGCAAGTGCAAAATTGAGCATCATTGAAAATGGTTACCTAGAAGCGTTGTTTTGGGTGGTCAAAATCACACTTCACCAGCCATAGTTTTGCTATGGCTCAACTGATATCATCAAATTGTAGGAATATTCCTACAATTTCATTCATTCATGAACCATCATCTTCTTTTAAAATGAACAGCAATTACTATATTGATCTATCATCATTTTTTCTAACTGCAGAAAAAAATGCAAATAGGACATAATTGCTTTAACTCTGTATTACAAATCGTAGGAATATTCCTGCAATTTGGAAATTGCTCATTTGTAAAAAAAAAATAAGACACAACTGAGCTCATTTCAAATTCTTCCCACATTTTCCGGATTGTAGGAATATCCCTACATTTTTGAGATTACGACCAATTTTGTTCATTCATATTTCAACATAGACCTTTCAGATTGTGGGAATATTCCTATATTTTTGGAGATGGTATATTTTCAATAAATGAAAGATCTGACCAAATGCATATTTTCAATAAATGAGAGATCCAAACAAATTGTAGGAATATTCCTACATTTTTAGGAGATGGTATATTTTCAATAAATGAAAGATCTGACCAAATGCATATTTTCAATAAATGAAAGATCCAAACAAATCGAAGAATATTTCTACATTTTGAAGAATATTTTTTTTCAAGGAATAAGGTTAAGTTTAATAATAATTCAACCCACATCTGTCAGATTGTAGGAATATTCCTACAATTTATTCTTTGTTCCATCATTGTTTTTTTTTCAAACTGCAGAAAATGCAATGAGGGAATAATGTTTCTACTTATATTTTACAAAACGTATTTCTACGATTTGATTCATTCATGAACCATCTTTTAAAACGAAAGGCTATTCCTATATTTCGAAGAATTTAGTCAATTCAAATCTTACGCAGATCGTTCAGATTCTAGAAATATTCCTACCTTTTCAGAGATGGCATATTTTCAATAAATGAAAGATCCGACCAAATCGTAGGAATATTCCTACATTTTAATTCTAGTTCCTTCATCGGTTTCAAGATAGGAAATGACAGAATAAAATTATCTATATTCTACAAATTGTAAGAATATTCATACATTGAGGAGAAACTCCATTTGCAGGGATGAAGGTAATTTCCATCATAATTCAGACCACATGTCTCAGAATGTAGGAATATTCCTACAATTTCCCCTTTGTTCCATCATCATTTTTGTAACTGCAGAAAAATGCAGAGAGGAAATGATTACTTTATCTATATTTTACAAATCGTAGGAATATTCCTACAATTTGGAAATGGCTTCTTTGTGACATATAAATCAAAACTGGGTTCAATCCGAAATCATCCAACATGTTGCAGATTGTAGGGATATTGCTATATTCTAGAGATTACAACCAATTTTGTTCAACCCTATTTCAACGCAGATCTTTCAGATTGTAGGAATATTCCTACAATTTGGATGATGGCAAATTTTTGATAAATAAAAAAAATCTGAAATTGTAGGAATATTCCTACATTTTTTATTTACACTCCATAATCGCTTAAATGGGAGAGAATTATAATCTATATTTTACAATTTGTAAGAATATTCCTACATTTTGAAGAATATCCATTTTCAAGGTAGGAAGGTTAGCACCACAGAACAACCTTAGAATCCTGTGTGAAAAGTATCTCCAACATCAGCAGAATCTGTACCATGTCTTCATTGATTTCAGAAAAGCCTTCGACAGGGTATGGAATGCAGCCTGATGGGCCACCATGCGGAAGTACAATATCAGTGCAAATCTAGTTCGCACCATTGAGCAGCAATACGACAAGGCTACAAGTGCAGTCCTGATAAATGGCAGCACAGGAGAATGGTCCAGAACAACAGTTGGAGTAAGACAAGGATGTCTTCTGTCACCCACCCTCTTCAACATTTTTCTCGAACGGATCATGTCTGATGCTCTGGAAGAACATGAAGGAAAGGTTAGCATAGGCGGCAGAAACATTACCAATCTGCGGTTTGCCGATGACATAGACGCTCTAGCTGAGGAAGAGCAGGAACTAGAAGCTCTAGTTGAAAGTCTCGACCAAACCTGCACAAGGTATAAGATGGAGATCAGTGCTGAGAAGACCAAACTGATGACAAACAGCGCAGATGACATCCAGAGGGAGATCAAGGTAAAAGGGCAGAAGCTTGGACCGTAAGCAGCTTCAAATACCTTGGAGCGGTTGTCTCAGATGATGGCTACATCCAGGAGGTTCTCTCAAGGATTGCACAAGCAACTTCAGCTCTTACCAAGCTGAAACCAATTTGGAGAGATAACAACATATCCAAAATATCTCTTGGATCAAAGGTGAAACTTATGCGCTCCCTTATCATTTCCATATTTCTGTATGTCTGTGAATCGTGGACCTTGACAGCAGAGTTAGAGAAAAGAACGCAGGCCTTCGAGATGAGATGCTACCGAAGGTTACTTAATATTTCATACTAGGACCATAAAACCAATGAGGAGGTTCGCAGAAAGATCCAAGCAGCCATTGGAGAATATGATGAACTCCTGACGCTGGTCAAGAAACGGACACTAAGGTGGTTTGACCACATCTCAAGGTCTTCTGATTTAGCAAAGACAATTCTTCAGGGCACAGTGAAAGGAGAAAGAAGAAGAGGCAGACTATGGTGGCTGGTTTGTGTCATTTCGTCTTTTCGTCTTTTCGCCGCGAAAAGACGCCACGCGAAAAGACGCCATGCGAAAAGACGAAAAGACAAAACCCGCCACGCGAAAAGACGAAATTTCAGCACGAAAAGACGAAAAAACGCCATGCGAAGAGACGCCATTTGAAACCCTTAATTTGTCGTCTTTCCGCGAGGTGTTTTTTCGTCTTTTCCACTGGCGTCTTTTCGTCTTTTCGCATGGCGTTATTTCGTCTTTTCGCGTGGCGTTATTTCGTCTTTTCGCATGGCGTCCTTTCGGCGCGAGAAGACGAAATAACGCCATGCGAAAAGACGAAAAAACGCCACGCGAAAAGACGAAAAAACGCCAGGCGAAAAGACGAAATAACGACACACAAATACCCTTTTATTGATTACTGTACTGGGTCCTAATACTAAGACAGATTTGCCTGAGTAAACAATATAGATTCATATCAGACTACTGCAAACGCAGATACAGGAGCAGCCTGGTCACAGAATTTGCCACTGAAATGCTTTTTAATATATCTTTTTGACAGCTAAAAATTGTAAGGATGGACTATAAAATTGACGTGGGGTCGGCAACATTTTCGGTCAGTATGGTACCGTTTAGATTGAACAACACATTTGTGCCTTGTTGACTGAGATCAAACACAGATACAATCAAGATAATCAGTGTCAAGCAGCAGTCTTATGAAAATTAGAAGGGAATTGCCACTTAAACTCTATTTTATCCGACAGAAAAATAAAACTTGTTAAAAGTGAAAAGGATAGCTAATAGTATTAGTATGGGGTCGGCAGTAATTACAGTTATTGATTAAAAAAATCTTGGCCATGTTGACTTAAAAATTAGCAGACATAAATTTACGCATTAAGGAGCGTAGGCAGACCTAATACGTTTTTGTAGCAAGCATTTTTGAGAAATACAGTCAAACATGTCTTAAGGGGTCACCCAAGGGAAGGACAAAAGGGGGCTTCTTAAGACAGGTGACCCCTTAATACATTTCATTTGCACTGTATTTTGGTTCAAAGGACCCAGAAAAGGTGGCTGCTTAAGACAGGTGATCCCTTAATAGAGGTGACCACACAGGCAGGTTTGACTGAATAGCTGACTGTATACACCTCCAAGAAAGATCTCTCTAATATTGAACATTCTGCCCCCTTCTGTCATATTTACGAAGGGGAACAACTTTTGTGACATTCTCTTTGCTTCCCAAGATAGGGAAGTGAAGCAAACAGAAAGTTAGATTCTTAAATAGGTCTACTCTTTAAGGGAAGAATTTGCTCATAGAGGACCAAATTCTACTTTCAAGAGCTGACCCTCCTTAAGAAAGGAGGCAAAAATGCAAAATTGCTTCCCCTGAAAGTGGTCCCGATCACCTTCAAAAACAGATGCACATATGTTGAAGCCTGTGTCTCCATGCATAAAAATAACCGATTTTTTTTTCTTTTTTTTCTTTTTTTAAAATTTGAACAAGTAGATTTTAATATCTCGAGCTGTATCATAACATACGCAGAATGGTAACCAATGCAGAGCCTGACCAGACCACTGTTTTCCTAGGACACATATGTCCTAGGATTTAGGATCATAATGGTAACATGGTCCAAATTTACTACTTAATGTATTTTCTGAGTAAACTGTGATTATTGTTCAAACAGAGATCGAGAGAATTGGGTAAAACGTCCCACCAATGCTAAGGTCATATGAAGACAGGACCTCGCGGTTTAGAGTCACATCTGAAGGACCACTGAGGCGAGGGTGTGTGTGTGGAGGGGGTCGAGGGCGGGGGGGGGGGGGGGGTGGGAAACTGACTGCAACCGCTGGTCTAGTCTTGTCTATCCCATAAACTTTTGAGGTTGTTGGGGCACCACAGATGACTCTACAACACTCCTTTTCCACCTAGTCTTGTCTTCAGCTGTCCTGGTTGAGCTAGCACAATCCATCCCTGTCGTGTAAAGAAGACTTGATGAGGAAGTAACAGTAGTTGTGCCCCTTTGTAAAAATGGCGGAAGGGGGCACATTTCCAATAGTTAAAAATACTTCCTATAAGAAAGTATTATGGCTAGAGTTGCAGCTTAATGAAAACACAATATTCTTAAATACTGGGACACATATGCGTAAGCCAAAGAGAAGTCTAATCAGGCTCTGCGCTGTCTGCGATTGGCACGTCTTTAGAAAACTATAAACTTGTTCAAATTTTGGGTTAGCTGCAGTTAAATGTATGTCAAACTAGGGAAAATACTGTATCATTATTTTTTCATATCATAACACTTACAGCGAAGTGCAACAATGTTTCAATGTTTGTATAGACACCTTCGTCTTTCGTAGTTTGAGAGAGATTACATGGTCAACAAGCGTACTGTATCCGATTATTTTTTTCATATCATAACACTTACAGCGAAATGCAACAATATTTCAAAGTTTGTATAGACACCTTCGTCAAGTGGTTAATCTTTTAGGCAGTTTAAGATCAAAATTAAGATAGGATGAAACGTGTTTGGAGTATTTTACTCCAAAACATTAGGACGGCTCACTTTCTTTTCTACCCGTTCAGTAGAAATACCATAATGACTTCTTTCCTCATATTTTTGGTAATGTTTTTAAAATATCAGTTTAGCGGCAAAAACTGCAAACCGTGATAAGTACACTTCTTTACAGATTGCATTCTGATCAGGGTCTACACAGTTTAAAAAAGAAACACCTAAGTAATCAAAGTATTAACTGCATTTAGAATAGGATATATTGATACATCTTAATGCAAAACATGTGACGCGGAAAAGACGCCATGCGAAAAGACGAAATAACGCCACGCGAAAGGACGAAAAGACGCCAATCGAAAAGACGAAAAAACGCCACGCGGAAAGACGACAAATTAAGATTTTCAAATGGCGTCTTTTCGCATGGCGCTTTTTCGTCTTTTCGCACTGAAATTTCGTCTTTTCGCGTGGCCAGTTTCGTCTTTTCGTCTTTTCGCCTTGCGTTTTTTTCGTCTTTTCGCCTGGCGTTTTTCGTCTTTTCGCATGGCGTCTTTTCGCGTGGCGTCTTTTCGCGACGAAAAGACGAAATGGCACAAACCAGCCACCATAGCAAACAGAAGAAGAGGTGGGAAGGCAATATCAAGGAGTGGACAGGAATGGATTTTGCCAGCTCAACTAGGGCAGCTGAAGACAGGACAAGGTGGAAAGGAACTGTTTTGAAGTCATCTGTGGTGCCCCAACGACCTAGTAAGATTATGGGATACAATAGAATAGAATAATATAGAATGTGCAAATGAAAAGTAGTTTTGCTAAGCGTTCACATGGTCAAAAATCTCCAAAAAGACCCAGCAATATGGATCGACTTTTCACATGACGCCCCCAAACGAATTACAGAAATGTAGTGCATGGAGCTAAAAGAGTCTGTTTAAAATATATTCAGATTCTTTATTTATTTCTAGCATGTCCACCTAGCTGCTCAGCGTATCCAGTATCCCCTGTATATCTTGGGATCGCCGGTTCAAACCCCAGTCGTGCTGGATTACTTTTCTCTAACATCTGACCGGACTGATACTGAATTGGCCCAGTGTTGCACGTGATAATTTAGTCTGGGTGGTAATTCGCGAGACAGTGGTAACATGGACTCTGGCGGAACTCTGGCAAGCTGCGCACGTTTATTACATTTTAAGTAGGCCTAGATCTACTAATTAGTCTTTGAATCGACTGCCTTGTCTAAATTTAGAAAGTACAGTATACTCTCCTCTGGCGTTTGTCGCCGGATCATGTCAGGGTCACTAATGAGGCTTGAGTAGCCGAAACCTCGAAGTATTGCCGATGTACCTTCTTTATAGTGTATTCATTGCTCTTGAATGAACTTTTTCAGTTTTTTTTCTCTGTGTGTGTGTGTGTGTGTGTGTGTTTCAAAAAGTTTATTTTCTTTTTGAATTGGCGGGTGGGGGATAGGGAAAAATCCGCCTCCCCAGTGTCAAAATCTTTTCGACGGCCCAGAACAGTAATACTGATCGTACCATTACTGTTAAAGACATGATATATTGATTTTCGCACTGTTTACATCTCGATCTCTAAATCGGACGGGCATGTAGTGTTTAAAAGATTTTTCTTTAAAACAAATTAATATTTATCGTCACATTACACAAAGGGTGCCGTAAAAAATCCAGTCATCACCAGGCATGATACAACCAACACCGACGCATTTATGAATAAAAAGTACACAGTATGTTAAGTACCATAAAATCCTAAATACTGGGACAGCTATGTCTGAGCAAAACGTGTAGGTCAAGATAAGACTGCTCATACAGCCTGAATGAGCGGTTTGATCATGGCATACTATGTTTTCATTTCATCTGCAGTTTTAGCCGCATAGCTGCATTGGAAGAATTAAAATGTTAATATTTAGGAAAGTTACAGCTATAATTGTAGGTGACCCAATATTTAGGACATTTACAATAAAAAGTTTGCGAAAGATTAAGATAAAAGATAAAGAAGCTTGATTTAACGTCGCATATTAGCTTAGTAGGTTAGGCGCTGGCCTGCTGATCTAGCGGTTCTTGGTTCGATTCCATACGGCGGAAATATTTCCAACCGTAAACGGAATTCCATTGCAAACAGCTTTACATTGCCCTTAAATGACTAAAATACTGTTCAAAAGGACAGACAATCCTAAGTGAAAAGGACGTCGATTCGTAGGTCTTCAAGCCATTCCTGACCGGCTCTGAATCATTTACGGTCACTGGAAGTATGAAAACTCGAAAATAAAAGACAAACAGATGAAATGTCTTTGGGGCATTATGAAAACGGCACATTTTATAACAGCATGCGCAGATTCGTATAGCATGCGTATTTTGCATGCACAATATTTTGACGATGCAAACAATCGAGTGATATAAACACAAGCGAGCTTAAAATACATCGATCACACCGCGCGAATAAACAGACATACAACACACTTTTCTGGGCCCATTTTCAAGATCATACCACTTTCATTTAAGGGTTGTAAATTTCATGTGAAAATAAACGCTTACAAAAACATTTTTTTTCTTTCGCATTGTTCGTAGGATTACGCTAAATTTGTAATTCTTAATATGATCGGATTTTGCTAGAGTGACACTTCCGACCTGAAAGTTAAGGTTGTCATAAAAAATAAATAAAATAAAATAAATAAATAAAATAGAAATACTAAGGAAAAGAGAAACAGAACCTACAATAGCCATAAACTATTACACAAAGAACCCATACAACTTATTTCAGCGGGGTCTGCACAGTTTGCTTAGTATCCCATCGTTTTCATTTCAGTATTTCATTTTATTTATAATTTTATTTTATTGGCAACCCGGATAGAAAACTTTAAAGCAGACTGCTCATACTAATAGATAAAAGATGTCCCAACTTCCGAACTCTTTTGGCCCTGCTACTCTGAATCTGCTCTGCTCGGCGTTTTATTACACAACGCTTGACTTTTCGAGTTTATCAGAATCAAATTAATTGTTTAAGGCGCCTCAACATTTCGGGCATACTTTCTCGCCTGAATCAACGCCTTAGGCTCGTCCTAAAGTTGTTTAAAACTGAATACGTTCGTTTTCACATATTCTCATCATATAAAAAATATTTCTTTCATAGAATGGAAAATCTGAATCTGGAGTTAACATGATCTGCGTTACTATTAGGCTTATCGCTTTTTCGTTTTTAATTTAATTTATTTACTCATTTATTTTTTTCTTCTTTTTTTCTTTATTTTTTTTTCTTCATTACCCCATTAAAATCCATTGAAAATAATCGACAAATATCACTTCGCCATTATAAATATTCTGGTAGCTATGACTACTGCTTCCGCGTCTTGATCAATCGCACCAGACTTCCGAGATTACGTAACAGGTGGCCATCTGTTTTCGGCAATCTGTTTGATCTAATAAACAACGGATTTGCGGGATCTAGCAAACATGACAGTGTTATCAATTATGTGTGTACGGAATAATTGTGAATGGATAAATATAATTTTTACGATATTTATACAATTATTCAAACATAAATTTGTTGACATTTTCGAACCATTGTTTTCATTATTATTATTAATAGCAGTAGTAGTATATCTTGACCATTTTTTCTTCTTGTTGCTGTTGTTTTCTTTTCTACTAATTTTATTATAATTATTATTATAGTTATTATTATAATTTACATCTATTATTATTATTATTATTATTATTATTATTATAGTCTTACTGAATAAAAAAATTTCAGAACTTTATGTGTACGAAATATATTGGCGCTCATTAAATTGCCAAACCCTCATTTTGTTATTTAGTAAACATTTCTGTGATAACCGAAATGTTGTACACCCTTTCTGACAAATGAAGTCACATTTTTAATAGAAAAATCCAAAACACAACTATTCCTATTCATAAGCGGTTGGCTTTTAAAATGTAATTGCCGTTTTCGTTGCGCGATGATATTTTATAATAGCGACTGTTACCGACGTGCTCAAAGAGGACTGCTAAAATTCGAATGCGTAATCAGTCTTCGCTGTTCGTTTTTGCAAAGGAAGGGAGGCAAATTGAACATTTCCTCTTGACTAACTGATCTTTTTCAACTGATAATGTTTGTTCAGTCGTGCTTGTTCAGCGAGGGATCTGCTGGACTGAAAAACCTGATCGGACATGTGCCGCCCGTAAGGAGTCGAATCCACAACGCGTGAAAAGCGAGCACTGAGTCCAAAAGGTGATCAGGAAATCATGATTTTATAATTCACATAAATAGTGCTTTATGCGTGTGAACAAAAATAAAATAAATAAATGAACAACAACGTTGGCACATGCCCTTCCTGCTCGGAATCCTTCAAAAAAAAAAAAAAAAAAAAAAAAAAAACGCAGACCGATTGGACGGACCGATAATTGATTACTAATCTTTTAATAGTCTTGTTAGACTCTGCGGAAACATGCATGTTGATCTAAATCTGTGCTGTTTGCTCAGGCAGCAGGATACATTCGCATGCTATTCGAATAGAGCCGAGCTTATACAAATAGTTTTGGCCGATAGAACTGTTAATTGAGCCTGTGTATCTGTGTTCTACACATTAGCCCAGACCTAAGGCAAAAAAATCCAGCTTATTTTTCATTAGTCTACTCTACAATAGGAGGAGCAGATTTTATTTTTTATAGACTGGGTCAGAGAAACGAGGTAAAACATTTCCAAACTTCGCCCTCTCCGCCTCTCCTCTCTCCCAACTCTCCTATGGGGACTTCTTCAGCAGTTTGCTCCAGTTTAAAGATGGAAGAGTGACAGAGTTTCTTCCCCTAGTTTCTATATTTACAATTCCGAGACTCTAGCTAGGTTATATAGCTGTGCAGAGGGGTGGGTTGGGACTATGGGGGAAAAGTGGCTCTATGGGGTCCGGACACTCCACTATATCGACGTCCTTCCTATCCATTTTTCCGGGGATTGTAGATGAGGCGATGGTGCTGGTTATAACTTCTAATGCCGGAGCATCCTACTTATTTGGATAAAAGTAGGGCAAGGGCCACTGTGATTTCAGTAGGTGCGGGCAGGGGGTTGTGTAGACATTTTTCTCTCGTCTATCATTTCTCTTTTCTTTCGCCCTCTCTCTGGGAGACGGCCCGATATAGACCGAAATCTTGTCTCAAAGGGCCATTAAACCCAAACCAATCAACCAACCCAAAACAACCAACCATACAATCAAGGCTCCCACTTTATCCTGCGCAGAGCCCCACTGAATAACAGACTGTTCCCAAAAATGGAGCCCCATTGAATAAAAGACAATAATATACAAAGCGGCCAGTGAGCTTGACACGAGAAAATAAATAAAATGGCATGTTCACCCAAGGAGGACCCAGATCAGCCTGGATGTCCGCTCAGTCTGCTCAGAGACTTCGCGTGTGCTTTTTAAGGGCAGCTATGGGTCAAAGCTACCTCAATGCCGACAGCGAAGGCTATGATCAGACTGGACGGATGCCCAGACTAATCAGAGTCTTCGCTGGGCGCACATGCCACTGTGTTGGCTTTCGCGTGGCGCGGCTCATTTCTGTCACGGGATTATCTAGTGTCAAAACGTACTGTAAATACCCTAAATCTGACATGTTTTTTTTTTGTAACAGTATTCCAATCATATCGGAACTACGTGAGGTTTATTATAAAAGTGTATGCAATGGATTCCATGTACGGTCGGTCAGAATCCCGCATCCAGCCAGATTCGAGCGCAGGACCACTAGATCACCAGGTCGACGCTTACCCTGTCCGATACCGTGCCTCGCCTAAAAAATCGTGCAAATTAAAGATGTTCGAGAAACATACGCTAGGTGACTGACAAGCATGGTAGACCCTGATCCGGTCCTTTCTTTTTGACCAGTCTAACTTTTTCTAACTTTTTTTTTTCGCTGTGTTTTGTGCATAGGTTCCAGTCATGTTTTTGTTTTTCTGTATTGTCAAATATGACAATACAAATACATGTATAACTAAAGATTAATAATATTTATTTTATTCTTTTATATTCTAGCAGTCTCTAACAGTCCCGGGTTTGAGCCCCGCTGATGGCGGTAATCTTTCCAGCCGCAAATCGGGTTCCACTGCACATAGCCTTTCATAATCACTCTCCCATCGACCTGGTATGACTAAAATACGGTTGAAAGAACGTAAAATGGCAAGCCATCCACCCATCCATCATTATGAAAAAAAAGATCAAAATAATACTGACAACTGGGCTGCTCAGTTTTGAAGTTCTCTTGTATATCCTTAAGCTCTGACCCTGACAACACACATGCACAGGTCGGTCTGGGCTTGTTCAATTCACAATTCCCTGCATTTCATAACGATTTCCTAGTGTTGCGCAGGCGGTTTTAACTTCCTCTTAATCAGTTTTTCAGTCATTTCCAGACGATGGCAGAGTGCTTATGAAGAAGCGCCTTTTAGATTCTAACAGAATGTCGCCTCCAGCGGGATTTGAACGCATGACCCCCGGGTATCCGAGTTCGAAGGCACGAATAGCTCGGCCATGCTCACTTTCGGGCCGATGGGAGAGAATAAGTAAGATGAAGATTATGTAAGAAAAAAACAGGTCTATGGGAATCGAACCCGTTACTGTAAATCATGAGGACAGCTTTTATCCCTCTCGACCAACAGTCGACACGACAACTTTGCAATAGAGCTATTAATAACAGTATTGCTGAAGGGGGAGGGGCGGGGTTAAGGGACCGCTTGTGTGTATGTGTGTGGGTGAGGGGGGGGGGGTCGAGAACGGGGTGGAAAAAGGGGCTACATACAATAAAGCCAGTTTGTTTTGGTAATTAATGCATTGGCGGTCCTTGCAACAACGGCTGAATTACTTAGGCTACGAACTGCATTTGAGTTTCACGAAAAAATTCTGATCACACTGCGCAGTTGCGCCAACTGATCAGCTTATGATTAATGCACCGTAATACCCTAAATTTCTTGACAGAAATGATCAATCAAAAGCGTATACCAAGTTTTGTAGGAGCAGTCTGATAAGGGTTTACACTGTTTTGATAAATCGGCGAATGTCCGAATTTCGAAATAATTACGTAAATCGATATTTGGTGTCCCAACATTTTTAATCTAGTCACCCCTATCAGTGTTAATATAATGTGTCAAAAAGTTCCCATATACACAGATACATGAAATTCTATGCTGCCATGGCAACAAGAGGAGTTATGAACATATAAGTTTTATTGACATCAGAAGAGTATCCATGGGCTTGCCTATTGAACAGATTTGTTGGTTTCTTAGGACAACCAACAGGTCTCAAGGTCTCTACCTAAGAAGTATGGAGATATAGGCTAAGCGGGGAGGAGGGGGGATGGGGGCGGGGGTGGAAGGGTGGGTGAGTGGGGAAGTGTAGTGGGAGATCCAGTTGAAACAACTTTGAGAGGCTTGGGGGTGTGCGGGAGTGGGTAGGTGATGTGTGAGATTTAATGTAATCTGACTTTTATTCAACGTTGTGGTTTTTGTATCAACTTTGATTTACCTTCATGTGGTTAAACTAACGTGGATACAACGTAGGTGATGTGTGTTTTAAAGAAAAAAAAACAAAAAAAAAAAAAAACGCCTACTCACCCAGACTGGTCATTCAGGCACAGTCTGATATGGATCTCACATCTGAGCCGATCTGTACATTTGTACAGGCTGGTCAGGGCGTGTGTTGTTTCCAGATGCCTAAGATGCGTTCTTCTCACGGCAGGTCAGAGGCTCTGCACAATGTTAAAACTCCCTGAGAGATATGTGTACTTTTACAACCAGCCTCAGGAGCTCCGGCAGCTCAGTAGGTTAAGCGCTGGCCTGCTGACCTAGCAGTCGCGGTTTCGATACCCGCTTGAGGTGAGAATCTCTTCGTAAACGGGGCTCCATCGCACACAGCCTTTCATTACCATCCTCCCATCGTCCTGATATGACTGAAATACAGTTGAAAAGGACGTAAAATCGCAACTCATCCATCCATCCAACCATACGACCAGCATCTATATTGGCGTTGATATGGCAGAAAGAGACTGCAACGGTAACGATCGACAAAAAAGTGCCAAACTTTATTTTCATTTGAAATTCTTGCTACTCGTAAGCCTAAAAGAAATATGTCATTTATTTTATACACACGTGTGCGTTAGAACGTTGTTATACACTTCCCAAATTGCGAGCGTGCGTACGTGCGTTTGTGTATTTTAAAGCTATATAGCACCATATACTTAAGATTACTGAATTCCAGGGAGTAGGTTGGGCGCTAGCCTGCTGATCTAGCGATCCTGGGTTCGAGGCCCGCTGGAGATGGAAATTTTACCAACCGTAATCGGATACCCACTGCACACGGTCTGTCATTTTCATCCCTCTATGGTCTTACATGTCTGAAATGTCGTAAATCGCAATTCATTTATTGGGAGCGATGGGGGCGGGTTGGGGTGCATAGTGGCTCTCTGAGATGGGAATATTCCACTGCATTGTCGTCTTTTTTTTCGAATAGCCATTTCCCGGGAAAAGGGGCGCGGACAGCTTTCTGACAGATTCAGTTATGATGCGATGAGAGAGAGAGAGAGAGAGAGAGAGAGAGAGAGAGAGAGAGAGAGAGAGAGAGAGAGAGTAGGGCAATGCCTGACTGGACTATTCTGGATCTCTGGATCGTGAAGCATCGTATCTTGTCATAAAGACAAAAAAACTTGATTAGTTTCTATTAGTTTCTATGAAAATTATGCCCATTTTGGTAAATTTACAAAAGCAAAAGCTAATGTAAATAATAATAATAATAATAAAAATAATAATAATCATAATAATGATAATGAAGCATTGTCTCTGTGTGATAAAGATAGAAAAAATAATTATTTTTTTTATGAAAATTTTGCCCGTTTGGTACATTGAAAAACAAGGAAAAGATGTATCAGCGACAACACCACCACCAACAATAACAATAATAATAATAATAATATTAATACGTGCGTTCCATGCGGAACGCACGACTATAGACTGAGGTTGTTAGTTCGTTTGTCGTGCTCCCCATAGGCGCACGATCGAGAAAACGCTTGCATTTCAATGCTTTTGTGATGATCAAGCAAGGAGCACGCCTCAGATTTCGCCCATTCGGTCCACCTCGGCTACCTTTCGCGATCAACTGGTCCCAAGTTGGCCAATAATCAATAGAAATGACTACTTATCAGGTAAGGAACCAATTTCCCTTGGCGACGGCAGGAAAGAATTTCATTGGCCAAGTTGATCACATGATACCGCTCGGCAACGCGGCTATTTTCAATCGGCCATTGGTAACATTCGTCGCTTCAAAGAGGGTTAATTGATTTAAATAGGTTTTTTGTCAGCTGGTAAGAACAGAAATCATTTGAACTAGGCCTGTACGTTATAGGCAGTCTCAGTCGAGAGTGCGCAGCTATCTTGTTTATGAAATATTCAGGTAATCGAAGAGGAAAATGCATCAGTACTCGTATCCTATCCGTTTTGTACCACAGGAGGTCCGCTGTTCAGTCACGATGGTGTATCGCTTGAACTAGTCTTCTGTCAAAATGAATGGTACCTTGGTCATTCATACCACACCCTGTACGTTTGATATGACTGTGATTTCAGATTTGCAGTGGCTAGGGGTCCGGTACCGGATCTCTAGCCTCTACAAACAGACCTGCTGTAAAGCTCAACAGAATTGAGTTTGACAAGCTCAAGAATCAGAGAGTTGTACTACAGCTCCAAAGTGGGTACTGTAAATTGAAAGAATACCTAAATAAATATGGGATATCTGATAGCCCAACATGTGAATGTGGAGCTATAGAAGATGTGCAACATTTTCTACTTGAATGCCCAAACTATAGTGTACCAAGGGAGACATTGAGACAGTCTCTGCTCCTAAGCTGTGGTATTGCAGACTTTGGCACGGAAATACTTCTATCAGTAACAGATGATGAAGATTTAAAAGACATACGTCCACTGATATGGGATCAGCTGGACATATACATTTCCCAAACAAAGAGGTTTTAGTGCAGAATTGGGCTGTATTGAATGGAGAAAATACTTCATACTCATGTCATTAATCTTGTTAGATTACATGTATATTGTTGACTTTATTCTGGATGGTGGGAGGCACAAACGCATCTAACCGAGGAATGAAGCAACAATCGTAGGATGATTATTTTACAGTCAGTCAGGGCATGATAGCCTAACTGTAAAAGAATAAACAGTTCACCATGACGTTGTTGCTCTTCCTTGCGAGTGTGGACTGTCCGTACAGCGGGAAGGGTGGCAGCGTTGTTGCTGGAGCATGAGGTTGTGTTATTCCAACCGAGGTTGCTTGCAACATTTAAATTCTAAGAATGTAAGGTCTGTGGTAGGCCATAACCAATGATTATAGGCATGAAACCAATTGCGATTCAATGCTGTCAACGTAAGGTTGGGCCTGCGAAGAGCTTTTTGGTTCTCATCATTCATGGGTATCACAGACTTTACTCTCACTTATAGGAACAGCGTATTCATCTGATTGAGGATTATGAATGCGTATCATGTTTGCTCCATGTTGAATAAAAGCTTGTTGATTTTCATGAAATATATTAGAAGTGGCTGTTTCGGCTACACTTGATATATTGGTATGATGTACAAGTTTTCATGTTGAAATATCCATCTTTTTTGACATTGTATGAGTGTGCCATGTTATGTTTATTTTTTTATTTTGTCATGTTTTGCCAATCTTAATGCAATGTGCTGAGTAATGGTCGAACCGGCCACACTAAGCATTTTGATATGGATGGTTTCATGTTGTTACGGGAAAACTGAGTACTCCAGACGAATAAATAGGCCCATACAGCAAATTTCATATAAATGTGTTTAAAAATTGAAAATACTGAAAAAAAAAAATAAAAAAATATATATATATATATATATATATATATATATATATATATATATATATATATATATATAAAATAGAAATAAGAAATCTGCCTGAAAGTTCTGTCGCTTTATTTTCTTAACCGGTTTCACTACTGCATGTAGATCATCAGACGAAGTGAAAAAACTTTAACACAATCACAATGTTAAAATAACATGGAGATAAATTACGTTGGCGTTAATAGTAACGACGTTAGCAACAAGTAAAGGAAATGACGTCATGTTACTTCCGTCTAGTCGGTTGATCATATAAATAAGTTTGTTAAACAGCTCTATTTAACTTGGGTTTAAATTTGTATATAAAATAACTTTCTTTTGATTTTCTTGAAGTGACACTGTCAGAATTCATTTTGTAGAGAGGACAAATTTTAAATTTTATAGTTTGTCCTCTTGCACAGTCATCTATATGATGACTCACATAAAGCATTCTTGTATTAATGTCCCGTATTTGCTGTCTATGCACCGTAACTCTGTGTCTCAGGGTATCCCCTGTTTCTTCGATATATTCCTCGTCGCACCCGGCGCATCGCATCACATAAATTACGTTTTTACTTTCGCATGACATATTGGATCTTATCTGAAAATTATAACCATTTTTGAAAAGAAAATTATTTCCTGTGATTAAATGATTACAAACACCACAGTTAGACCTGTTACATTTCGTAACTTCGGGGGTAATTATACTGTCTTCAAATTTCGCCCTAGTTAACATCTTTTTTAGGTTTTTAGGTTGTCGTTTGCTCTTAATTATGTTGGTTACTTCTATTATTTTCTTCATTTTTTCATCCTCGTATAAAATGGGAAGATTATATATATATATATAAAAATACTAACTGCAGGCTATTCTTTACAGGATTTATATGCATGCTTATGCATGTTTTATTATCTGTGACAAATTAATATATATGCGTTCTATTACAGGATAATACTGTGAGTCATTAATTTGACTTTACTTATAGTAGTTTATACAAGTGAGACAGCGCGGCTAATTGTGGCCTTGAACCAAACCAAACCAAACCAAACCGTCCGGTACCTGACCTCTAGCGGTATAGGCTAGAGGTCCGGTACCGGGTCTCTAGCTTTTTCTAACGTGGTGGCTAGGGGTCCGGAATTATATTTTGTATATCGATACAGATTATGCAGACATGACGGAACAATCTCCATGTAAAATTCATATAAAACAATCCACGTACAAGTAGCATTAAAGGTTAAGTGTGGCACAAGGGGTGCAAGACGATTCGTACCCTGGACGCTTCGTACCCGAGTCAATTCGTACCCTATCCTGGTCGATTCGTACCCTCATCCTGGTCGATTCGTACCCAAACCCTGGTCGGTTCGTACCCTAGCCCTGGTCGATTCGTACCCTACTCTTAGCCTATTAGGTTTCTACGTAGGGTTGTTATAATTCTTAAAGTTGAATTTAGAATGTACAAATGGAATGTATGTATGTATGTATGTATGTATGTATGTATGTATGTATGTATGTATGTTGCACATTGTGGTATAGCCGACTGTTATCTTATAGTTGTTATTTCCAATCTCATAATGATGTTGCCCAGGTGGCTCAACTGGAACGTAATCATAGTTGCATACACCTGGAACCATGCGTCCACCCGAGGAATCTAATAGAAACTACTACTATTGCTATATAATATGGTTACCGAGCCAATATGCAGGATGAGACTGATGATGGTTATTTACTCTTTCAACAGATCTTTATTAAGTTTTACCCCCTTTATTGGACATTGTACAGACATAATATTATATTATAAACTTTCTTGAATTTGACTTATTTTTGAAAAACTTTTATCAGCATAAAACGCAAAATTATGTTTCCAGTTATAATTAATAACTTTTGTCTTCGATGTATAGCGACTAATTTAAGCCCCTTATTAACATATGTTGGTAATATGCGTAATTCAATAGAGGTTGATTGGTTTTCTCTAACTTTGCTTATTTACTTTAACTGCATATCAAACATATTTAAACATATTGAGCCCCGTTTGAAATATGCATGATTATTACCCCTTAAATATTTCGGCAAGCATACTTCATAATTGGGTAAAGATTATACTCCTTATAGGTACTTTAACTAATAATTATATGGATATGGGCATGTAATACTAGATATATATGACCCGGGTACGAATCGACCAGGATTAGGGTACGAATCGACCAGAAATAGGGTACGAATCGACCAGTGTTAGGGTACGAAACGTCCAGGGTTGGGTACGAAACGTCTAGGGTACGAAACGTCCAGGGTACGAAACGTCTGTAATTCGGCACAAGTCGAGGAATACGTAGCAAACAAAATCGAGTCATGTTCTTATTCGGTGGGTAGGTAGTTAGGTGGGTATTTCTTTTGTTATCAATTTCAAAGTACGCATCTATAAGTAGCACAGCTCATCTGTAGTTGTTATCTCCAGTCGGTTATCTATGTTTTATTACATCAGACAGAAAGACGGACGGACAGACAGACAGACAGACAGACAGATAGATACCTCTGTTCTCTCAATCCTGTCCCTCTGGACTTAAATTTCTTGCCGCCAAGTATACAGCTATTCGTTATGCGCGGTTGGGCTTTTTCTACTGTTCTTGAATCTCTTTTAAAGAACTGAACACTTTCTACAGTTTGATAGCGCTCTATTGCGCTTTCCAATGCACGGAAGTCTTCAAATTTTTGTCCGATGTGAATATTATGAGCCATTCTGGCCATATGACCCGAATCGTGTTTGAAATGGACAAAATTGTACGGTGAATGAGTAATAACATAATTATTTTTGCTTTGCATTATCTATTATAAAAGACTTAAAGACAATATATCCCTTTGATCTGTTTTTCGGCGACTAATGAGCATCTCAGACAATAGGCTCATTCCACTGGCTAGTTTTGTAGAGTTAAGAAAACATTAATCAACCTCGTTAACGCAGTATTTGTTATTCGCACATCCGCGACTTGATGAAGCATATACTTTGATAGAACTAATCAATGCAATTATCATTTTCATGCATCGATGAAAACCTCAAACACTGCAAACAGTTTAATTTATAATGATTATAATTGAAAAGGAGAGAAAAATGAGATAAAATTTTATTCGTTTATTTTACACGATCATTGTGCGTTCTAACCGGGTTTACTAGACTAAAGTAGATTCCCTTTACAAAATGAAGTGTATCGAAACTCTCGCAAGGAAATGCTATTTAAACTAATCGATAACATACTACCGGATCCCTAGCCTCCACGTTAGAAATAGCTAGAGACCCGGTACCGGACCTCTAGCCCATAACGCTAGAGGTCCGGTTCCGGACCCCTAGCCGTAGAGGCTAGAGATCCGGTACCGGACCCCTCGACACTGCCTTTCAGATTTGAGCCGCGACACGACAAAATGTTGTTGTTGTTGTTTATCTAGTCATGCGACTCCTGACGTTGCGTTCCGCTCCGCTACACTACTGTTTTCTCCAGTTTAGTTCTTTCTGTTTTGTATTTATCACAAAGATGTAGATAGTGATCTGTATCCTCTTTGATCTGGCAGGTGTCACATAGCTCAGAAACAGTCAAAACGACAAAACCAACAAGGCTGAGGATATCGGCGCGACCGTCGTGCCGAAAAGAATCCTTATTGGCAAGACGGTCGTGCGGATAAGAATCCTTATCGGCAAGACGGTCGTGCGGATAAGAATCCTTATCCGCACGACGGCGATCAGATACTCCATTACAGATTCTATGGTCTTTCTTACAATGGTTTCATACAACACTCTGTCAGCAATTCATATGGAGGATATTAAATAACTTTAAAACTGGTATAAAAGCATCTTATGGCCATCTTTTAGTTGTTTAAACATCTGAGAACCGGCACCCAGCTTTTTCCGCTAACGGGGGCAATCTTATTTGGGGCATATTCCAGTTCGATGTGCACAGGTTGTATCGTTTATACATGTAAAAACGTATTCAGTCAGAGTGACAGTATGAGTTAGCGCTGAAAAATTGGTTTAATTACCTTTTTTAATTTAATTTTTTTTATTTGTTCTGCTTATGTACAAATCCTGAGAATTCAAAAAATTAATAAATAAACAACAACAACTAATAAGTACAAGCCAACAATTGTTATATCTGACAATATTTATCAGACAAGTAGATCAACTGACTTTGACCGACAAGTTATTAAAAGAAAGTTAGGCATGATTTATCAGGCTAACTGTCTTTAACTTTTCGGTCAAGGTCAAAGATTTATTCCAGTCGTTGGGCAAGGGCAAAGATTTTTTGACTCATTTTATATCAGTTAAGTCTGCTACAATAAATTTGATTTTGTTCGATAATACATTTACATTATGTAATGCTATTTATTAATAGGTTTCGACATTTTCCTAAAAGGATTTATTAGTTTAGATTTCTTTCAGTAATTTGTCAGTCAAAATCAAAGATTAGTTTCTATTGCTAATTCAAATCAATGGTTTATTTCAACACATTTTATATTGGTAACACATATTATAAATTGATAAATTCAAAATGATTGGAATGAGCCCGAATTAGGCCGTAAACAAAATATTGACAAACACTTTGCTGGGAAAAAAGTCTGACACAAGCAGGTCACAATCAAATATTTTCAGCTTGTTTGTCAAGGTCAAAGATCTGTTAGAAATAAGTTTATGTCAGTTAACAAAATAAACTATTAATTGGCAAATATTTTATGCGACAAATGATTTTTTATTTAAAAAAACAATAATAAAAAAAATGCCATGTGGAGTCTTGAACCCGGGTCGTCGGTCGCATGGTCGCGTACATTACCACTGCGCTACTGCCGCTGATAGTTTGAGAGCGATAATCTGAATTACTTAATGTCAAATGTTCAATATACAGCTGTTGTCATACCCACATCGGACTGTGTTTTAACTGTAATAAACCTGTTTTAAACGTTAACCTGATCATCCGACCCGATAAAAAGTATTCAGCAACTGATGTTGAAATATATAATTCGCATTTTCGCAATTATTCGCCGGCTCTATGTTCGACAGTCAAAAGGCTTCCATGATGAAATATAAGAAAATAATTGAAATTAACATTGTGTGTTGTGACTCAAATTATTGAAAAACAGAAATGAAATAATATTATTATACCATAATAATAATAATTCTCAGAATGATTGCAACTTCGTCAATATCTGACCGCCGTCGTGCGGATAAGGATTCTTATCGGCACGACCGTCTTGCGGATATGAATTCTTATCGGCAAGACCGTCGTGCCGATAAGGATTCTTATCCGCAAGACGGTTGTGCCGATAGTCACTCCCAACCAACAAAGGGGCAAGTGCGCCCAGCGGAGACTCAGATCAGGACATTCGCCCGGTCTGATCAGATTCGCTGTCCGCATGAAGCTTGCTTACATGGCCTGCTTACACCTTTAGCTACCATTTAGGCACACGGCGAAGACTCCGATGAGACCTGAAGAATGGGCAGATGCTGATTTACAGTGCTGTCGGCCTATTCGGCGCACTTTTGTCGGCCAATTCGACGCAGCTTCTGAATTGTCTGCTTTTGTCTGTTGCTTGGTCCACTGGGGCTCAACTGGTGACCTTCTTTTGCTTCAGATTTCCAGTGGGGTTGTTTGGCAGGACAGGGATCTCCACCTGTCAGACGGCCCGTTGTATCTGTTGAGTCCTCGTCTTTGCTTCTTCATGGTGTTGAAATTTGATTTATGTGTTTACCGTGATGATTCATTGACGAGTTAGAGGGTTATCATGCGAACCGAACAACCAACTAAATGTTTTGTACCACTTCAGAAACTGAGGGTGAGGTTGGGCCTGTAAAATCGATTTAAGCCCCTCCAGATATTATTACTGACCGTTCCAAGGCGGTAGTTCTGTTGTGGTTCTCTGTTGCCTGTTTTTGGTGTCAGAGTTTCTGTGATGTTTTACCTTATGTATGTTCTTATTATTTTTGGTTCGGTTTGGGTTGCTGAGTGGCCACCTTTTGGGAACAAGCTGCTCACTCGGTTGGCCATATGTTCTCTGTATCTTGATTATTTGTAATCTTAGTTGTTTCCAACTACGGTTTGAGGGCTGGATTTGGATTTTGATTGTTTCAGTTCCTGGTCTTTGCATACTTTTTACTTTTTTCTGAAAATGTCTTATTCCTGACATAAATAATAGGCTAATTTGTGAAACAGACTATACTCGTGACATCACTCCGCGGGCTGCAGAAGGAGCTTGTGGAAAGTTTCAACAACTATTTGCTTTAGCAGTGTTAAATCATGATCCTTTGGACATTCGCTGAGTTATTTTATAATTCACTTCTTTACTATGTGCATTTATGCAAGGCATGCAAAGAGTGATAACTATTTTTTACAAATTACAAGTGCTGCTGAAGTGAGTTGACCTACATTCGTCATCTGTACTCAGAGCCACTGTGTTTGTAAACAAAGATTGCGAAATATGGTGTGTATTCAACATATGCCGAGCTGCAAGTAACATTTGCAAATATCTGCATAAAACCAAGTGCAACTAACCCCTCTGGACAGACATGACCTTCTTTACCGCATATAAAGATCTCCGCTTGAAGGACTGCTTGGATAACAGTCGACAAAAATTATCAACACATGTTTTGACGGTAAATTACATTACGTAACATGCGCCGATTAAGCCTATGCGCCGAATAGGCCGGCATGACAGTAAGTCTGCGCTGCGCGCAAAACAGGAATAAAGACTAATGATTATGCCAAAATTCAGAACTTAACATTAGGGGTATGGGCATTTTCTTCCAAATTTCAGAGGCCCAGCCCAAAGTTTACGGGCTTTGGGCAACTGGGCCCCTGTTAGTCTTTATCCCTGCACAACCACTTTGTTGGTTTTCTCTACATGTTCCTGGTAAGGCCAGTTTCTAAAATTTGTTCTTTTATGCTGAGCTGGGCCGGGTAGTGCAGTCAGTAAGGCATGTGACTTATAAGCCAGAGGTCCTGGGGACCTCCATACGAACCGAACTACCAATTTTGTGCACCGCGGCAGAGGGTGAGGGTGAAGGTTTGGGCCCAGTAAAACCGGTTTAAACCCCCCAGTAGTTATTACTGACCGTCCCAAGGCGATACTTTTGTTGCGGTTGCATTTGTTTTATGTTCGGTGCTGTTTAATTTACCACGGTATTGTGTTCTCATTTTAACCCTTCTATAATAAAAATAAAAAATAGGTAAAAATAATTGTTAAATGTTTTTCATATAATTTGCTTAGTCTGTTATAACCCTTCTGTTGGTCTAAATTATTTAGTTCAATAAAGATAGCTGAGTTGCCACCTATTTGGGAAGGAGTTGCTGACTCGGCTTATCACTTGTAATTTATTGTTTGTTGGGATGTCTTTGTCAGTCTTTCCCTTTGGTGTTGGAGATAGGGTTTGGGACCTGATTCAGTCAGTTCCTGAAGTGTAGTTACTCTTAAAATTTGATACCCATTCCGGCCACTTACTTTCATTTCTCCATCTGCTGATTCAAGAAGGGCAGTTATCAGTTAATGGTGAAAGAGGAGCACTTAGTAATGGTTAACGGCTTAGCAGGTCTAAGCCTGCCCAGGAGTAGTGATGTTAGGTTAACTGACCGTCCTGACATGACCATAGCTGTTTACCGTGGACGTTAAGCACTAAATCAGTCAAAAATCCCCCCTCCACACCCACTACAAAACCATTTAACAAAAATATTTTTTTTTCAGATTTGGATTCTTTGTACAAATTCACCTACTTGAGAGTTCAAAATTAGGTTTGTAGGGTTTGTGCTAAATAGAAATTATTCTTCACACAATCGAATGTTGACTTATCATATGCTATACATCTGTGTACATGGTGGCTGTTTGAGATTTCACCTCTTTTTAGCAGTCAAGTTTAATGTTTAAGTCTGAGTATAAGATAATAATGCATCTATTAAACAGATAATGTCAATCAGAAGCATAAAAGAACAACAGTATATTACTTATATGTGTTTTGAAGTGCACCCTTTTTACCAAGACCCATGGGGTCTTCAGTTGGGGGATTTGCCATCTCCTCTGATGGCAATTTTTCTACACTGTAGAATGAGTCAGACAAGTTCCAACTGTGTGAATGAAGCATATCCCAGTTAACCCAGTTTGCATCCCAGTCACCTAGTGTAAGTAAGTGGTTAGGTGCTTCAGACCTTGGATCATAGACTCACTATGACTATGGTTTGAGGGCTGGATTTGGATTTTGATTGTTTCAGTTCCTGGTCTTTGCATACTTTTTACTTTCACAGATCATTCGAGTCTCACTGGACAGTAGATTTTGTCCCTATTTAAATGGCACTTCCGTGTTCAAACGATAACCCTGAGTTGATCTTGGCCTTTTTACAGATAACTCATAGGTCAGACGTGTGTTTCCTAATGCTTGAGAAATTTCTGCAATTTAATGAGATTTTTTTTTTAATTTGTTGAAACCTTTGGTATAAAAGTTTGTATGTACAGTCAAATAAATGGCTACTTGAAGTTTATTGAGTAACAGAGGTCAGTATCAGTTTTTGATCAAGGTCATTTATATTTCACCAACTTCGAATTTTTCCTAGTAACCAATATGGCTGTCATGCACATATCGTTAAAAAGCTTCGGCAATCAAATGACCCATGATACTGAAACTTGGTACATGGACACAGCATTTGAAATTAATATACTCTCGGATTTGTTCAAATGGTGACCCTTGACCCTAGGTTGACCTTTGACCTCTTGACTTAGGTGAGCTATTCAGGTGTTTTTGGTACATGTACATGTTACATGTACATGCATTTGCATGTACTATAAAAATGAATTACTGAAAAATCATTTTTCATTTTGTACATTTTAGGAGATTTTTTACTGTAATCCGGCACATCTGATTGGGAGACAAGTCACAGCCTAAAAAGACTTAGATATTTGTATTGGCTGGTTCATACACATTGGTGTTTGTCTGTGATTAACTCAGCAATCATCAATTCTGTATATTATTTTGAGCTTGCCATACAAGATGTCAACAACTTCGACAAAGTCACCAAGAAGAAAAAATGAAAATGCTACATACTGGTTTGAGGTATCTGGTGTTAAGGAAGCCTTAGATATAAAGCTTTAATAGGAAGGTATGTACGATTATTTTTTATGTCTTCCCCCGAAGGGGTCGGAGACATATTGTTTTTGCTCTTGTCGTCTGTCTGTCTGACTATCCGTCCGTCTGTCACAAATCGTGTTCACTCCATACCTCTGTAACCGATTGAGATAATTTCACGAACCTTAGTACAAATATAAAGCATCATCAGACGACATGCAGAGAGCAAGACCCGTAACTCCACCTAAATTTTTTACAGAATAATACCCCTTTGAAAATTTAGGTATGGAAATCATGTCCGCTCAATAACTGTAACAGATTGAGATAATTTTACAAAACTTGGTACAAATATAAAACATGATCAGACGATGTGCAGAGAGCAAGACCCGTAACTCCACTTAAATTTTTTACGGAATTATGTCACTTTGAAAATTTTAGTTTAGAAATCGTGTCCGTTCAATAACTCTGTAACCGACTGAGATAATTTCACAACACTTAGTACAAATTTAAAGCATCATCAGACGACATGCAGAGGGCAAAACCCATAACCCCACCTATATCTTTTATGGAATTATGCCCCTTTGTAAATTTAGGTATGGAAATCATGTCCGCTCCATAACTCTACAACAGTTACTGTACGAGATATTTTCATGAAACTTAGTGCAAATATAGAGTATCATCTGAGGATGTGTGGAGAGCAAGACCTGTTACTCCACCTACATTTTTTACAGAATTATGCCCCTTTGAAAATTTTAGTATGGAAATTGTGTCCGCTCAATAACTCTGTAACCGATTGAGATGATTTCACGAAACTTGGTACAAATATAAAGCATCATCAGACGAAATGCGGAGAACAAGACCCATAACTCCACTGACATTTTTATGGAATTATGCCCCTTTGTGAATTTAAGTATGGAAATTGTGTGTGCTCCATATCTCTAAAACTATATGAGATATTTTCATGAAACTTAGTACAAATATAGAGCATGATCAGAGGATGTGCAGAGAACAAGAATCGTAACTCCACCTACATTTTTATGGAATTATGCCCCTTTGTAAATTTTAGTACGGAAATTATATCCGCTCCATAACTCTGAAACTATATGAGATATTTTCGCAAAATTTAGTACAACTTTAAAGTATGACTTGATGGGCAGAGAAAATTCTGCTTACATTTACTACAGAATTATGCCCCTTTGAAAATTTTAGTATGCAAATCATGTTTGCTCCATAGCTCTGAAACTATATGAGTTATTTTTGTGAAACTTGTTACAAATATAAAACATCAGACAATGCGCAGTGAACAAAGACTGTAACTCCATCTACACTTGTTATGGAATTATGCTTCTTTGTAAATTTAAGTATGTAAATCATGTTTGTTCTATAACTTTTAAACTGTAATAAATATTTTCAGCAATATTTATACAAATATAAAGCATCATCAGACGATGTGCAGAGAACAAGATCCATATGTTCTGTATCTTAAAAACCTAGAGATATTTTCATGAAACTTTACACAGATGTGAAGGAAACAAGACAGGTGTTCTGGATTTTTTGGAGTTATCCCTTTTGAGCATTGAAAATGGTACATTTTGCCCTTTTGAGAATTGAAAATAGTACAGTTTGCTTTAATTAAAAATATTTTCATGAAATTTTGTTCAATTATAAAGCATCATCAAATGATGTGCAGAAAAACAAGATCAGTAGCTCTGCCTACATTTTTAATGAAATTATGCCCCTTTGTAATTTTTCAGTATAGAAATGGTGTTTCCTCTGTAACATTATAACTGTTGAAGATATTTTACAAAACTTGGTTCAAATATAAACCATCAACAGAAGATTTGCAGAGAAAAGAACCCTACATCCACCTACATTTTTCACAGCCTTTGGCCTAAACATCGTTATATACATCCATCTTAAGAAGTAGCCATATCAAGTGGATGGGAACGCACGTATATGGGTAACACCTATTTAATTCATATTATGATAATAATTTCACAATAAGATCTTTATAGAAAAATAAAAAGGTGCATGTTGTCGCGAGGGGTCAGGTGATTAAATCTGATTATCAACTGAATTCTGTAATACCCTAAAACTGATTTAACAGCCACATCCTGCAAATTGAACCGACATAGATAAAATATCCTGATGAATAATTATATGGGAAAGATATCAAACAACAAATATAAGTTTTCAAGAAAGAATCAGAAGAAAATCGATAAAGCTGAAAAAAGATAAAAATAAAATATAGATAAAAGACAAACTCTTGAAACCAATGACACATAGATGAATAGGATATACAATTGGTTAACTTGTTAACCACAGAAAAATTAATAAATAAATTCGTCCAATAATTGTCGCTCCGCTTTTACAAGTTACCATTGCATTTAAAGGTGATAATTGGAATGGAATGGTCTGAAATATCGGTGCGTTCCAGGACGTTCCCGCGTCATTCAAAGGGCATTACCGGGGCGGTACCATTCCATTTACGTGGCGGTAGCGGCGAACTCCACTGGGAACCTTTAATGTTGCCTGTAGTGTAACTATGTACTGTCATTTCCTCCCTTGAGACCAATGATGGAAAATGAATTAAATTGTAGGAATATTCCTACGATTTGGCCTTATTTTTCACTTATTCAAAATATGTCATCTTCGATCAAATGTAGGAATATTCCTACAATCTGAATGATCTGTGTTGAAATTGGATTGAACTAAATTGGGCGTAATCTCAATAATGTAGGAATATTCCTACAATCTAAATGATGTGGAATGTATTTGGATTGAATTCAAATTTGGTCGTATGTTTTTACCCTTGGAAAATGAGCAATTACCAAAATGTAGGAATATTCCTACGTTTTGTAAAATATAAGTAGAAACATTATTCCCTCATTGCATTTTCTGCTGTTTGAAAAAGAACCAATGATGGAACAAAGAATAAATTGTAGGAATATTCCTACAATCTGACAGATGTGGGTTGAATTATTATTAAACTTAACCTTATTCCTTGAAAAAAAGATATTCTTCAAAATGTAGAAATATTCCTACGATTTGTTTGGATCTTTCATTTATTGAAAATATGCAATTGGTCAGATTTTCCATTTATTGAAAATATACCATCTCCTAAAATGTAGGAATATTCCTACAATTTGTTTGGATCTCTCATTTATTGAAAATATGCATTTGGTCAGATCTTTCATTTATTGAAAAAATACCATCTCAAAAAATATAGGAATATTCCAACAATCTGAAAGGTCTATGTTGAAATATGAATGAACAAAATTGGTCGTAATCTCAAAAATGTAGGAAAATTTCTACAATCCGGAAAATTTGGGAGGAATTTGAAATGAGCTCAGTTGTGTCTTATTTTTTTTTACAAATGAGCAATTTCCAAATTGTAGGAATATTCCTACGGTTTGTAATATAGAGTTAAAGCAATGATGTCCTATTTGAATTTTTTTCTGCAGTTAGAAAAAATGATGATAGATCAATATAGTAATTGCTGTTCATTTTAAAAGAAGTTGATGGCTCATGAATGAATGAAATTGTAGGAATATTCCTACAATTTGATGATATCAGTTGAGCCATAGCAAAACCATGGCTGGTGAAGTGTGATTTTGACCACCCCAAAACAACGCTTCTAGGTAACCATTTTCAACGATGCTCAATGTTGCACTTGCTATTTCACACTTTTTACAGTCCAAAAACGTGCATTTTCAGTGCATAAAAGGACATCTCGTGGAGATTTCCTTTTTATTTTGGATTACTTGGCCGTAATTTTGTCAAATTTGATTTATGTTCCTTTTAAAAAGGAGATGCACATCTTCAATATGTCTGCCACATGTGTGCAAAATTTCAGATTGACTGTATTAAACTGTAGAAGGAGTTGATTATACAAACGTTTTAGGCACGACGGACGGACAGACAGATGGAGCGGTGATAAACATAATGCCCCACCCCTGACTATCGTCACGGGGGCATAAAGACCTTTAGGAAAGCTCAACTGTCATTCAACGTACTATGGTTAGCTCACACACTGACATCACCAAGTGCTCTCTTATATTAAATAATAAAGTTTGAACGCATTTCCTTTTTTTTCTTTACTTTTCAAGGCCGAATATCTCAAATAGTGCAGAAGCCCATAGGGCAAAAAAAAAATTTCGTTCCACCCCCTCCACAGAAAAGGTTTGATGGTTTTATGTTAAGGATGGATCAATGGCAAAAGTTTTTAGCCTGGGTGCCAAGTTCGAATCAGGATTCTTCATACCTAAATTCAAGATGGCGTCCAAGATGGCCGCCAAAAAGTGTTTTTTTTCTGATATTTCATGTAAAAGGTATTAGACTTCACTTAAATGCAATGTTTTCATCATATCTTATTTAAAAGCAATTGGAAAAGTATAATAAGACTTTAGAACATCAAAATCAATTGATTTCTGGTTATTAAATCCAAAATTGTTGCTAAAAATGGCATATTTTACTACAGTTTTGAAGCCCATAAGGACAAAAAAAATATGTTCCACCACTTCTGCTACTAAAAAGGTTTGACACACTTTTATCAAAGTTATGTACAGTATATATGGGAACTTTTCAGCATGGGTGCCAGCTTTAATTAAGGTAACAGAAAAAAACTGTCCACTTTTGTAACCCTAGGGTACTACTCAACATTGTCGAAAAATAAGGGGGTAGGGTTAGGTTTCGCAACTTTGAGGTGTTATGGTTGAACCTAGATATGTCATTCTATATATCAAATGAAAGGTAATGTACAGAATTTTAATTATAATCATGCAAACATATTATTGCCAATAATAATATGTAAATATGGTCAAAGATTTTATGATAACCCAAGGAGAAGCCATTTTTATATTAAAATCTGTAAATATCGTATTTCATGTATTAGTGCTAGGTGAAAAAACTGGATTAAACCTCAAAGTCATTTGGCGGATTCGAGAAAAGTGCTCTGGAAAATGAGTTTGTGGGCACTTTTCCGGCATGATGGGCAACCATGCTAAAATACTTACCGATATGTCCTCGTTTATTTTTTGCCGGTTGTCAAGCCTGACTGCCCATTGTGTACCAAATAAGCAAGGTCATTAAGTGCAAAATCACGAAAAACTGCTTAGAAAATGATTATTGTACATTTGAGGTATAAATATCACTGCAGTTAAATGCTGAACATATTGAAAACCTCATTCAGCAATAGTAAAGCATACTTGAATAGTTTCTGTTCAATCAAACTGTGTATGTGTCCGCCCGTACACCTGTTTTTCTGAATGTACATGCATTCATAGAGCTAACTTTAATATTTTATAAATCGAGGACTGCACAGAATAAGTATATGAACAACATGTTCCAATTTAGACGATTATATAGTTTTAAGCAAGCTATCATATATTTCTAGCTCAACATTTACATTACAAACAGTTGGCTTCGTTAGCATGTGTTGTTTACAATACATAAATTGTTTACAGTTGCCATCTGCAATTTAATGCAGAAAAATAGCCATAAAATTATTTGTAACGGTGTTTACACATAAAGATGCAAAAACTTTAAAAGTGTGAGCTGTGAAGCAGATAAAATTCGTTGTAGATAAATCAATCTCATGTAGTTTACGTTACCAAATTGGTAAATTAGTCATTCAAATTACTATTTAGCGATGCAGTTAAACAGAAATGCATAGTATCATTTATGTTCAGTGTTTATAGATGTTTTCTGGTTTATAAAGTTGACAATAATTCATTTGAAAACTACTTTTAGACATAGAATACACATAAGCATGATGTCGAGAATAAGTTTTCAGATATACAGGAGTATTTTATATGTACAATCCAGAATATCGAAACTTGTCGACCGACATTTTGAAACTCATCGCCTCATGCTTTTGATTCTAAGAGACATTGCTGATAGACAAGCAAACTTGTGCAACTACTGTAACATATACGTTTTTGTATAAGTGTTACAGCATCGCATGTAATTTACGTGAAGATAGACAGGTCTATGGGAAACGAATAAATTAATTCGAATCTAAATATTGCTATTGCCCATATGACATTATATTAGCCCTCGTCTGAATCGCCTCTTCTAGACATTCCTCATGGGACTGATGAACATATAACTTGCATGGAAAAAGTATGAGAAAACTACCTATTATAAAAATCAAATGATTTCATTTATAAGTACCCTGTCATTCAGCGGCGTTTTAGAGACTGCTAAGATGGCTCCCATAACTTCATCAGAGTATTGTTTTTCAGTTAGTTTAATTCAGTGGCTACAGAGCTTATAGAGGCTATCTGAAATAATGACTCAGCTGCTCCAGGTTGCATGAAGCGTGTGTTTTACCTTTTACAGAATTTCTCAGGAAAACAGCAAATCAAACTTAGTTTGCTGCATTCAAACCTTGTGTGTCATTATTTCTTGAAGTTTCATATTGATTATTCTGATTAATGCATTCGAAGCTCATACACTTGCTCCTCACAACTAAGTCATCAAATGTTTTGTTTTGCATAGCCATTTAGTGGACTAAAACTGACTTCGTTAGCCTGTGTAGTTTACGTTATAAGAAGTGTTTAAATTTCGTACCTGAAATCTATTAAACTTTTAAAAAGGGCATAACACTGACTTGGAACTATGTCTGCATATAAATATGCCTACAGTATATGTAAAATATTTAACAATATGTTGCTTACTATTCAAATACAAACGGAACCAGATGAATCTAGGAGATGGGAGAGGGAGGGGTGAAAACTGTAAAAATAGTGCCAGCCATCCGCAATGGCAAGATTTATACACTATTACTCAAGCTATCACAATACTACATTTGTCAACGGTTATGATATCATAAATGAATGAAACCAGTTATTATTCAAGGTGTAAATATATATAGACTTGATGTATGTATGGAAGAGAAGGGGTGAAAGTATTATGGCCACACTACAAATCACTAAGGGAACTTAATCATCGACACAGTCTACTATATAGCATTTCTGAAACTGTTGTTCAAGCTCTCGCAACAACAAGACCTTTACTGTAGTGCAAGCTTCAGACATCAAATGGCCTACTGATACACCAGCTGAGGTAACTCGTCTGAATAGGTTGTGATAACAGTGAAAGCATTTAGTGAAAACAGCAAAGGCGACTGTAGTGCGAGGGTACAGATTACGTTTGCCACTGCTATTCTGGCTAAGCACATTACAAGACATCAGTGTTTTAACACCTCAGGCTTCTATTAGTCATTTTGTGTGATTAGCATGCCAGTTCTGGCCACCAAATGTCCTCTGCCAGTATGCTAAAATATCACTGTAGTGGCAGCCATAAACGCACACCCTATAATGCTAATATCCATGTGTGGTACATTGTGTAATACATACTTCGTAACGTAGGTAACACTGCAGATAAGGCTTTACAAAGACGTCTATAGATAAAAGGGTATCATCTTAATCTCCCAGACACGACTGTAAACACTATGATGTCAGGCCAGGCTATTGAAAGACATCAGCATATATCATGGTACCTGCCTATGCCGCTGCAAAACCTGTGAATCAACTATGGTACCTGCTCAATTTAACGAAATACCCCTAGAGATAGGTCATGGCAGTTGTAGTTTTTATATAAATATGGGCAGAATTCAGTGTACTTACTGACCTTTGAACCAGTTATGATTAAATATGTTGTCGGCAATATGGCAAAAACTTTTATGGTATGTTTACTTACTTCCTTTGCCATAGTTGCCTCTCATTTCGCAAAAGTCTCTATTAATTCAATAATTCACTCACAAACTGGTATATAGAAATGCACCAAATGACCTTTGACCCAATTTTGACCTTATATGACGTCTGTTGAGCTGGCAACCGGGCAAAATGGTTTATGATAGGTTTACTGACTTCAATGAGCCCGGTTGCCCGTCATGCCGCGAAAGTGCCCACAAATCCAAAATTTCACTCTTAAACCACCTGCCTATCTAATGTGCTTGACTAATATCCAGTAAACCATCATAAATCTTGAACATGTAAATATTACATACATTCAACATTTGAGCTGTGTCATGAGAAAACATGCTTTTTGCACATGGAAAACAAAGGCGCAGATGAGCTGTGGGGTAACCTCCTAGCTGATCAGCGCCTTTGTTTCACTATGTACCATAGATAGTAAAATCATTTCAGATTCCAAAATAAAGGCTACATGTACAAAGGTCTGCATAACACAAAACTTAGTGTTAAATGCATTAATAACTTGAAACTACTACCTACCAGGGTTCAAAACTGCTATTTTCATCATATTTTACAATTAAAAACAAGATTTTATTTCTTCTTGCTGCATTGTTGACATTGGACTTTGGAATCCTCCCTGACTGAAGAGTTCCACGTATGGGAAGTCATTCCAACAATGATTTTGAATACATTCTTATCAACTGAAATCAAAAGATGTTGCAGGAAATAGCTAAGGGTGGTATTTATATTTTGTATTTTATACACTTGCCATCAAAACAGACTCAGAAATGATAAAAATTCCAACCATAAAGTAAAGCAATGTATAGTGCATGTATAGAGGCATACACGTATTGTATGTATCTCATTTGTCTTAACTTCATAGCGCTGTAAAATCATCTAACAATATCAGATTGTTTCATTGACAGCTGTTAGAACTTACTGATGTCTACAGTAGTTGAATTAAGCTTGGAATACACAAAATGCTATGACTTATACCAGAAATACCTTACCAATCCACAGTTTAGCCATAAAATCCAAAATTCAGCCGACGAAATTCGTCAAATTTGGCATTAATTTTGGGTTAAATCACGAGAAATCTGTTGATATTGATGTTCTGTTGTCTTAGCATGCTTTCTTATTGCTACTGGCTAAGATTTGATGAATAAATTTGCATTTTAGTGAAATTTTACACATTTAATATGAAATACCAGAAAAATTCACTTTTCGGTGGCCATGTTGGACGCCATCTTGAATTTCAGTATGAAGAATCCTGTTCCGGACTTGGCACCCAGGCCTAAAAGTTGGCCCACTGTTATATCTTCAACATAAGGCCATCAAACCTTTTCTGTGGAGGGGGTGGAACGAAATTGTTTTTCTAGCTGGATATTTTGAATGGGCTTCTGCGCTAAAACTACAGTTACCCCAAAGTAAATTTTATGGGAGCAGAAAGTTAAACTTGAGATATCAGTAGCTTAAGATGAACTTCGACTTTCAAATATTGAGATGTGTCTCTGGAGTGTCTATTAACGCATCAAGTAGTTCTTTCGACAGCCGCTATGCTCGGTCAAAAGCCGTTATTCTCAATCGACAACACTTCGTTTACTCACGTCTCAAACGAAGTTTGCGATATTGGCCTTACATTTACCAGTGCAGTTCCATAGGCTGTATAGTGTAGTAGTATGAACTATGAAGAGAGAAAAGAGAGGAATGGACTATGAAGTGTAAAGCATGTTGTGCATGTTGTGTGGAAGTATGAACTGTAACATTTGAACTGTGCGATACGATTTTTGAAGTACGAGGGTCATCCAATAAGTCCTGCAAACGGCCGAGTTTTAGGCAAATGATTATTAAAAATGAATCAAGCAATCCACATTCCTACATTGCATCTTTCCTTCTTTCCAGTCAACAATTTCCAGAAACGTCATGATCTTGCAAATGGCGTTGCTAGGCAACTAAAGAATACTACCATTATGGGTGTGGCGGTGGCTTCTAGTTGTCTGTTTAAGATCCCCTAGCTTAGTTCAGAATCCTTGTAAATATCTGAAAATTGCTGGGAGATACGGAAAATAATACTGAAGTATGTACACGGTACCAAGGTTAAGGTATTGCCATCAATCAAGATATAATTATTGTTCAAAGGAAGATCACCATCTTTTTCGAGCAGCTAAAATATCATATAAAATGAGTATATGAAGAAGAGGCTTTCACAGCAGATGAAGTGTTTCCTAAACTGCCATTAATTTGTTATCAAAGAATAGTCCCGAGATGCTGAAATGTAGATATAAGAGAAAATATAAGCTTCGAGCCTTGTTTAATATCGTTTGCAGTCTTAAGAAACCAGAGGTAAACGTCAAAAACTAAAATTTTGCTAAAATTCTGTAATATTCTCTTGTTGCCTAGCAACCATATTTGTCTGGTAATGTGAAGTGACAGATGTCGCTTATTTGAATTCTTAAATATAAGGCGATTACTGTAGAACATGAATTCTTGTAATTTGAAAGAATAATAAACACGTTTGCAGGAATTTTCTTCCCCTACCCCCTTGTAAAAAACGTCATGTTTGTGCAATTTCACCGCCGGTATCGCTTACACCTTTGCGTTCAAAACCCTCCCATATCTGAGAAAGGAATAGCACATGTATGATTTTTAGCACATATGTGTATTATATACATAAGCTGTTAATTGTATTATTTGATAACCCTACCTCAATTAATAAAGCAGTAATGACGGCGTTTGCAAGACTTATTGGATGACCCTCGTATAAAGACTTAAGTATGAACTATAAATGTTAAGTGGAATGATTGAAATATCAAAAGTGAAGTAGGAACTATCAAGTAAGGATTATAGTTTGTGATTTATGACCTAAAACTGTGAAGCATGAACTACAAACTGTGACGTATGAATTATAAAGTATACAGGCCTGCTGCTCCTTCCCTGCCCCCTGCTTTTACGCATATGAAGTCGAAGTACGTTTTCATTATTATTCGAGCTGCGATACACAAACAGGATGCTAAACGCATTGGTAAAGACTATAGATTCCTTTTGGTTTACGCAGGGTGTGTAAATAGTAACGAAGCGGGTCAGACAGCGCGGAAACGTTGATGGCGTAAACCAAGAAGAATCTACATAGTATAAAATTAAGCCTCTAGCTACATTTCACGGAATAACAAACTGGCGTGAGACGTCGGTGTTTGTAGATGCGTATGAAAGGGTTAATTAGGACAAAATTGGATATAATTGTAATATTTTTTGTAAAGAAATAAATGAAATTAAATTCTTCTGCTTCTGAAGTCTCTGCTGTTTTTTTTTTTTTGTTTTTTTTCCATAAAATTTATTTACGCCTGTGTGCTCAGCTAATAATATTTCTGATATTATAATATTCTATAAAACTTAAACTTTCACTGATGCATTGATAAATATTAACTCAGAAAGGACTGATAGATATGTCAAAATGTTTCAAACCCACCTTTGAAGCCTCCACCTTCTTAAGTGTATGATGTCGACAATGATATTTTCTGCGGAGCTGCTTTGTTCTCAACCAAAAACATTAAAACCATGTTTTTTTTCATGCAAACGTCATGAATTAGCGATGCATCGAAGAATCGCAATATTGTGATTATCGTTCAGCATAATCATCAAAATGACATGTTTGCAGTCTTTTGGAAATTTCAACTTTGAAAAAGCTTTAAAAGGTATCTTTCTAGAAAATTTTGCTATATCTAGTCCAGTCCTCGACAAAAAAGTGGTTATTGGGTCGGTCCTATATGATCACTCACTTGAGGCTTTGCTCCCCCCCCCCCCCCCCCCTAGATAAGAGTAATGCTCAATGTAAGTTTTGAAAAATTCAACTAAGGGATCTGTGGTCCCTGTAGTAGAGCACTAATCTGGGTAATAGTATTGTCTCTGAATAGAAATAAGATGTCAACGTAAACATGATAGACTGCCGGCCATTTGCTACAGTGTTTTAAGGTGTACTGGTATACTGTCATATTTTTCTGCCATATTTCAACTGGAGACAACTTCCGTGACGTTTTATTGGCTTTAATAATCTGTAGGAACCTACCATACAAGGAAAACAAATGATCCAATACGAGCATGTTTTTGTTTTTAAGATTTAGCTGTCACTAAAAAGGGGAAAGAAAGAAAGTAGTAGAATTGCTTTCGCTTTAAATGTAGCCATTTAACTGCATGGTTTTGCATTAAAACAGAAAAAAATATTTACCCCATTCCCCCGTATCCAGATCAACTTCACAGCTGTGAATGTGAACATCGATTCCATTGGTACTGTAGTATTCTCTAAGATTTACTGGAAAGTGTAACAAACGCCTGGTCAATGTAGTTTTCCCCACTCCTCCATTACCAACAACCATCACCCTGATTTGATAGTTCTCTTCCATACCATGTATCAGTATATCACTGAAGGTCGTTTGTGAAGATTCGAGAATTTTAAGAAGCGTCGGGCTGATTCCATAGGATTTTGCTTTTAACTGAAGTTGCCCTGAAAGATTATTGTTGTTACTACTTTTTATCATATACACAATCAAAGATATCAACATGTCAATTTATTAAACAAGAAATTCGCGAAAGCTGTGTCTCGCCTGTCTGTATATTGATACAAATAGAGCTTAATCAAGACACTCGACAGAACATAATATTGCGAAAGCCATCGTCGCCGACAACGCCGGAAAATGGTTACTACACCACATATATCGCTGTCGTACGTGTAGGTAGGACAAAACAGTGAGAACCAAACAAGCTGTAAATCCCGCAAGTATGGTCTAAACTACTCTGCCATTTGTCTACCTGAACAGAACTGACTTCTAGGTCGATCTATCCCTGAACTTAAGTTTGTCAATTAAACGTTGAAGTAAGCATGATATATTGTAAAACGTAAACGCTTGTAAATTATAAACCTTGTTTCATATGTATACGCAATTCGTAACGAACCCAGTATAGATTTTTGTTTTGTATTTTATGATTATAGACAATTGTTACCTTGCGACAAAACAAATTTATAAATTTATACTATGAGCAGCAGAACAAGGCAATCTTGAATCAGGCTTATGCAAACAAGAGCAAATCAAATACAAAATAATTGAAATTTTGTTTTCTTTTTTCTTTATCTACAGTAATTATAAAACTTTTGAGGAGAGTTAAAGGGAGATAAGAAGCCAATGATCATCAACTTATACCTTCACATTTGACATTCCATCTACGACACTAAACAGGAAATGATTACATAGAGTAGCAAAGTAACTGTAGGACAATACTAGAGATAGGCAATACGAACATGTATCTCAAGTTAGGTAAAACCAAAGCTATCTTACATAAATCACATACACATCTTGGTTGCGTATTAACCAAATTAAACATAATTATATAAATACCTAATAACCGATATCAACTGAAACAATGGGGAAACAAATAAAAAACAAACGAATAAATGAAGTATCTTAAATAAAAGAGGAACAATTAACTGAACACGATGTCGTAATAAGACAGGTATTACTTTCCAGGTCTTCAATGATACTTGGAAAAGTTAAATCATTTTAAATTGAACAAGAAAAACGTAAAAAAATCTCCAGGAACAGATATTGTACAAAGCAAGTATGATATAGTAGTCTTTAGTTAACATTAAACGTCGTCAAAGTCAGATACATACCATTATTAGGTATCGTTAACATTAACTGTTACAGACCAATGCGTTGAATACCATCATTGACAATGACTTATAAACAACGGTAAAGTCTTTAGTTACCTAGCGACCAAATTTGTTTCGTAAAATAAATAGTTGAAAAGAATGGACATTTTATGATACCTTGCTTCAAAAACTATACTTTCCTTCCCTCATCTCTTGTGTAAAATGTATTCGTAGAATTTAACTACACAAAGAACTTCCAAAACATCTCCAATATGGGTCGTTTGCAAAAACGTGGAAAACAAAAAAAAATGTTTAATTTCGTTACTACTGAATAAATTTTCATGAAACTTTGCATATTTTAGTCTTTTACCCATACAAACTCAGGCAAGGAAATTCAGATTTTTTTATCGTTAAATAAAAAATTGTCATATTAACTACATCTTAAAATGCATCTAACATTTGAAGTCTCACGCTTGATTGGTGCAGTTTTTAGAACAGCCAGTGTTGTACAGACTATTAATAAATATACGTTACAGAGGCATTTACTCCCTATTAAGGTGAAACATTTGAGAAAAAAAAAACCTTTTCAAGTGATTGGCCGATTATTGCTAGAACCTCTTGTTTACCAAGTAGTAAGTGAACACATTAAAGACCACATGGTAATTTGTGGATGAATTAAAGTATTAGTATAGTAACTATAGAAGCAACAATGGCTGTTGTACCTTTATGGTGACATCCTCTGTAAGAATGGCAAATAATGAAGAAGAAAATTGGTAATTATTAATGAAGTAACTTTTTTTAAAAGTCAAAAAAATCTTAATTTCTGAGTTTGCATAGAAAACAGATTAAGGTAGGCAGAGTTTCATGAAAATTTGTTCAGCAGTAACGAAATGTAATCGATTTTTCGCGCTCCACTTTTTCGCTAACGGCCTATATCCTATAATGATGTAAGAAAAATAGCAATATTTATAGGTGAGGAAATTACTTTTTTGATAATCCGTTATTGCATAAAAAGCAGTGCCAGGAGGTATTAACAGCCGTGCATCAACAGGCGAAAAGCCGCGTTTCATCAAAGGTTTTCACGCGCTGTTGATGCACGATGACAGAACTTTCATTATGCTTGTGCCGGGCCACTAAAAACCGTCATGCAACTTTGTCTCTCCCATTTCGGTAGAATTACAAAAATGGTGGTGCGCTACCTATGTATGCCTATATGACGTCATCATGCTTTTGTATTCTGACGTCATCGTCGTGACTCCGGACAAAAGCGATGTTCTTTACATTCTTACGATGCCAAATGGACAGTAAATATGTGTTAAAGAAAACATGTATCTCAAGCTTTCAGTAATCAAGAACTGCAGGATGGTATATGAACGGATCATGCTTGTTATGCATGGAAATCATTGCTAATGGTATCTGCTTTTTGTTGATTAATTTGCATTCTATTTTGCATCAACTACAACGACCATCTTGGACACTTTCCGAAATACTGAGGTTGAATAGGATGATGACAACCATTTTGAATTGAATGAAGGCTCTCGGGGCCGGAAGACGAATATTAGTAAAGGGGTCCGCCAGCGCGTTGGCTGTTAAACGGTGACAAAATAGAGTGCCAGTTTTTTCTCAAATTTTAACGAATAATTTGTTGAATCTATGAAATAACAGCGATCAAACATTTGTTTCCAATGCATTAACATTTGCCAGGTCCCTCGGGAGATGTTAAAAACCTCAGCCTTCGGCCTCGGTGTCCAATTAAAATCTTAAAAGAGTTCCTTCAAGAGCAGAGAATACATTCTTAAGAAGGAGGTTGGGCCAGACTACGTAGTTTCGGCTAACAAAGCCTCTTCAGTGACCCTGACAATATCTGGCGACGAACCCAGAGAAAAGCAAACTGTACTTTCTTAATCTTCATAGGACAGTCGATTCAAAGACTGGTCAGTACCAAAAAGGGTCCAAATAATATATAAAACACTGGTTTAGAATATGAATATGAACATCTCCCTCGGGACCTGGCAAACGTTAATGCATTAAAAACCAAGTTTGATCCCTATAATAAAACAACACTTCCACTATATTTTTGATGGAAGACAAAACCACATACAGTGAATCATGTAAAATAAGAACAAAAAACTAAGAGCTTTGTAATCGGCAAATCACCCGTGATAATCTAGGCAACGTCTGTACTATATGCAGCAGACAGGCATTCTAGAACCGAGCTAAAGTAAGCATTAACAAATCAAATACAACATAATTAGTATTTTGTTTTGTTTTCTCTTCATTCACCGTAATTTATAAAACTTTAAAGGAGAGGAAAAAGCAGAGATAACTTAGTGGAAGAAGGCAATGATCATTAACTGATACTTTCACGTTTCATATCCCATCCAACGCTCCAAACAGGAAATGTCTACATCAAGTAGCATAGTAACAGTTACTGTAAGACAAGTCTAGCGATTGACAATTCAAGCATGTCTCTCCCAGTTAGGCGACTACAAATATGTTCTGAAAATTATGATCCTTAGGAAGCAAGGAACACACCATTGCATAGCAAATAGCAGACTCGGTTTAATTGAGCTGTTCATAAATAGTAATGAAATATACGACGCCAGCAACGCCCTCTAGCACCGGCACTCTATTTTCAAATTACTCAAAATTACTCAAATGAAGTCAATGATTCCAAAGAACCAGAAAATATAATCTGCACAATGATGATGTACGGGAAGAAGCTTTACGACCGCTACACGGCATAAACACCAGCTGCAGTAAAGACGAATATGTTCTGAAAAATAAAATCCTTGGGAAGCAAGGACCATACCAAAGAAAAACAAGCAGACTCGCTTTAATTCAGTCTGTTCATGACTAGTAATGATATATACGACTCCAGCCTTTCTTAAATAATTTAAAGAGTAACTACACTTCGGGATCTGACTGAATCAGATCCCAAACCCTATCCCCAACATCAAAGGGAAAGATTGACAAAGACATCCCAACAAACAATAAATTACAAGTGATAAGCGGAGTCAGCAGCTCTTTCCCAGATAGGTGGCAACTCAGCTATCTTTATTGAACTAAACAATTTAGACCTGCAGAAGGGTTACAATAGACTAAGCAAATTATACAAAAAAAACAAGTATTTTTATCTATTTTCTATTTTTATTATAGAAGGGTTAGGTTAAAATAAGAACACAATAAATTAAACAGCACCGAACATAAAACAAATGCAAACGCAACGAAAGTACCACCTTGGAACGTTCAGTAATAACTACTGGGGGGTTTAAACCGGTTTTACTGAGCCCAAACCTTCGCCCTCACCCTCCGCCGCGGTGCACACAATTAGTTGGTAGTTCAGTTCGTATAGAGGTCCCCTAACTCATCAAACATTCTGCACATTAACATCTTATTTGCGTATTAATCACATTAAACACCTATTATTTAATTAAAAGTACCAAATAATTGATATCAACTGAAACAATGAAGGGAAACAAATAAATAACAACAAATAAATCTTTAATTCAAGAGGAACAATTAACCATACAGGATGTCGCAATAAGATAGATATTACTTTACCGGTCTTAAATGATACTATGTAAAGGTAAATCATTTTGAAGTGAACAAGAAAAAAGGAGGAATTCAGTAAAAGAAGATGTTTTACAAAGTAAGTATGGTATAGTAGTCTTTATTTTATTTTAGTCATTGTTAATAACTTTACTTCCGTCTTTAATTGCACGCCGGTTGGCCAGGTGTCAGACTGTATGATGGGTACTTAGTCTAGTTGGTTGGGGCCCGAGTTTACCTTGTTTGTTGCTGAGTTAATCGGGGTCTAACTAATGGTTTTCTTTTGCTTCGGTATTTCATAAGTGTTGTTTGACTTCCTAGGGGTCTCCTGGTGTCGCAATATGTTGTTTCCGTCGAGTCATCATCTCTGATTAATCATAGGTCTTATACGTGATTTGTTTGTGTCATATGATGATTCACTGATGGGTAAGGAATCCCTCATGCTGACCAAAAAGCCAACTAAATGTTTCGAACCACTGCAGAAGCAGAGGGCGAGGTTTGGATCCAGTTAAACATGTTTAAGCCCGCAAGTAATATTTTGCTGACCGTTCCAAGGCAGTACATCTGTCGTGGTTCCTTGATGTTACATTGTGCTATGTCCGCTTGTCTATGTTCTTTGGCGGTTTGGTCACCTGTTCTCTACCCAATCTGCCTTTTGTTTTGTTTAGTTTTGTACGTCAAAAATAAAATAGATAAAATAGATGTTGAAATGTTGATGCTGTTTTTGATTAGGGTAGCCGAATGACCACCAAAGATGCTACCTTATGACCCTGCATATTATGTAAACAATATACAGGTGTTCTACTATACCATTTCGTTATAAAGATCCAAACGGTGAAGTACTTACTGAGTGAACAAGAAAAATGTGTACTTAATGCACAAGTGCACATAATTCGAATTGTATGCTGCGAAGTTTTGCTTAACACGTCCAGAGAGCAAATATTCCGAAGTGTTATAATTTTGATGATATGGACCGAAAGGAAGTTCATAAATCATGTGGTGTTTTGTGTCACGCAAAACTGGAAAAACATCAGTAAATCGTCCCGCTTCTTTATATTTTCTTAGAAAGTACGCCTTTATTTTCGAATGCTTGCTGACACATATAGCAAAGAAATCATGTTCTCGTTAGTGGTATTATATGGTCTTGTTTTTTACTACTACGCCTATCCCAATTTGAAGCAAAAACACTATTCACGCAGTTCTAGAAAACAAATGTTTTATTTCTGTTTCGGATATCGGGGGAAAATAATAAGAAAACAAACAAGAAAACAAACAATAAAGTCATGAATATCGTCATTAAGTACCCAGGATTACGCAAGTTTTGTGCCCTTTTTGCTCGAATGCATATAGGAACAACGAAATTATAATATCAAATTTATGGGATGTCAAAATGACGCTAGAAAACACGGGGTTTCCACCCTGAGAACAAATCCTATGACAAACAAACGAAAACAGATGATTTATAAACGACAATAAAGCAAAGAGCAGACCATTCATTAAAAAGTTGGCGTCTTAGGAAACATGGAATTTTACGAATTTATGTCTTGAATATTTTCATTTTTAGCTTACCCAAGTTACCACCGTTTTGATTTTTCCGACTTCCAAAGCGTTCGCAGGGCTATGATGCATAGGTCAAGCTTAATCCACAGGTACAGACATCTAGAAGAAATACCACTTGGTAAAAGGATGATATCGTGACTGAAATAAAGCTTGTATTCCTTTGTAGTGCGTGAACATTGGGTAAAAATCAAACTTAAATAACACTCACCTGCGCGAGTTAATCTTATAAAAAATATATGTCTGTGAAAAAAGCATTTAAAGATTAATTTTTACCTGATTCTCCCTGATGTCTTTCAACCTGTAGAATACAAAATATGTAGACGAATTAAATGGAACAACGAGAACAAACTAAATGAGCTGCGACACGACAAAATCAGCAAACTGGCATGTGCGCCCAGTGAAGACTCAGATCAGTCTGTGCATCCGCCCAGTCTGATCAGAGTCTTAGCTGTCCGCATAGAGGTAGCTGAGACCCTTTGCTACCATTCAAGCGCTTCGCAAAGAGTCTGATCGCAAAGAGTCTGATGCCCAGGCTGATCTGAGAGTCTTCGCTGGGCGCACATGTTACTTTGTTTTTTTTGTCGTGTCGCGGCTCAAATGTAGTTTTTGTGTATCAAACAAAAGCCTACCGGAAATATATTTTAAGATACTTAAATAGTTATCAAATATTCATACTTTACTTTAAGTAAATATATCTGACGCAATGACTAATAACTGTATGAGTATCATCTGGTAGCAAGGGTATATTTAGGGCAACGCTATACGAACTGTATGTCGTCAGCTCAAATGAATATCACACCGTCAGAAGATCTATGTACTCTTCAAGTATGCAATCATTCTTCGCCCACGATTACTAATAAAGGACTAAGCTCATACCAGATTACATGTGTCTTATTTACTTATAAGCCAGTATATGTTATGGTTTGTTTTCGAAAACGAGTTCATGTTTTGGTAAAAAAAAATCAGTCTCTATTCTTTAACAACAATGTCGAGCATTTTGTTTTGATTGCAATATATTTAAGTTAGGCAAATGAGATCCAGAAACAGGTACAGCTTCGATTTTAGCAGTTACCCAACTCAACAAATGTCTGGAGTCCCATAAAAGCGACATTTGTGAACAGTGTCCACCGTCTGGTCAGGGTCTACATTGTTTTAATTTAATTAAGAATCTCTAAGGTACATTGCAACTAAAAGAAAGTCCGAATCGTTATTGGAAACAGACATGGCTAATCAAATCCTTAAATATGCTCCACCCTCCGCCGATGTAGAAAACAACATGCAACACCAAATGACCCTCGACACGACAGAACCAATGAAATGGTATTGGGCCGAGCAAATAATCATATCAGTCCGTGCAATCGCCCAGTCTGATCAGATTCTTTGCTGTGAGCTTAAAAATTGACTAACTGACTTCGCTACCTCCATGCCAAGAGAAAAGACTCTGATCAGACTGGAAGCATGCCCAGGCTGATCTGAGTCTACGCTGGGTACACATGCTACTTTTTTGTTGTCACTGTGTCGTGTCGCGGCTGAAAGCATTTTCAGATTTTTTTGGCTGAACTATATGATTATGCCAGGTATCTGTTCTTGATTCTGTAATGTAGTAAATACCGTAGACATTCTAAGTTTAAGAGAGACATGTCTGAGCATACAGTGCAGGCTACGGTCAGATTGATTACATGCTCTTAAAGAGCAGTCTGATCAGCGTCTACACAGATTGTAATACAATTTGCAATTTTCGGACGCATTGCTGCTAGTAATTTTAAACTATTCCATGCACAGAACAATAATGGTATTTCAGTTGTCCTCATTTTTCGAATAGTTACGGTACACATGCCGATTATACTCTTCTAGTACAGGCATGGATTTTATGAGGATTCTATATGTGTTCATTCCGGCGAACTACTCAGAAACTGAATAAAGGGTATTATATTAAGTTTGTGAAGGACTGGCCGGTGTTTACACATTGATGAAACATATGAAACATATAGAAGTACTTCAACTGATTAAATCTGCTTTTAGTAACCATAAATGTCCTCTGCAGTGGTAATCAATACAAACCAAAGACCTAAGCTACATAACAGGGCATACAAAGCAAATGTGTTCTGCAAATCCTAGTTCATGCAGTACTTATAGTCTAAATTAAGAAAATCTTGTCACCGTGTAGTTAAAAGCCACGAAACAGAAAACTGCGAAACAAGAGGTCCATACAGCCCTGCAGCGCTTGCTGGGAAGTCAGCTCAACAACATATACTTAAGATAAAAGTCTACCCCAAAGTTGCCACCTACACCATATGTCTGATGTAGGGCTATCTAAGGAACATTTTTGTAAAATATCTATTATAAGATCAGCACTGCTAATGCAGTTTCAGTAAATTTTAACTTCTAAACCAACTAGCAGGAAAATAGATTTTAGTGCATGAAAATTTCTGCACATTTTCGGCTTTGGCAGAGTTGATTTTTTACAATCTCGCCATCTTCAGTATTTCGGTTGCATGTGGAGAAAGATCAATAATAGGACAGAAAAAAAGAAAATGCTGAATTGCATTGCCACGGTATAATACGCCAATGGCAACCTGTATGAACACTCAATCTTGGACAGTTGTTGTGAAATCTGTTACAATAATTTTTATTGCTCGAAGGATGGAGAGATAGAAAGCTGAAAATATAAATGGAAAAATATATAGAAAGCCGGTTTTTGATCCCACGATACAATGAGTCGTTGTTAATCTGAATACCAAGAACGCACATAATATTTGTTAGGATTGTTAGGATACCTGCGACGAATTAGGTCCATGTTCCAAGCATGGAGACAAAGAAAACTGAATGAATAAAAAGAAGAATAGTCGGTGTCAAAATGGTTATCAATTTCACGATAAATTAAGTCGTTGTCAAATGGTTAATTAAACATAAACAGTTTAACTAGAATTATTTCTGTAAATTTAAAGAGTAACTACACTTCAGGAACTGGCTGAATCAGATCCCAAACCCTATCCCCAACATCAAAACTTTTTTTTTACAAAATATTTCATTATTTTCATATTTGGTTGCCTCCGCCGAAATTGATTTAGGCTTTCAAATACGGATTTAATTTTCACTGACATTTTCCACTGATGCATAGATATGGCGAGTGTATTATGATAGACAGATGATGCTTACCACTCGCGAGCACCTTAATATAAATGTGTTTTAGGGTCCATGTCTGTGTTTCTACAATATTCCGAAATTGACAATGTGTAAATGACATATGAGTTCGGACTTCCGAATGGGTACTTTGACCATTTTCATTTACAAGATAAAAATACAAGAAAGAATGAACATAAGAAGGTAAGTTCTTAATCTCATGATGCATTCAGTCTCCATCAATCTGTATAACATATACGACTAATCCAGTTTGCATGGAAATATGGAATCGTAAGCGATTATTTTGATCTACAAGCCGGACAATAAACGCCCGTTTTACCCTTTTACGGAAGGAGATATTATTAAAAGGCATAAGCCAGCTTATTTTTTCATGGCCACTCCATATATAAAATTTCAAAATCCAAGCCCTGCTATTCGTGAGCTTCATAGATGCACAAGGTTTGACAAACATGGCCAATGGCTCTGTGATAAGCAAATGCAGATAGTTTTCTCAAAATATCGCTCATACCAACTACATTTAGCACACCGAACATCAGCTTCCAGGTAATACGACTGCATTTTATTTGTGACGAAAGAGAAATAATTTAAAGCTCAACGATGGTGCGGGGCGAGGGAGGACCTAATCGCATTTTCATTTAGTTTTCATGGTCATGTGTAAACCAGAAAATGCGTTTGTAAAACGATATGCCCCCTAACCATATACCGTACCCAAAAAATGATGGTCCTACAGCCTAGTGACGAAAATGGTCTGTAGAAAACAGGGTGCATAATCCGCCTGTTTGAGCGCCATACCTAGCTAGGAGCAAAAACTATGTAGCTAGCTAATAAATTCAGAATTATGTCTTCTTACAAAATATTTTACATACTACAGATGTATCGCAAGGCGAAACAGTTCAAAATTTAAAAAATAAGTGTCACGACTAAAACGAGGCATAACTCAGTCATACTTTAATAGAATACATACACATTATTATAGTAGTAACTTGATCCGGCGTACTGTGTCACGTCGAGTGGATCAGCTAATACTATCGGATCGCCCAAGATGCTTGCGTCGTGTGTGATCCGATGGTATGAGCTCATCCACGAAACGTGATACAGTACGTCAAATCGAGTTACTTTATAATAGTATGCTTATTAAATAACTCAAGGAACATCCAATCATTCATATTTGCCAGTGCTAATGCATCGACCCGGATTAGAACCTGTGCGGCAGAGGCATGTAGCTAGTCGTGAAACAAACGCTACCGACTGAGTTATTGAGGCGCGCAGTTTGACATGTTTGTTAACGTTACGTCACTAGTCCCGTTTCTCTGGTTCTCGTTTCTAAGATGCACGTTAAAAATGACCCGCCTTCAGCTGGACCTCAGACATAGCCTCGTTTTAGGGGATAATGATACAGATTCAGGAGACGTCACTTTGATACGGTTCTCTGTATCAGATGGCCAGACAACAGGCAGATCAAAGGATGTATCATTGATAGGTATAGAATAAAGCTTAATGTTAATCAGCACCTTAAGCTGTAAACCGAATATCAAAAAGCCTAACCCGTATACTTTAGTTCCTAGATAACACAGTACCAAGGTAGCATTTAATTTTGACGATGTGAGATAACACCAAATCTAGAAGTCAAATGAGGATAAAAGGGAATAAGGGCCAACTAACTATTCATGAACATACTACATACGAAATTTCAAAATCCAAAGTGCATCTATTCTTATGTCTTCCAGCTGATTCGGCAGTGCTGAAAGGACAAGTCTGTAGTTAGTAATTGAAGACTGACCTAATCTTTACCAAAATAATCTATATTCCAAATACAATTAGTATTCTAAAAAAATAGCTTCCGATTGGCAGCGGTTCGGATGTTGGAAATATGCTGAAGTTAAATGAAAATGGATAACCCAGATTTGCCTTTTTTGCTCTTGATATATCTCTTCAACAATATATACATTACCATTTTGTTTCCTTAAGATATTTCCAACCCTTTAAGTTATGGAGAGAACGGGAAGTTTATGTAAGATCACATAATTCAGAAATAAAGTAGACCAGAGTTGTCATTCTTGTTCATTGTATGTCGTCTTGATAATAAAATTTTATTAAACTATTTCTAAGGGTTAATGAGATACAAATCGAACTAGATTTATAGTTGGATGGGGCGACATACAAACAGTGGCAATAATTCTGTATATTTTGATTCCATTGTAACATCATCTTTATTATGACATTTTACAGTTCAAAAACTAGTTGTAAAGCAAAATCAGCCTCTTAGTTGAAGCAATTCAGAAGTTTCAAAAATGGCACAGTCGAACAAGGGAGATATTTCAGAAACTCGGTTTTGCCAGATTTACGAATCTTGGACCTGATACTTCGCCTCGACGATATACATATTACCAATAAATTTATGCATTGGCAGTTCAGAAAGTAAGTAAGTCAGAGTTGTTGTTCTTGATCATGATACATTGCCCCTGTTATGATACACATTGCTACTAAGTTTCGTTAAAACAGTTTAAGTATTAATAAATTATGGAATGACAGAAACACAGACACGTAGGGAAAACAACTCTTCAGTTAATGATTACAGAGTAACCCAATCCTTATCAAATCATTTTATATGTCACAAGGTATAGGTTAGGTATAAAATACACTTGTACTGCCTTGCGGTACAAGCCAGCTTTTATAGCGACGTGGTAGAGTGCGAGACTTTAGATCGAAAGGTCCCAGGTTCGATCCTCGGCCCGGGCGTGAGATTTTTTAAGAGTCCGTGACAAATGGCGCCCAACGTAAATGACCCACATGTGCATTAGACCTCCTTAAGTCTCATTTCCAGTGATTCTTGTAACTCCTCAAAATTCGAGGACGAATTGAATATGGAGTGGAGAATGTCACAAGGTATAGGTTAGGTATAAAATACACTTGTTCTGCCTTGCCGTACAAACCGGCTTTTATAGCGACGTGGAAGAGTGCAAAACTTTAGATCGAAAGGTCCCCGGTTCGATCCTCGGCCCGGGCGTTAGATTTTTTATGAGTCCGTGACATATAGCTGCCAACAAACGGGTGGCAAACACCGAGTGTTGGTTGCTTTAAGATATTACGCGTATTTCTGTTCTATTTTATTCTGTCCCATAACACTGAGGCTTCGATTTTTTGTCACTGATTTTCCGGTTGTGAGTAAATGTGAGGCTGGCATTTGTATTGGACATAATAAAAATTCTTCACCGAAAGTATTATTTGTTGGATTTAAACCTTATTCTTTAGATTGTCATTTTGAATTAACAAAGTTTGCTATTTTCTTGTTTTCGTTATAGAAACAGACCTTTTGCCACGTAAATTAATCAAACAATCCACAATGCCGCTCGACTCAATCCAATGGAAAACTCGCAAAATTTATTATGACTTATTTGTGTAATATTAACACTGTTTTCGTCAGTTCTACATAAATTACAATTATAGAAATATTAAAATTCATCCGAGCAGAAAAAATGAATTGTAAGTAACTGTTAATATTTGGTAGTTACCTTCCGTGCTTGATTGCAGAAGTTGTGACAAAATCGTGTTTTAAAAAGTGCCGAAGCAAACCATGCTAGGCAACCACTAGGCTAAATTTCTAAGCTGGCGATGCCATTAACATGCCAATACTCTGAACTTGATACTAGCAAGAATATCTGAATAGATTCTGACAGTCTCATTCTGTCCATAAAATTACATTTCCCTGAGCAAAAGCATGGTAGCTCAGTTGTTATGCACTAGTCATTTGCAAACCCATTTACCTCAGGGCTGGTGTGGGAGGGGCGGAGTGTACTTTGACTTTTTTCTCTGCACGGTAGACGTTTGGCACTATTGGGTCAAATGTCTGGTTAAATCCCTGTTAAAAGCCCACCCCGATGACTATGTTCAACAGTTGAGTTCGCTATCATTGTTTCAGTTATTTCGACAGCCAATCGAAAGCCCCACACATGCACTGCACTCCAGGGTCCATGCTTCTGGCAAAACCGTGGTATTTAAACCTTTCAATACCCGAAGAGTCAGGGTTGCTACGGCCCTTTTTCCTATAGTTGTTTCAGCCGGGCAACGTTCGGCCCGATTTTAAAGGTGGATGGTTTTAGTATGAATATGGGGATGAGTCATAAAATAAATAAGACTCAGAATCACAATTATTAACTGGTGATGTGTTCAAGGACAATCTTTTACCGGTGAATGGGTTATAGATTATCAGATTATAGGGACATTTTGTTTTGCTGTGATAAAACTGAGGAAAACATTGTTCTGTACACACTTGATACGAGGTCCGTATGCAGGCTTTTGAAAAGGGTGCACAAATTTCAGGAAAAAGTCAAAGGGAGTGTGGTGTTTATGAAAACCCAGAACTGGAGGTCAACTTTAGGGGTGTAAAACTCAGTTTCCAGCAGAAAACGTATGATTATAGAAATGTGTTTCCCTTTTTTATTATTTTATCGATGTGTAAACGCCGGCGAATCACTCATATATTGAGTACATAAAGCCCTTCTATGTTAAGTTTGTGAGGGATTCACCAGCGTTTACACATCGACAAAATCACAAAAACAAGAAACCCATCCCTTATAATTCCAACTTTGTGCCTCCAATTTTTTTCCTTCGGCTTCACTGTCCATCGGTTTACTACATCAAATTTAGGTGAACAGCTTTTGACAAAATCAGAGACATTAGCATTTCAAGCATAATACCCTTGGAAATTACAGACTCTATTCGAAATTAAACCGGCTTTTTCGTAGGTTTTCATTTTTAACTCGTTTTCTTGAATGAAAAGTCGGAAGCACTCCAAAAAAGTCAGTGATTAAACCAAAAACACTGTCGAGGGCGCCGCCATTTTGAAAATATTACCAACACTGATGTTTGTTATAACGCTGACGTTACGTCAGAAATAGCGCCATACACGCGCTTGCATTGGTTGTCTCGATACAAATTTTGTTCTTTCGTCTGAATTACAATCGGAAAATGCAAAATTGCCGAAAAGGTGAAATAACCCTAGATATCTAATCCTTGGCGCATACAAGAAATTCTTCCAGACAATATATTTTTATGCAGACAATACATTTTTATGTCTGACAACTCCATCTGTTGAATTTTCGGCTGTTATAGAACATTTTCCTTCCTTTTTGTTTTTGGAAAATGACGCAATTCTTCAATTTAAACACAATGAAACAATTAATTGGCCAACAAAGTTATTTATGCACTCTGTAAACCAGGCAACTAAAGACAGATAGATAGATAAATAGCTAGATAGATAGATAGATTTTTATCTCCTATAAACACCTATAAACATATAAATTATCATCAGGCTGAAACAATCCTCCAAAAACAGATTGACAGATAGATATTAAGGCAAACAAATCTCATGAAACTATATTAATATATATTAATAACCCACTCCTTAAATGACCCAGGTTACAATTACCTAGTCAAAAGGAAAAACAACAACAACAACAAACAAGAGGCCCATGGGCCACAAAGCTCACCAGATCTCTAGCTCAAAATTGCTATCACATTTGTATAGGCTTAAAATTGTACAGGCTTATACAAAATATACAACTACAAAGTCTCAGTCTGAGTCTGTTGAATTGATTACAAAATACATAGCTATTGTCCACATTTGATTGCCATGACAACAAAAAACGATCATTTTCAAAGGATTTTTACTATTTTTTCCTTTTGGTTGCCATGGCAACTGACTGAAATAAGTAGTGTGCAGAAAAAAACATAGGGCTGATAGAAGACCACTCAAGGAATATTTCTGAAAAAGAGAGCTCAGACTATTTGGGATTGCTTAGCAATGAAGCCCATTTTTTTTTTCCACTATAAATTGCCATACCAAACATGTCCTTTGAACAATGACAATTGAGAAGATAAAATCTGTAAAGACTAAGATGATTAGTATGTCTATAAAGTGTCGGCCTCATAGAGCATATGGTTTCTGAGGAGATGATTTAATTTTTTTTTTTTTTTTGGTTTCCATGGCAACCAATAACTAGAAAATGTGTTTATGAAACACTATGCCCCCAACCATATGCTTGTCTCTAGAGAAGGTTCATCCAATAATGCTTGTACCTTTGTACCATAGGCTTACAATGCACTAAGTCGAAAAAGGGGCTTAACTCAGTCAAAAATTTACGAATTGTTTTCGAAAGTTAATCAGGTCATCTACACCTTGGGCAATATCAACCTGCAAAAATCATGATCCTAGCATCAGGGGTTCTCCAGATATTTTGTTCACAAGCTTCCATAAGCAAATAATGCACTAAGTTGAAAAAGGGGCATAACTCAATCCAAAATTTACAAATTATTTTCAAAAGTTAATCAGGTCATCTACACCACAGGCAGTATCTTCCTGCATAAACCTCATGATCCTAGCATCAGTTGTTCTTGAGATATTTTGTTCACAAGGTTCCATAGGCTTACAATGCACTAAGTCGAAAAAGGAGCATAACTCAATCAAAAATTCATGATTTCTTTTCAAAAGTTAATCAGGTCATCTACACCACAGGCAGTATCTTCCTGCAAAAAATCATGCTCCTAACATCAGGGGTTCTTGAGATATTTTGTTCACAAGGTTCCATAGGCTTACAATGCACTAAGTCGAAAAAGGGGCATAACTTTGTCAAAAATTCACGAATTTGTTTCAAAAGTTAATCAGGTCATCTACACCTTGGGCATTCTCATCCTGCAAAACCTCATGATCCTAGCATCAGGGGTTTATTGAGATATTTTGTTCACAAGTTTCCACAGGCTAAGTCGAAAAAGGGGCATAACTCTGGAAATACATGACCGGCAGAAAAATAAAAAAATACGGGTCTGCTTATTTTCCATACTGATCATGTGTATAAAGTTTCAAGTTCCTAGCTCTTATTGTTCTTGACTATATGTAATGGTACCTTTGTACCATAGGCCTCAATGCACTAAGTCGAAAAAGGGGAATAACTCGATCAAAAATTCACAAATTTTTTTCAAAAGTTAATCAGGTCATCTACACCACAGGCAGTATCTTCCTGCAAAAAATCATGCTCCTAGCTTCAGGGGTTCTTGAGATATTTTGTTCACAAGGTTCCATAGGCTTACAATGCACTAAGTCGAAAAAGGGGCATAACTCAGTCAAAAATTCACGAATTTGTTTCAAAAGTTAATCAGGTCATCTACACCTTTTAAGCATTCTCATCTTGCAAAGCCTCATGATCCTAGCATCAGGGGTTCTTGAGATATTTTGTTCACAAGGTTCCACAGGCTAAGTCGAAAAAGGGGCATAACTCTGGAAATACATTGCCGGCAGAAAAATAAAAAAATACGGGTCTGCTTATTTTCCATACTGATCATGTGTATAAAGTCTCAAGTTCCTAGCTCTTATTGTTCTTGACTATATGTAAGGGTACCTTTGTACCATAGGCCTCAATGCACTAAGTCGAAAAAGGGGAATAACTCGATCAAAAATTCACAATTTTTTTTCAAAAGTTAATCAGGTCATCTACACCACAGGCAGTATCTTCCTGCAAAAAATCATGCTCCTAACATCAGGGGTTCTTGAGATATTTTGTTCACAAGGTTCCATAGGCTATCAATGCACTAAGTCGAAAAAGGGGCATAACTTTGTCAAAAATTCACGAATTTGTTTCAAAAGTTAATCAGGTCATCTACACCTTGGGCATTCTCATCCTGCAAAACCTCATGATCCTAGCATCAGGGGTTCTTGAGATATTTTGTTCACAAGGTTCCACAGGCTAAGTCGAAAAAGGGGCATAACTCTTGAAATATGTGACCCGCGGAAAAAAGAAAAAACACATGTTCGCTTATTTTTCATACTGATCATGTGTATAAAGTTTCAAGCTCCTAGCTCTTATGGTTCTTGAGTTAGAGGACAGACGGACAGGCCCAAACCAATATGCTCCAACAATTTCTCCGAAATTGGGGGCATAAAAAGAGCAATGGACCAAAATAACATATAGCTGATGGAAGCCTTATCAAGGAACATTTCTGTAAAAGTTTTTGTCAAAATATCTGCAAAGGCTTGGCAGTAAATGCCGTTTTTCAATGTTCCCTATTATAAGTCTATGGGAACTCTAAGTTGCCATAGCAACCAAACTAAAGAGCCAATATTCATAAAAAAAACAAAAAAAAAAACTTTCAATCCCCCAGCACAAGGATGCTACAGATAAAACTTGGGCCAAATCGGTCCAATGGCTTCAGAGGAAATAATTTTTAAGTAATTTTTCGTTAAATTTTTGCATTTTGGTTTCCATGGCAACCAATAAAAAGAGCAATGGGTCAAAAAACATATGGCTGATAGAAGACTTCTCAAAGAATGTTTCTGTACAAGTTTTGTCAAAATATCTGCAATGGCTTGGCAGTAAATGCCATTTTTCAATTTTCCCAATTATAAGTCTATGGGAAATCTAAGTTGCCATAGCAACCAAACTAAAGAACAGATTTTCATAAAAAACATAAACTTTCAATCCCCCAGCCCAAGGATGCTACAGACGAAATTTGGGCCAAATCGGCCCGGTGGCTTTAGAGGAGATGTTGTTTGAAAGTGTTGACGGACGACGTCATACGACATACGACAGACGACGACGACGACGACGACGGACAGCTGCCTATCCTATAAGCTCCCCCGGAGCCTTCGGCTCTGGTGAGCTAAAAAAAACACCAAAAAAAAAAACAAAAAAAAAAAAAAAAAAAAACAGAAACAATCTAGGGTCAAAAGGGGGACAGTGCAACATCCTTCCCTCTCAGGCAGTTCCTCGGCACTATGGTAGCTGGGGTAGTAAGTGACTGGAGCATTTCGTAATGGAATTGGGAGCTGTTTCGGATCATGCGGATCAAATAAAGGGGACTGCACAATCAGGAGAGAGAGGGCCTGTATGTATTTTTCTTGATGTATACCGTGTAAATCATAATAAATTCTCTTGCTCTAATAAACGCCCCTGCTCTAATAAATTCCTCTTCTTTTACCACAAAAATGCTGTATCAACTTGCATGCATTCCTGTTTGATTTTATGGATGAGGCAGCTCTTTGAAACAGGGCATACTCTTAATAGGAAAGAATTCGCTCCTAGAGCAGATTAATATTTCCTTTAAGAGTACAAACCCTGCTGAGAGGAAGCAAGAAATAGTAGAGTTGCTTCCTCTGTGAGTATTCCCATTCACTTTGATACTGTTTATCAGAGGTATTTGGTAGTGTCTGATTGGCTACAATTTATGCTCTGAATGACGCCACTCTTTTGGTTAAATGCAGTGCTCTGGGCGTTTAATAGGATTAATATGAAAACAAAATACAGCCAGCCCTCTTTATAACGGCATTCATTACAAAAGCGTCGTATCATTTTGATATTCACAGGATGGCTGTTTTGTTCAAATTATGTATTCGTTGTAACAGCAAATTCAGTTTAAAGTCAAATTGTAAGGGGAAAATTCCGTTGTTGTATAGTGAGTCCACTGTACTAAATTCAAGAGTTTTTTTTAAATGTAAAAAAGATTGGGAAGACAGAGAAAAGTGCACATTTTTTCTTGTTTTAATAGGCTCGTATTTCATTTGTTTTCTATTTCTTTTCGTGAATAAAAATGACAGAATTGTTTGCAGTGGAACAGTAAATATTACCATTTGGCAATGGATATCTTAAATTTGAAGCCTAGGAGCAAATTCTTCCCTTTACCCCGAAATCAGAAGGGGGGCAAAATGAAAATGACAGAGTTGCTCCTCATGAAAGTATATCCATTCACCTTAAGAGGTTTAATCACAAGTTTTCAGTTTATATAACTATAAAATACTGCAATGGGTGGGTAGGTTTATTCAGTTTATATAACTGGCAATACTGCAATAAGTATGTAGGTTAATTCACTTTATATAACTGGCAATACTGCAATGAGTGTGTAGGTTTATTCAGTTTATATAACTGGCAATACTGCAATGAGTGTGTAGGTTTATTGTATGGCCATAGTTTTTTACAAAGGGAAATAACTTATGTGAATTCCTGTTTTCTTTAATGGATAGCAAAACCGTTCTGAAAGGGGAGCAAATACGTTTCTTTAACAGTTGAATGCAAAAGCTCTAAGGAATTACTCTTAGGAAACTTAAAATATATTCCTTTAAGGAATGATTCGTATTGAGAAGAAGGGGGAAAAAAATTGAAAATGGCGGGCTTGCTCCCCCATGAAAATATATCCATTCAGATTTATAGGCATTAGCTTAGAGTTCATATAATTGGCATCACTGAAGTGAGTGTTTCAGGTTAAGTGTCTTTACAGCCATGACCCACTTGTTCGAAGCATCGATAGCTTAACAAAGGCATTTGTCAAGTTAAGCCTTAAAGTACAAATAAAATAAGGTGTGGAGATACTTTATGCTGAAAAAAAGTATTTCAGCCATATCAAGGCAAATGTAAGATGTATTGGAAGGCTTGGTGCAGTGCATTACTGTTATGGTGTGAAAATTCAAATCCGGTACCACTAGCTTGTAGTAAGCCAGAGCTTAATGAATTGTGCCACTTAGGTTTCTAGAAATTGGCAAGTTCAGGGTGGTTGCGGTGAATGGGAGCACTTTCAACACTTTCAACGGAAGCAACCTCCTTCTAAACACGGATCAATTATTAAAGGAATAAATTTCTAACCGCCATCCCAACCGAGAGGCGCCGTATTCGAGAGATTACAGACGTTCGGACATGGTGCAGGAAGTGACAGGAGGGTCATGAGATCTCGGCCGGGTTTCGCCATCCGACGACTGGAAAACCCTGGGTACCTGCTTCGAATCAGGGAGGATAATGCAGAGAAAGGATAGGGATGGGCTCCGCCTTTCATATGCTGTGTCCAGAACACAGTGGGCCTCTCACCCTCACTGCCCCAACCGTGACTAGGCTATGTTAAACCTTTACCTTAACCACTCCAAACCATCTCGCTCTAGGAGCAAATTCTTTCTTTTATAGTAGACCCTATATTTTGAAAGCGCTTTATTGTCTGGGGAACCAAAGAAAGTTCCGAAAATGTCTCCATTTGAAATGATTGCAGAAAAAAAACATGGTAGAGCACATGTACACCTTAAATATAAATAGGACTTAGGATAAGAACTTGATAAGCTTTAGCTTCCGTTCTGATCCTTTAAATGTTCTCATGTTATGTAAATACATGTGGTATTGTGATGTTATGAAATAAAATATGTTTAAACTAATATAAATATGAAACTGGTGCTAATAGTTTAATGGATTTAGGTATATATAAACTACTTCTAAAGCCTTGCTGTACAAGCTGGGTTTTATGGCGATGCGGGTAGCTTTTGTTGCCTGTGAAGAATGCTAGACCACTGTGAGAATACATGTTGTCAAATGTGACGTAAGACAAAACTAAAGAAATAGTTCTGCTAAATAAGGAAACAGGATCCTATGTTTTAAGCATAGGATTCTTAATTTCAAAAATTAAGGTCCCAAGGATTTGGAAACAAGGGAAAACCCTGATAGCTTCCAGGGTAGGGCTACTTTTCCTTGTTAGCTTAAACTTTGTAAAACTTCTAAAACTGCTCGGACAATCTCCAAATAGTTTCATCCAAACACTATTCAAGACATGATTCCGTGATGAAAAACACGACTGCCAGCTGGGGGCACAGTTTTCCTAATACCGTTTTTTGGCTATGGAGGACACAGTTTTTCCCCAAATCGTATTCATTTGGCAATGGTGGACACAGTTTTTCCTAAAAACCGTATAGATAACTCTAATTATTTTGTTGACCACTATTAAGACAGCTATGTCTCACTTTCTGCTTGTCGCATGCATTTACGCAATAATCATGATTGTGTTTTTGTGTGTTTTTTTTTTTTTGCAATTACACCCAGTGGTTCTGGAGAAGAAGTTGATTTTGTTGTTTTTGCTATTTTTAGAAATGGCGGCCATCTTGGATTTTCACCTGACCAAATTTTACAATTCTGAAACCTTGGAGTCAGGTCATGCTCCATGTGAAATTTTAGAACCATGGGATTAGTAGTGTTACAGAAGAAGTTTGAAATTTTGTTTTTAGGTGTTGACGGACGACGCACGACAGACGCATTGGTATGACAATAGCTCACTATGGCCCTTCAGACCAGGTGAGCTAAAAACATGTGAATTTATTTTTCATACTGATCATGTGTATAAAGTTTCATGTTCTACCTCTTACAGTTCTTGACTTACAGATGGGAAGCAGACATACAGATGGACAAACAGATGGACAGGCCCAAACCAATATGCCCCACAGTTGTGGGGCATAATAATGAAGCTATGATACAATGCATATACACAAGAGGGAATCAATGCACACAGTTGCTAGTATATCAATGGATAAAACATACACATGTAGTTTAGTCACAAAACATTTAAGGTAAATGGGTACACTCTCAGGGGCAGCAACTCTGCCATTTTTATTTATGCCTTCTTTCTAAATATGGGTCAACTCTTTAAGTGAAAAAAAATGTTTCCCTAGGAGCAAATTAAATTCTTTCCAAGAAGGCTCCATTTTTTTTAAGAAATAAACTTCATCTCGGGGCAAACTGGAGTCACTTAATATGTTGTTTCTCTTTGAAAAAATGGACAAAAAACATGAGCGAAGCAAACAGAAAGTCACTAATGTTGTTTCCCTTTGGTGGAAAATCATGAGGGAAGCAACCAGGAAGTCCAAACAGAAAGTCACATAAATTGTTCCCTTTGTCAAATTAAATGAAAACATAAAAAATATACCCATACAAGTTGTAATTTTATATTTGAAAACAACTGTAACAGCACCATAAGCGGAGCAATATACGTCCATTTCTGAGTGAGTTTCAGTCCCTGTCAGTACCTTGGACAAATCTCTAGCCCTGACAATCAGCCACAGGCAGGTACATATATGTGCACAACAACAGTCTGTAAATACTAATCACAGAGATGTTACTTCAAAATTAAGAAAGGTGAACCAACCATTCCCATACTCAACACACAGTATTAAGCTCTTGCACATTGCTATACATCAAGATATCCAAAACACTTATCTAGAAATGAAAACAATTAGTAAGAAATGGGGAGCAAGTCCGAGCAACCATTCCCATAGGACATACACCATTTAACCTCAGCTACACCGCTATATAGAGTTTCATCAAGATATTCCAAACAATAGGGTTCTCACAAGAATACCCTTAGAAATACTAATCAAAGGGATGTAACTCCAAAAATAAGGGAAGCAATTATCTTTGTGAAAGACATACTGTCTCAACCTAATACACATTGCTATAAAAGTTTGTCAAGATATTCCATACAGTTACCTAGTTATGGCTTGCACTAGAACAGCCTTAGTTAATACATAACTCTAAACTAGGGAAGGGGGAGCTATTACTTTTATAAAAGACACATCGCCTCAACATAATACACATTGCTGTAAATTTTCATCAAGATATTCCACACAGTTGCCTATTTATGGCTTGCCCAAGAACAGCCTTAGAAATTAATCAAAGTAAGGTAACTCCAAAAATAAATAAGGGGATGCAATCATTCTTATATGTGACATACTATGTCAACGTAATGTAAATTGCTATTAATTTTCTTTATGATACTCCAAAGGTTTACCTACCGTAGTTATGGTAATATGGGTACCAGGTCAAGAGGTGTACAAATATACATGTGTAGTCTAAATAAATAATCAAAGGGATAACTCCAAAACTAAGTAAAGGGGAGCAACCATTCTTGTATGAGACAAGGGGAGCAACCATTCTTGTATGAGACACTGTCTGAACCTCATATACACTGCTATCAAGTTTTATCAAGATATTCCAAAGAGTACCCTAGTTATGGAATGCACACATATTGCCATACAAACTACCATAGTCAATTATTTCAAGGAGCTGTAACTGCTAAAAATCATTGTAGCATATCCTCCAAACAATATGCCCTACTCCACATGATAGTTTTACTATTTACAAAGTTTCAGTTTAATTGGATGAAAATTATGAGATGAATTATCTGGAAACAAACACACTAAAACCCTAAGTAAAGGGCTGTAACTTTGCTAAAATCATTCGAACATAGCCTCAAAACGATATGCTCTGGTCCACTTCATAATCTTACTATCAGGGGTTTCATTAAGAGGAAGGAGGCAGGGATTTTCCCCCTTCTACTTTTTCAAAATGAGGCAGTTTCCCCCTGCTATTTTTGATAAATTTGTATGCGGGTAATAGGAAAGACCTAGAAAATCTCCCTCCTAATTCCCCTTGACTCCCGGGTGTCAAAAATGTTAGTGAAACCCCTAACTATATACCCAGTTTCAGCTTGAATGGATGTAAACTGTATAGTTAACTAAAACAAAAAGTTAACCCGGACAGAGGGACGGACCCCAGTGCCATAATGTAATATGTCCCGTTTTTTCGAACGAGCATATAAGAATCAACATGAAATATACAGGTAAAGTTTAATACAAGTATAAGAACTAGTGTGATTCTGGTAATCAAGAGCCAGATGTTTTAAAGACTAACATATGCACATGTAATTGTTTCTTAAATCATTTGATTTAGTGTGAGATGGCCTTTTTGTGCTGATGTGCCATGAAACTCATAATCAGATCACACACTCGCATAAATGAATTAAGGTGAATGGGTACACTCTCAGGGGAAGCGACTCTCCATTTTTATTTCACCTCCTTTCTGAGTGGGAGTCAACTCTCTGTAGGCAAGAATTTGCTTCCCTAGTAGCAAATTCTTTTCTAAACAAGTAGACTACAATTTGAAAGGTCATCATCCCAGGAAGCAAACAAGTACTCAAGTTTAAAAAAAAATGGTGGAGAAATGAGGGAAGCCAACAGGAAGTCACTTTGGTTGTTTCCCATTGTAAAAATGGTGGAAAAACATGAGAGAAGCAAATAGGAAGTCACACAAGTTGTTCACCTTTGCAAGAAAGAAGGGAAAAAAGGTTGTACTCATACATTCTTAATTTGAAACTAGAAAATTGTGTCTGTAAGATACGAAGGATGCCCACGTAAAATGCCTGTCACAAGGGAGTGTACATCTTTTAATTGTCTATTATCAACAAACATTATCACAAATAACTTTCCTGCTTTCCTGAAGTTCAAAACTCTTATGAAAAGATCGGAAACAAAAAATTAAGGAACCTACTCTTTGAATTAGTAGAATTTTGAAATACTGATGACCTTCCACTCCTGAAGTTTGAATCCAGTTACACCTTGTCTTCAAGTATGATGTGAAATACTGTAAAACCTCTATATATTGGGACAGTTCGGTCTGAGCAAACAGTGCAAACCCAGATCAGACTGCTTCTTGAGGAGCAGTCTGATAAGGGTTTACACTATTTGCCATCCCATTTGCATTTTTGGACACATTACTGCACTGTCAAACCGATCTGTTTCAATTTTAGGTCAATTATGGTAATTATTTTTGGTGTCCCAATATTTAGAATTTTTACGGTAGTACATGAGTACTAAACAGTGCATACATTAACTTTTCAACAAAAAAAAAAACTCTTTATTTTCAGCACTTTTCCACATTTTTTTTTATTCTTGTACTTTTTCCAGCCTTAGGTTTATGCTTGAGAAATTCCATCCTTGTAGGTCAGAACTCCTATACTAGCTGCTGTCCGAGTCATGTTCTGTTGAGAGACCAGCTCATGTGTACTAGCTTTCCTTTTCTTCATGAAGGCACAAACCTGCAAAGAATAATAATACTAGATCCGACATTCAAGCTATCTGCACATTCTGTTTTCTATACTGGTGAATCCTCTTTTAAGCTACCGTAATGACCCTAAGCAGGGCCTGACAATTCAAAATTTGATCTACTTGTCCGGTACTGCTATAAAATGCTGAAATTTTTCAGTTTTCCCTATATAGCGTAATTATTTTTCTGGGCAAGTAAGTAAAATTTAACTTGTCCCGGGTAGCCGGACAATGCCCTAAATATTCAGCCAGACAGATCTGTGCAAACAATGTAGACCCAAATCAAAATGATCCTGAAGGAGCAGTTTAATCAGGGTCTACAATGTTTGCCATTCATTGAGCATCATTTGGATGCATTAATGTGTGTAAAATCCCCTTTTTATACGCCCGTCGAAGACGGGTCGTATTATGTCGTGACCTCCGTCCCTCTGTCCCTCCGTCCGTCCGTTAACTTTTCGTGTCCGATAAATTTCCTTAACCCCTGGAATGATTTTTTTTAAACTTGAGGCAAATGTTCGCCTTTTCGAGACGATGTGCACATCCCATACATCCATGATGTCCAACAAAGGTCAAGGTCACACTTAGAGGTCAAAGGTCAAAAGGTAAAATTTCGTGGCCGCTCCATATCTTGAAAACCGTTTAAGATTTCTTCATGAAAGTTTGTCCAAATATAAAGCACCATCAGACGATTTGCAGAGAAAAAGAACCATAACCCTATTTTCATTCTTGACGGAATTATATCCCTTTGTACTTTTCATATAGTAATTTCATATAAGCTTCATGTCCGCTCCATATCTTGAAAACTGTTTAAGATTTTTCATGAAAGTTTGTATAATTATAAGGCACCATCAGACGATGTGCAGAGAAAAAGGACCATAACCCTACTTTCACTTTTAACAAAATTACTCCCCTTTGTATTTTTTGTATAGTAATTTCATTTAAGCTTTGTATCTCGAAAACCGTTTAAGATTTCTTCTTGAAAGTTTGGATAAATATAAAGCACCATCAAACGATGTGCGGAGAGAAAAAGAACCATAACCCTATTCTGTTTTGAAGGAATTATGTCCCTTTGTATTTTTCGTACAGTAATTTCACATAAGCTTCATGTCCGCTCCATAACTCTAAAACCGTTTAAGATTTCTTCATGAAAGTTTGTATACATATATATAAAGCACCATCAGATGACGTGCAGGGAAAAAGAACCATAACCCTTCTTTCAATTTTAACAAAATTACGCCCCTTGTATTTTTCGTATTGTAATTTTGTATTAAATTCATGGCCACTCCATATCTCCTTAACCTCTTGAAAGATTTGTTTGAAACTTGAGTCCAGTGTTCACCTTATCAAGGCAACTTGCAGAACTTGTATTTCAACAATGTCCAACAAAGGTCAAGGTCACACTTAGAGGTCAAAGTTCAAAAGGTAACATTATTTGTCTGCTCCATATGTCAAAACTGTATAAGATTTCTTCATAAAAGTTTATACAAATATGAAACATCATCAGACAATGTGCAGAGAAAAAGAATCATGCCCCTACTTTCAGTTTTGATATAATTATGCACCTTGTCCTTCGTATTTTTCATATAGTAATTTCGTGTCTGCTCCATATCTTGAAAACCGTTTAAGATTTCTTAATGAATGTTTGTACAAATATCCGACGATATGCAGAGAACAAGAACCATGACCCTACTTTCAGTTCTGATGAAATTATGCCCCTTTGTTATTTTTTCTATGAATTTCATACTAAGCATTTTTATATCTGCCTTTTGATTTAAGCTACTGACAAAAGTTCTATCATCTCTTGTTGTCTTTCCAACTTTAAGCCCCAACGGGCGTATATTGCCCCGCTCAGTGGAGCTCTTGTTAAGAATTTTGAAACAATAACTGTCTGACTTTCGGGTGTCCAAAATTTTTGGGGTCATTACGGTATTCAGGAATTAGCATGAATGAATTACCAATTTTTCCTAAATGACTTTTATTTATCAAGTAAAATAAAATCCAAAACTGCACTTTTGGATGGACACACTGCGCCAAGTGCGTGCAACTATGGTTACGTACTGCTGGTACGCTGAGCCACTTGGGGAACGTTGTTAGCACAATCGAAAAGAACAAAACTGACCTGTGACATAATTATAGTTTGATTGGTAAAAAAGTTTATCAACCTTATAGCCCTTTTAAGTTATGGTGATGAATGGAGCCATTTATACTCAATAACTTCAGGACTGTGTATTCGATTTGTTTCCATGCCGTCAAAATGGCAAAAAATGACTACCCTTGCTCCAGGACAAAGCAGATTTCTACTGTGAAAATGAACAGAAGGTTGCACGATATTCCCAGATTTTTTAGATTTGTTGTAGAAAAAGAATAAAGCAAGTTTCAAGGTCTGAGGCCTATATAAGGGACAAGTAATTTATTATCAGGTGGGGGCCGGGTACATTCTGTGGGGGGGGGGGGGGGGGGGGGGGGTCAGATTTTTTTGGTGATGTACTAGGGGGGAGGGGGGTAATAAAAAAGCATTGGAGCAGGGGAGGGGTCATTTTAGTTGGCATATTGGGCGGTGGGGTCAGAATTCTTCCACCAGTCTTCATTTTTAAAGATTGTCTCAGCTTCTGTGGAGAGGGGGCTTTGCCCCCCAGACCCCCCCCCCACTCCATTACTTCCATTCTTGCAAACTCAAACTTATTGACATTTACATGTACGGAAATGACACAAAAAAAACTTGGCCATCATACCCAAAAAAGATTTGCAAGTAGAACAGTATACAATTGTCTATGATTTTGTTCTTGATTAAATAAATGTCTGCGTTTGTGATATCAGCTCTCCAGTTGCCTTGTCATCAGCAAACCTATTGTGGTTTCTGGGGGCTGTTCCCCCAGACCCCCCTCTTCATTACTATTTTTAACACTTTTATTGAACATTCAACAACAGATTTCTAGATGGCCATAAGCAAAAGAAAGTGCAAACATATGCTGACAAAATTTAAAGACCATTAATCTGCATGATTTATCAACCTGTCAGTGTAAGAAAATGTTGTTTGTGTTTCATACAGGTTTGATTGAAGACAGTCTGACATAAAATATGAAATATGGTGTGTGTGTGTGTGTGAAGGGTAGCTGGGGATCTGGGATGGTGGTGGGTGGGAGAGTGGGGGTCATAAACTTTTTTGTCACTTATCTGGGGGGGGGGGGGGGGGGGGGGTCGAAAAACAATTCCGGTGAGACTGGGGGGATGCTGGGTACATTTCCATATGAGGGGGGGGGGGGGGGTGGGGTCAGAAAAATTTTGGTGACTCAAATCAGTCATATGGAAATGTACCCAGCATCCCCTCCCCCCCCTGATAATAAATAACTTGTCCCTAAAAAGCGAGATATTGGGCTGACCTTGAAAACTTTATTGTGGTACTGTAGGTCACAGTACGTGACCTGACACAACGTCAGGGGTAACTGGATTGGTAAAGTGCATTCACTGATGGAATGTTAAAGGTCTGGAGCCTAAGAAATGCGAGATATGGGTCTGACCTCCAAATCTAAAAATGCGGTACAGGGTACTTTTTCAAAGAAAATAGTCACAGTGACCTAGTTGCGCCAGTATGTGACCAGGAGTAGTAAGGTGCATTTTGGGCCTATGAAAGGCAAGATATAGGGCTGACCTCGAAGACTAAAAATGTGGTACTTATTATGTCACAGAGACCTAGTTGTGTTGGGGGGTGACCTGGGGTGATAAGGTGCAAGCACTGAAGAATTTCAAAGGTCTGGGGCTTATGGAAAGCAAGATATTGGAGCTGACCTAAAAACTAGCAAGAATTCCGCGGAATGCTATGTCGCACCTGCTGAGTGCCTTCACATGAAGAACTAAATGAATATACCAAGTGGCTCTGGAGAAAAAAGTTGATTTTATTTGTTTTGCTGTTTTTAGTATTAAAGGTGACCATCTTGGATTCTCGACTTGCCCGAATTTTATCATTCTGAAGCCCTGCAGTCTGATCATGCTGCATGTGAAATTTGAGAACCATGGATGCAGTGGTTTCAGAGAATAAGTCATTTGAATGGACTAAAATGCTAGGGTCGACGTGTTATTCTAGGGACGACGTAAGGTCAATGTGACCTAATTCCGCTACAGATGTTTTTCATTTTCAAATTGATAATTCTGAATAACAAGGTCCAACTTAGGCTTCATACAAAATTTCAGCAAAATATACCAAGTGGTTCTGGAGAAAAACTTGATTTTATTGGTTTTGCTATTTTTAGTTACAGCGACCATCTTGGATTTCGACCCGCCTGAATTTTAAAATTCTGAAGCCCTGCTGTCTGATCATGCTGCATGTCAAATTTGAGAACCATGGATGCAGTGGTTTCAGAGAATAAGTCATTTGAATGGACTTAAATGCTAGGGTCCACGTAAATTATTCTAGGGTCGTCGTACGGTCAATGTGACCTAATTCCGCTACAGATATTTTTCGTTTTAATAATTCTGAACACCAATGTCCCACTTATGCCACATACAAAATTTCAGCCAAATATATTAAGTGGTTCTTGAAAAAACTTGATTTTATTAGTTTTGCTATTTTTAGTAATGGCAGCCATCTTCGATTTTCGACCCGCCTCAATTTTAAAATTCTGAAGCCCTGCTGTCTGATCATGCTGCATGTCAAATTTGCGAACCATGGATGCAGTGGTTTCAGAGAATAAGTCATTTGAATGGACTTAAATGCTAGGGTCGACGTAAGGTCACTATGACCTAAATCCGCTACAGATTTTTTTCGTTTTGATAATTCTGATTACAAAGGTCCCACTTATGCCTCATGCAAAATTGCAGCCAAATATACCAAGTGGTTCTGGAGAACAAGACTTCCGCGGAATGCGGTGTCTCGCCTGCTGGCGCTTTGTCACTAAACAGAGCTAAATCAGTAAAGATGTATGCATGAACCAAGTTTCTTGGCTCTAGCCCTAATAGTTTCTGAGAAACAGACCTAAATGCAAAAACTCAACAATAAATTGCAAAGTCAGTCAACCGTAAAATGTTGGTGAAGACACAATATTGATTATGACTTTAAGCTCTTCTCTTCCAGATGTATGCATGACCCAAGTTTCATGGCTTTAGCCCTTATAGTTGCTGAGAAACAGCCCTAAATCCGAAACCAAAAAATTGCAAAGTCAGTCAACCGTAAAAAATAGGTCAAGACTCAATATTGATGATGGCTTTGTGGCAACCTCTAATGTAATACAACGCCAAATGTAATAAACTCAGTTTATTACATTAGGCGTTGTTACATTTGGCGTTGCACTCAACGCCTAATGTAATAACGCCTTATGTAATAAACTTTCTTTCTTCTATGACAGGATGGAATCTCAACTGAAAAACTTTAACTAATATAATATCGCCATATCTTGGGGTCGAGGTAGATGGGTGTGGTCGGGGGCGAGGTTGAGATTTGAAAACCATACCATAGCAGCTCGAATCTAATGCATGGCGTTGTTAAAGATTCTTCTTTTAAAAAATCTGAGCTTATTACATTAGGCGTCGTTACATTTGGCGTTGCACTCAACGCCTAATGTAATAACGCCTAATGTAATAAACTTTCTTTCTTCTATGACAGGATGGAATCTCAACTGAAAAACTTTAACTTATATAATTTCGCCATCTCTAGGGGGTCGGGGTAGACTGGTGAAGTTGGGGGCGAGGTTGCGATTCGTAAACGATACCATAGCAACTCGAATCTAATGCCTGACGTTGTTAAAGATTCTTCTTTGAAAAAATCTGAGTTTATTACATTAGGCGTTGTTACATTTGGCGTTGCACTCAACGCCTAATGTAATAACGCCTAATGTAATAAACTTTCTTTCTTCTATGACAGGATGGAATCTCAACTGAAAAACTTTAACTCATATAATATCGCCATATCTTGGGGTCGGGGTAGATTGGTGTGGTCGAGGGCGAGGTTGAGATTCGAAAACGATACCATAGCTACTCGAATTAAATGCATGAAGTTGTCAAAGATTATTCATTTTTGAAAAAATCTGAGTTTATTACATTAGGCGTTGTTACATTTGGCGTTGCACTCAACGCCTAATGTAATAAACCTTCTTTCTTCTATGACAGGATGGAATCTCAACTGAAAAACTAAACCAATATTTTATCGCCATATCTTGGGGTCGGCTTACATGGGTGTGGTCTGGGGCGAGGTTGAGACTCGAAAACGATACCATAGCTACTCGAAACTAATGCATGACGTTGTTAAAGATTCTTCATTTAAAAAATCTGAGTTTATTACATTAGGCGTTGTTACATTGTGTTGCACTCAACGCCTAATGTAATAACGCATAATGTAATAAACTTTCTTTCTTCTATTGCAGGATGGAATCTCAACTGAAAAATCTAACTTTTAATATATCACCATATCTTTGGGCTGGGGTAGATGGGTGTGGTCGGGGTCGAGGTTTAGATTCGAAAACGATACCATAGCTACTCGAATCTAATGCATGACGTTGTTAAAGATTCTTCTTTTAAAAAATCTGAGTTTATTACATTAGGCGTTGTTACATTTGGCGTTACACTCAACGCCTAAGGTAATAACGCCTAATGAAATCAACTTTCTTTCTTCTATTGCAGGATGGAATCTCAACTGAAAAACTTAAACTTATATAATTTCGCCATATCTTGCGGTCGGGGTAGATGGGTGAGGTCGAGGGCGAGGTTTAGATTCGAAAACGATACCATAGCTACTCGAATCTAATGGATGACGTTGCTAAAGGTTCTTCTTTTAAAAAATCTGAGTTTATTTCATTAGGCGTTGTTACATTTGGCGTTGCACTCAACGCCTAATGTTATAACGCCTAATGTAATAAACTTTCTTTATTCTACTCGAAACTAATGCATGACGTTGTTAAAGATTCTTCTTTTGAAAAATCTGAGTTCATTACATTAGGCGTTGTTACATTTGGCGTTACACTCAACGCCTAATGTAATAACGCCTAATGTAATCAATCTTCTTTCTTCTATTGCTGATGGAATCTCAACTGAAAAACTTATACTTATATAATTTCGCCATATCTTGCGGTCGGGGTAGATGGGTGAGGTCGAGGGCGAGTTTTAGATTCAAAAACGATACCATAGCAACTCGAATCTAATGCATGGCATTGTTAAAGGTTCTTCTTTTAAAAAATCTGAGTTTATTACATTAGGCGTTGTTACATTTGGCGTTGCACTCAACGCCTAATGTAATAACGCCTAATGAAATCAACTTTCTTTCTTCTAGTGCAGGATGGAATCTCAACTGAAAAACTTAAACTTATATAATTTCGCCATATCTTTGGGTCGGGTTAGATGGGTGAGGTCGAGGGCGAGGTTTAGATTCGAAAACGATACCATAGCTACTCGAATCTAATGCATGACGTTGCTAAAGGTTCTTCTTTTAAAAAATCTGAGTTTATTTCATTAGGCGTTGTTACATTTGGCGTTGCACTCAACGCCTAATGTAATAACGCATAATGTAATAAACTTTCTTTATTCTACTCGAAACTAATGCATGACGTTAAAGATTCTCCTTTTGAAAAATCTGAGTTTATTACATTAGGCGTTGTTACATTTGGCGTTACCCTCAACGCCTAATGTAATAACGCCTAATGTAATCAACCTTCTTTCTTCTATTGCTGATGGAATCTCAACTGAAAAACTTAAACTTATATAATTTCGCCATATCTTGCGGTCGGGGTAGATGGGTGAGGTCGAGGGCGAGGTTTAGATTCGAAAACGATACCATAGCAACTCGAATCTAATGCATGACGTTGTCGAGGATTATTGTTTTTTGAAAAAAATCTGAGTTTATTACATTAGGCGTTGTTACATTTGGCGTTGCACTCAACGCCTTATGTAATAAACTTTCTTTCTTCTATGACAGGATGGAATCTCAACTGAAAAACTAAACCACTATTTTATCGCCATATCTTGGGGTCGGGGTGAGGTTGAGACTCGAAAACGATACCATAGCTACTCGAAACTAATGCATGACGTTGTTAAAGATTCTTCTTTTAAAAAATCTGAGTTTATTACATTAGGCGTTGTTACATTTGGTGTTGCACTCAACGCCTAATGTAATAAACTTTCTTTCTTCTATGACAGGATGGAATCTCAACTGAAAAACTAAACCAATATTTTATCGCCATATCTTGGGTCGGGGTAGATAAGTGTGGTCTGGGGCGAGGTTGAGACTCGAAAACGAAACCATAGCTACTCGAAACTAATGCATGACGTTGTTAAAGATTCTTCTTTTAAAAAATCTGAGTTTATTACATTAGGCGTTGTTACATTTGGCGTTGCACTCAACGCCTAATGTAATAACGCATAATGTAATAAACTTTCTTTCTTCTATTGCAGGATGGAATCTCAACTGAAAAATCTAACTTCTAATATATCGCCATATCTTTGGGCTGGGGTAGATGGGTGTGGTCGGGGTCGAGGTTGAGATTCGAAAACGATACCATAGCTACTCGAATCTAATGCATGACGTTGTTAAAGATTCTTCTTTTAAAAAATCTGAGTTTATTACATTAGGCGTTGTTACATTTGGCGTTACACTCAACGCCTAATGTAATAACGCCTAATGTAATCAACTTTCTTTCTTCTATTGCAGGATGGAACCTCAACTGAAAAACTTAAACTTATATAATTTCGCCATATCTTGCGGTCGGGGTAGATGGGTGAGGTCGAGGGCGAGGTTTAGATTCGAAAACGATACCATAGCTACTCGAATCTAATGCATGACGTTGCTAAAGGTTCTTCTTTTAAAAAATCTGAGTGTATTTCATTAGGCGTTGTTACATTTGGCGTTGCACTCAACGCCTAATGTAATAACGCCTAATGTTATAAACTTTCTTTCTTCTATGACAGGATAGAATCTCAACTGAAAAACTTTAACTCATATAATATCGCCATATCTTGGGGTCGGGGTAGATGGGTGTGGTCGGGGGCGAGGTTGAGATTCGAAAACGATACCATAGCTACTCGAATCTAATGCATGACGTTGTTAAAGATTCTTCTTTTAAAAAATCTGAGTTTATTACATTAGGCGTTGTTACATTTGGCGTTGCACTCAACGCCTAATGTAATAACGCCTAATGTAATAAACTGACCGTTCTATCTACAAAAGATTAAATCTTTATTGAAAAAGTATATCTCATGTGATGTTCCTATTTTGGTAATCGGGGAAGCCCTGGGACGGGGAAAGGAGGAAAGACTGCATTTCGTAAAAGTCGTGAAGGCAACTCCAATTGTATGCAGTATATTATCAAAGATCATACCAAACTTTCTGGGTTCAAGACACAAGACATCACAATGGTATATCTATCTTAAAACCCTAGTTTGATGGTTTGCAAAGGTGGGAGGATTTGTAAAGGGGAAGTATGCAAATAGTTTTAAGATGTCAAGAAGAATGAGAATAGACAGCATTTCGTAAGAGTCGTCTAGGCAACTCTAACCATATGCAGTATGTTATAAAAAATTATATCAAACATTCTGGGTTTACTTCAAAAGACATCACAATGGTATATCTCTCTAAAAAATCCTAGTTTGGTGGTCTGCAAAGGTTGGACATGATGGAAAGTGAAATGTAGGAGGACACCAAAGCATCACACATCATATGCGAAATGCTATTCAAAATCTTTTTAAAGGTCTGTATTTATAACATTTGGTATTACTATATTTGGCGTTGCACTAAAGGCCTTAAGTAATAACGCCAAATGAAATGCTCTGATCGTTTTCTTTGACATGATGTCATCTGAAATTAATGACAAGGTCTTATTTAATTTGCCTTTGTTGGTAATTTTCAGAGATGGGGAATAGGGGAAAGTGAACTAGGAGGTGGACGCCGAGGCAACACAGCAAACGCTCATGTTATTCTCTAAAAAAGATTGAATTTATTACAGTAGGCGTTATAACTTTTGGCAATGTGCTCAACGCCTAATGTAAAAACGCCAAGTGTAATAAACGGACTTTTTCTTATGACAAGATAAAATGTCAGATAAAATAAGCAGGTCACGTATTATTTTTATATTTTGTGATCTGTGGCGGTGGGGCATGAGAGGAAGTGAAAAGGAGAAAGAAACAAGGGATGTCCTGTGCATTAGAAAAATATTTCAGAATGTATTAATTGCAAGTGAAAAACAAAACTAATAAAACTTATTCTTGTATTATTAATGAAATTTGATTTATTTGAAACTCTGAGCGGACATTATGGTGCACAAAGTTAGCCAGGGTAAGCTAATATGAATGTGGCGTTAAGTCTCAGTTCAGTCTGTTCATCTGCATATTCTAGTCTGTCTGCACTACACATGTGGGGAGGCATTAAATCACTGGTTACTGCTTGAAATCCAAGCTGATCTGAGTCTTCAGCTTATCTAATTACCTCACTGAAAATTTAAAAGATTAGTTATCAAGAAAAACTAGAGCAAGTGAGCAGGGGCTCATGTATACCCCCAACCAGTGAAATTGCATTAGGAAAGCATACTTTTACCCTAAACTTCAAACATAATTCCGTGATCTTGACCTTAGGTCAGAGCAGCGTCCATATGATGAAAAGTATGAAATTAACCTAATCATGCATCCTTAGGCTCCATTGACATATATCAAAACTATGAGCAAAAAACCTACAGTATTTTGCTAAGTCCTAATTATTGACCCCTGGCCCCACCCATAATCCTGACCCAGCAGCTTAGGTAGTGCCTACTGAAAGCCAGGCTACAGAGGTATCATGAACCAAATATGGAAAAAATCTTCAACGAATTTACAGAGATTTCTGTTCTATTCGTTTCTATTCTATTCTATCCCATAACCTTACTAGGGCGTTGGGCCACCACAGATGACTTCAAAACAATTCCTTTCCACCTTGTCCTGTCTTCAGCTGCCCTAACTGAGCTGGCAAAATCCATTCCTGTCCACTCCTTGATATTGTCTTCCCACCTCTTCTTCTGTCTACCTCTTCTTCTTTTTCCTTTCACTGTGCCCTGGAGAATTGTCTTTGCTAAACCAGAAGACCTTGAGATGTGACCAAACCACCTTAGTTTCCGTTTCTTGACCAGCGTCATGACTTCATCATATTCTCCAATGGCTGCTTGAATCTTCCTGCGAACCTCCGCATTGGTTATATGGTATGAAATGTTCAGTAACCTTCGGTAGCATCTCATCTCAAAGGCCTGCGTTCTTTTCTCTAACTCTGCTGTCAAGGTCCACGATTCACAGGCATACAGAAATATGGAAATGACAAGGGAGCGCATTAGTTTCACCTTTGTTCCAAGAGATATATTGTTATCTCCTTAAATTGGTTTCAGCATGGTAAGAGCTGAAGTGGCTTGTGCAGTCCTTGAGAGAACCTCCTGTTTTAAGCCATCATCTGAGACAACTGCTCCAAGGTATTTGAAGCTGCTTACGTCATCAGTTTGGTCTTCTCAGCACTGATCTCCATCTTATACCTTGTGCAGGTTTGGTCGAGACTTTCAACTAGAGCTTCTAGTTCCTGCTCTTTCTCAGCTAGAGCGTCTGTCATCGGCAACCCGCAGACTGGCAATGTTTCTGCCGCCTAAGCTAACCTTTCCTTCGTGTTCTTCCAGAGCATCAAACATGATCCGTTCGAGAAAAATGTTGAAGAGGGTGGGTGACAGAAGACATCCTTGTCTTACTCCAACTGTTGTTCTGAACCATTCTCCTGTGCTGCCATTTATCAGGACTGCACTTGTAGCCTTGTCGTATAGCTGCTCAATGGTGCGAACTAGATTTGCACTGATATTGTACTTCCGCATGGTGGCCCAAAAGGCTGCATGCCATACCCTGTCAAAGGCATTTTTGAAATCAATGAAGACATGGTACAGCTTCTGCTGATGTTGGAGATACTTTTCATACAGGATTCTAAGGTTGAAGATTTGTTCTTTGTTGCTCCTTTCTGCTCGGAACCCAGCCTGTTCCGCAGCGATTATCTCCTCGGCTTGTGGTTTAAGCCTGTTCCAGATGACTTTCAGCATGACTTTGCTTGAATGACTGATGAGGCTGATGGTTCTGTAGTTCTGGCAGAGCTGTAGGTTTCCATTTTTAGGGAGCGTAATAATCAGCGACTGAGTCCATGGGGCAGGCCATTCTTCTGTTATACAGATCCTGTTACAAATATCTGTTAAAACATCAATCATGGTCTCCTCGCCAGCTTGAACAAGTTCTGCTGGTATATTATCGACTCTGGCAGATTTCCCCTTCTTTAGTGCTGCTACTGCAATCTCAACTTCCTACCCTGACCCCAAGATATGGCGATATTATATGAGTTAAAGTTTTTCAGTTGAGATTCCATCCTGTCATAGAAGAAAGACAGTACCCAGAGATGTGGATCAATTTTCGCGTCAGAAGGGGTCACATTTTAATTTCTTTTGCAGGCAGCCTTGCCTAAGTCCTGTTCTTGTGTAAGGAGCACAGAATCTTGGAAAGCATTATTAACAAACCAGTTTCAAACGGGTTTAAACTTAAGCAGTTTTATGATGTTACTCTGAGAAAATGAAAGTTTACCCCTTACATATTTAAAACGACCACTGTAGCATGTGTAGTCTTAAAAAACCAAAACGAATACATCTGTTCAATAGAAAAATGGGTACTCCTCTGAAGTCAGTAGAAATGGAATGTTCATACCTTCCGCAATTGCCATGGCAACACAAGGAGTTCATGTATAGGAACTTTTTGACTCCGAACGAGGGTTGTTCAGAAAGTTCTGTTCGTGACGTCTTATTTTGGTAACCATTATAAATACAGAACTTCTCTGACAGCGAAAACATATAAAGGTATGATATGTCCGGACAACTCTGCAAACTTGGTGTATATTATCTAATGGACATATTTTTGAACGATTTTGAAAGAGGTATACCCTACAGCCACTGCAGACTTTCACCTAAGAAGGTCTTAGTTCATATAAGAGCAGTCTTTGAATTTTTTTCATCATTCTACTTAAACTTAGTCCCCAGGCAACTGTGACCTAAAAATATCGCGGAAAATATATTTAATCTAGATTCCATACTGTCCCTTCAATTTAGATAATAAGCATTTTATGTAGTTGCAAATTCTCCCTTTCTACCGAAGTTATAATGATTTTGAAACGAAAACGAGGGTCCTAACATTCAAAATCTTGTTAGGAAGAGCTTTTGCATGGGCCTCCTCGAAATCGTTGAAAAATTAAAATTAATGTAAACAACGAAGCCGCTACGAGCCTTCGAAAATGACGTTGACGTCCTTTTCAATAACGTCATAAGAACTGCGCATTGCTTTGCAAGGACTAAAATCAATAACGTTTGCTGCCCTTCTAACTTTTGAATGGATATTGAAAGTAACAAATGACAAGAAGCTGACAAAAATTTATTTTTTTTTCACTTGAATGACACACTGAAAATAAATCCACATATGAAATTAGCCCAGTGGTATGACTTGGGCCTAATAACATGCGTTGTAACTCAATAAGAAAACGTATCTTTGTATAGTGTTAGCTATCATTGTAAAGACGAAATGCAGTGCTTTCAATACATGCATAGCATTTGCTCCCAGCATGCCGCTAAACAAAGTTATGCGGCTAGAATCAGAACATTTTGAACAACCCTCGTATATCTATGTTTTCGAATCGCAACCTCGCCCCCGACAACACCCATCTACCCCGACCCCAAGATATGGCGATCTTATATGATTTAAAGTTTTTCAGTTGAGATTCCATGCTGTCATACAAGAAGAAAAGTTTTTTACATTAGGCGTTATTACATTAGGAGTTGAGTGTAACGCCAAATGTAACAACGCCTAATGTAATAAACTCATTTTTTAAAGAAGAATCTTTAACAACGTCATGCATTAGATTCGAGTAGCTATGGTATAGTTTTCGAATCTCAACCTCGCCCCCGACCTCACCCATTTACCCCGACCCCAAGATATGGCGATATTATATTAGTTAAAGTTTTTCAATTGAGATTCCATCCTGCAATAGAAGAAAGAAAGATTATTACATTAGGCGTTATTACATTAGACGTTGACTGCAACGCCAAATGTAACAACGCCTAATGTAATAAACTCAGCTTTTTTAAAGAAGAATCTTTAACAACGTCATGCATTAGATTCGAGTAGCTATGGTATCGTGACGAATCTCAACCTCGCCCCCGACCACACCCATCTACCCCAAACCCAAAGATATGGCGATATTATATCAGTTAAAGTTTTTCAGTTGAGATTCCATCATGCAATAGAAGAAAGAAAGTTTGTTACATTAGGCATTAATACATTAGACGTTGAGTGCAACGCCAAATGTAACAACGCCTAATGTAATAAACTCAGCTTTTTTAAAGAAGAATCTTTAACAACGTCATGCATTAGATTCGAGTAGCTATGGTATCGTTTTCGAGTCTCATCCTCGCCCGAGACCACAGCCATGTAGCCCGACCCCTAGATATGGCGATATAATATTAGTTAAAGTTTTTCAGTTGAGATTCCATCCTGTCATAAAAGAAAGAAAGTTTATTACATTAGGCCTTATAACATTAGGCGTTGAGTGCAACGCAAAATGTAACAACGCCTAATGGAAAAAAATCAGATTTTTAAAAGAAGAATCTTTGGTTTAAACATATTTTATTCATATTAGAAATTGTAACATACATACATATATAGTATACAATACAGGCTTGGGATTAGAACGAAAGCTGGACGCTTATAGAGTTCTTCTCCCTAAGAAGAATCTTTAACAACGTCATGCATTAGATTCGGGTTGCTATGATATCGTTTACGGATCTCAACCTCGCCCCCGACCGCACCCATCTACCCCAACCCAAAGATACGGCGATATTATATAAGTTAAAGTTTTTCAGTTGAGATTCCATCATGCAATAGAGGAAAGAAAGTTTATTACATAAGGCGTTAATGCATTAGGCGTTGAGTGCAACGCCAAATGTAACAACGCCTAATGTAATAAACTCAGATTTTTTAAAAGAAGAATATTTAACGTCATGCATTAGATTCGGGTTGCTGTAGTATCGTTTTCGTATCGCAAACTCGCCCCCGACCACACCCATCTACCCCGACCCCAAGATATGACGAAATTATATTAGTTAAAGTATCTCAGTTGAGATTCCATCCTGTCATAGAAGAAAGAAAGTTTATTACATTAGGCGTTGAGTGCAACGCCAAATATAACGACGCCTAATGTAATAAACTCAGATTTTTAAAAAACGAATCTTTAACAACGTCATGCATTAGATTCGGGTTGCTATGGTATCGTTTTCGAATCGCAACCTCGACCCCGACCACACTCATCTACCTGGACCACCTAGATATGGCGAAATTATTTTAGTTAAAGTTCGTCAGTTGAGATTCCATCCTGTCATAGAAGAAAGAAAGTTTATTACATTAGGCGTTATTACATTAGGCGTTGAGTGCAACGCCAAATGTAACAACGCCTAATGTAATAAACTCAGATTTTTTCAAAGAAGAATCTTAAACAAGGTCATGCATTAGATTCGAGTAGCTGTGGTATCGTTTTCGAGTCTCAACCTCGCCCCAGACCACACCCACGTACCCCGACCCCAAGATATGGCGATATAATATTAGTTTAAGTTTTTCAGTTGAGATTCCATCCTGTCATAGAAGAAAGAAAGTTTATTACATTAGGAGTTGAGTGTAACGCCAAATGTAACAACGCCTTATGTAATAAACTCATTTTTTAAAGAAGAATCTTTAACAACGTCATGTATTAGATTCGAGTAGCTATGGTATCGTTTTCGAATCTCAACCTCACCCTGGACCACACCAATCTACCCCAACCCCAAGATATGGCGATATTATATGAGTTAAAGTTTTTCAGTCTAGATTCCATCCTGTCATAGAAGAAAGAAAGTTTATTACATTAGGCGTTATTACATTAGGCGTTGAGTGCAACGCCAAATGTAACAACGCTTAATGTTATAAACTCATATCTTTTAAAAGAAGGATCTCCAACAACGTCATGCATTAGATTCGAGTAGCTATGGTATCGTTTTCGAGTCTCAACCTCGCCCAAGACCACACCCACGTACCCCGACCCCAAGATATGGCGATATAATATTTGTTAAAGTTTTTCAGTTGAGATTCCATCCTGTTATAGAAGAAAGAAAGTTTATTACATTAGGCGTTATTACATTAGGCGTTGAGTGCAACGCCAAATGTAACAACGCCTAATGTGATAAACTCAGATTTTTTCAAAGAAGAATCTTTAACAACGTCATGCATTAGATTCGAGTAGCTATGGTATCTTTTTCGGATCTCAACCTCGCCCTCGACCACACCCATCTACCCCGACCCCAAGATATGGCGATATTATATGAGTTAAAGTTTTTCAGTTGAGGTTCCACCATGTCATAGAGGAAAGAAAGTTTATTGCATTAGACGTTATTACATTAGGCGTTGAGTGCAACGCCAAATGTAACAACGCCTAATGTAATAAACTCAGATTTTCAAAGAAGAATCTTTAACAATGTCATGCATTAGATTCGGGTTGCTATGGTATCGTTTTCGAATCGCAACCTCGCCCCCGACCACACCCATCTACCCCGACCCCCTAGATATGGCGAAAATATATTATTTAAAGTTTCTCAGTTGAGATTCCATCCTGTCATAGAAGAAAGAAAGTTTATTACATTAGGCGTAATTACATTAGGCGTTGAGTGCAACGCCAAATGTTACAACGCCTAATGTAATAAACTCAGATTTTTTAAAAAAGAAGAATCTTTAACAACGTCATGCATTAGAATCGAGTTGCTATGGTATTGTTTTCGAATCTCAACCTCGCCCCCGACCACACCCATCTACCCCGACCCCAAGATATGGCGATATTATATTACTCAAAGTTTTTCAGTTGAGGTTCCATCCTGTCATAGAAGAAAGAAAATTTATTACATTAGGCGTTATTACATTAGACGTTGAGTGCAAAGCTAAATGTAACAACGCCTAATGTAATAAACTGAGTTTATTACATTTGGCGTTGTATTACATTAGAGGGTGCCACATGGCTTTGAGATTTACTCTTCCAGCTGTATGCATGTACCAAGTTTCATGGCTTTAGCCCTTTTGGTTTCTGAGAAAACGACATAAATGCGAAAACTTGACAAAAAATTGTAAAGTAAGTCAACTGTAAAATGTAGGTCAATTAAGACTCAATATTGATGATGACTTTGAGATCTACTTTTCCAGAAGTACACATGAACCAAGTTTCATGGCTTTAGCACTTATAGTTTCTTAGAAAATGACCTAAACGAGAAAACTCGACACAAAATTGCAAAGTCAGTCAACCGTAAAATTTAGGTCAGGACTCAGTATTGACGATGGCTTTGAGATATGCTCTTCCAGATGAATGCATGAACTAAGTTTCACGGCTCTAGCCCTTATTGTTGCTGAGAAAATGACCTAACCACGAAAACTCAACAAAAATTGCAAAGTTAGTCAACCGTAAAATGTAAGTCAAGACTCAATATTGATAATGACTTTGAGATCTACTCTTCCAGATGTATGCATGAACCAAGTTTCATGGCTCTAGCCCTTACAGTTTCTGAGAAGATGACCTAAACACTAAGACTCGACAAAGTTTACGCCGCCGCCGCTGCCGTCGACACCGCAAAAGCAAAACATGTAGTCTCACCTCTGCTTCGCAGGCGAGACAAAACTTGATTTTATTAGTTTTGCTATTTTTAGTAACAGCAGCCATCTTGGATTTTCGACCCGCCTGAATTTTTAAATTCTGAAGCCCTGCTGTCTGATCATGCTGCATGTCAAATTTGAGAACCATGGATGCAGTGGTTTCAGAGAATAAGTCATTTGAATTGACTAAAATGCTAGGGTCGACGTAAATTGTGAACGGATGGACGGAAAACCGGACGCCTATATCGCACCTTGCTAAAGCAGGTGCGACAAAAATGTGGTACTATTAAGCCAAAGAAGGTCACAGTGACCTAGTTTTGTGAAAGCCAATCAGAATTTTTTTGTTGTAAGTTAGCGATTTAGTTTTAAGGTGCTAAGGTCTTTAAAATCAAGATAGTGTTGTACAGAGAGACGGACCCACAAACAGATGAATGCGCCAACCTTATATCTAAAGGAAACTGTCGATCTCACTGGCTGCAAGCAGCTTGACGAAAAACATACAGATCATTAATTTCTGTACTTGCTGAAAATATGAAATAATATACCGAATACTGATAGGTTTGCATTGACGCAAATACTGTATGGATAATTTTGATTGATAATTGCACCCCTTATGTCTGAAAAATTGAGGATGTAAGTAACTCCCAAAAATGTTCTAGATTTGGAAAGCCCAGCACTGTTTAAATAATATTGCCATGAACATAAAATGCCAAAGACAACATTTACTCACCTAATACAAGAGATATTCCACCTTTTATTCAGGTCTGTTGTTTTTCCGACCCGGTATAATGTAACATCTGAGCTGTTTGGTTAGTTGGCGAATAATGGCGCTCTGACCTCTTACCCACAAAGGTGTCGGTTAATCGGTACCAAGGCCATTAAGCTGTAGATCCCTCGTAGTACTGCCAGCCACGGTATGCTGTGTGAACCATGCAGATTACATGTCACTTGAGTTTCCATAGTAGACAAGGAACAAATTTCTTGAGCCGTTACAAAAAGAGGCCCCTGTATATTTAACTGTCATCATCTGGTTTTGCACTCCAACTCAAACTGATGGAGTGATGAAAGCAAGGAATGATAAACTGCATCAAGTTCTCTACTTCGACATCTAGTCCCTAAGCGACAACTGGTGAGCACCCACAGATCGCCTGTATTGAAATATTGTGACAATATTTATGAAATTTAACTCAAATGAATTAGTACAAAATGATGCACTTTCTATTTAGTTTATGTTCCTCAGTCCCATGCATCATTTACACATTCATTCAATACGATTTTCATTAAAATCAGAATTTTCACGTGACTTTTAGGCCAGGGTTCACTCGATTACAAAGTCCATGCAAGTGTTATGAACCATTTGGGAATCACGATCCATTTGGCAATTTTTCAGCATTCCCAATTGGAGCTCTCGATTTTAAAATCGACGGCCCCGTCTCACGTGTTCGAAAGGGAGAAGAACGGGGAAAATCTTTCACTGGAAAGAAACTTTCAGACTAATTAATTAATGTGAAGACAAGTGCGTTAGAAACAAACTATACGAAAAATGTATAGCTAATAATAATCGGCTTCAATTCGGTTGCTAGAAATACCGGAATATACAAAATTACCGGAATATACCAAACTACACCGGAATACACCAAAATATACATCGTTATTTACCAAAATTCACTTTGATATTAAAATATACTTAATACTATCAGAAAATTGTTCGTGTTTAGCAAAAACTGCATGTACATGCTAGCAAGTGATTGACCCAAACCAGCTTGCAATCTGCACAATGATACCTATCAAAGACCCATACGTTAGTCTATTTATTCTCACTTCCGATCCAAAAATAGCCAACTATGAGATGGAAATAGTTTTTGTTTTACCTATTCTGGCAATTATAAGATTTAATTTGATAACAATAATGTATGTTTCAGTGTATTCCGGTAGCAAGTTGTATTCCGGTATTTCTAGTATCCCTGTTTTTAGGAAATTTACCCCTCTGACTAGCATTGAACCATACTTGTAAGGCTGAAACTTTGATACAGGCAACATTCTATTTCAACAACCAAAACTCTTATTAAACTTAAATACCTACCTGCTGAGACACCCTCATCCCACTGCCTAGTATCATATCGTTGAACACCGGTCTGATACCTACCTGCCCAAACACACTCTCCGCACTACTTAGAAACTTGTTTATAAACACCGGCCTAATTTCTACCTGCTGAGACACCCTCATCCCACTGCCTAGTATCATATCGTTGAACACCAGTCTGATACCTACCTGCTCAAACACACTGTTCGCACTACTTCGAGACTTGTTGATGAACACCGGCCTAATACCTACCTGCTGAGACACCCTCATCCTACTACCTAGTATCATACAGTTGAACACCGGTCTGATACCTACCAGGTCAGACACACTCTCCGCACTACTTAGAAACTTGATGATGAACACCGGCCTAATACCTACCTGCTGAGACAACCTCATCCCACTACCTAATATCCTATCGTTGAACACCGGTCAAATAGCTACCTGCTCAGACACACTCTCCGCAAACCTTAGAAACTTGTTGATGAACACCGGCCTAATACCTACCTGCTGAGACACCCTCAACCTACTACCTATTATCATATCATTGAACACCAGTCTAATGCCTACCTTCTCAGACACACTCTCGGCACTATTTAGAAACTTGTTGATGAACACCGGCCTGATACCTACCTGCTGAGACACCCTCATCCCACTACCTAGTATCATATCGTTGAACACCGGTCTAATACCTACGTGCTCAAACACACTCTCTACGTAGAAACTTGTTGATGAACACCGGCCTAATACTTACCTGCTGAGACACCCTCAACCATCTACCTAGTATCATATCGTTGAAAACCAGTCTAATACCTACCTCCTCAGACACACTCTCCGCACTCCTTAGAAACTTGTTGATGAACACCGGCCTAATACCTACCTGCTGAGACACCCTCAACCTACTACCTATTATCATATCATTGAACACCAGTCTAATACCTACCTTCTCAGACACACTCTCGGCACTATTTAGAAACTTGTTGATGAACACCGGCCTGATACCTACCTGCTGAGACACCCTCATCCCACTACCTAGTATCATATCGTTGAACACCGGTCTAATACCTACGTGCTCAAACACACTCTCTACGTAGAAACTTGTTGATGAACACCGGCCTAATACTTACCTGCTGAGACACCCTCAACCATCTACCTAGTATCATATCGTTGAAAACCAGTCTAATACCTACCTTCTCAGACACACTCTCCGCACTATTTAGAAACTTGTTGATGAACACCGGCCTTATACCTACTTGCTGAGACACCCTCATCCCACTATCTAGTATCATATCGTTGAACACCGGTCTTATACCTGCCTGCTCAAACACACTCTCCGCACTACTTAGAAACTTGTTGATGATTACCGGCCTAATACCTACCTGCTGAGACACCATCAACCCACTACCTAGTATCATATAGTTGAACACCGGTCAAATACCTACCTGCTCAGACACATTCTCCGCACTACTTAGTAACTTGTTGATAAACACCGGCCGAATACCTACCTGCTGAGACACCCACATCCCACTGCCTAGTATCATATAGTTGAACACCGGTCTGATACCTACCTGCTCAAATACACTCTCCGCACTACTTAGAAACTTGTTGATAAACACCGGCCTAATACCTACCTGCTGAGACACCCTCATCCCACTGCCTAGTATCATATCGTTGAGCACCGGTCTGATACCTACCTGCTCAAACACACTCTTTGCACTACTTAGAAACTTGTTGATGAACACCGGCCTTATACCTACCCGCTGAGACACCCTCATCCCACTACCTAGTATCATATTGTTGAACACCGGTCTAATACCTACCTGCTCAGACACTCTCTCCGCACTACTTAGAAACTTGATGATGAACACCAGCCTAATACCTACCTGCTGAGACAACCTCATCCCACTACCTAGTATCATATCGTTGAACACCGGTCAAATACCTACCTGCTCAGACACACTCTCTGCACCACTTAGAAACTTGTTGATGAACACCGGGTTTATACCTACCTACTGAGACACCCTCAACCCACTACCTAGTCTCATATCCTTGAACACTGGTCTAATACCTACCTGCTCAGACACACTTTCCGCACTACTTAGAAACTTGTTGATGATTACCGGCCTAATACCTACCTGCTGAGACACCATCAACCCACTACCTAGTATCATATCGTGTAACACTGGTCTTATACTTGCCTGCTTAGACATCATCACCGCACTATTTAAAGTTAGAAACATGTCGATTAACAGCTGCCTGATTCCTATACTGCAATACTTAGAACATGTTGATGAACATCAGTCGGATTTCCGCCTGCTTAGATGAACTCATTCAATTGCACTACCTAGAAATGTGTCCATGAACACCGGTCTGATTCCTACTTGCTTTGGCACACTCTTCACACTACCTAAATACATTTCAATGAACACCTTTGATAGTTATCTTGTCAGACATACTCACCGCACTACCTTGAAACATTTTGATGAACACCTGCCTGTCTGATACCTATCTGGTCAGACACAGTCACCGTAATACCCAGATAAATGCAGATGAACATAGGTCTGATTCCTACCTGTTTTGGCACATCATCACACCACCTAAACACGTTTCAATGAACACCTTTCTGATTCATACCTGGTCAGTCTAACACTCACCACACTACCTAGAAACATTTTGATGAACATCTGTCTGATACCTACCTGGTCAGATATGCTGCACTACCTAGAAACATGTCAATGGACATGGTCCGATTCCTTCCTTCTTCGACACACTCACCGCACTACCTATGATGAACACCTTTCTGATTCCTACCTGGTCAGATACACACTAAATGCATGCAAATAATGTATGGAACGAGTTTCAAAAATTCCAAATTGGACAGGCGATCCATTTGGGAATATTTAGTAAAAAATCCGTATGTACCCATTTCAATGCCAAGACAGGGAGTTCTGTCTTCTGAATGACTTCAAATGTTGTAGGAAACAGGTTTATACATCATTTATTTTCTTCAACATTAATTTTTTGGAAAATTTAAAAATTGCAAATTGGACAGGCGATCCATTTGGGAATATTCAGCTAAAAATCCATGTGTACCCATTTCAATGCCAAGACAGGGAAATCTGTCTTTTAAATGATTGCAAATGTTGTAGGGAACAGGCTTTATACATCTTGTGTTTTCTTCATCATTGAATTTTTTTGAAAATTTTAAAAAATCAAAATTGGACAGGCATTCCATTTGGGAATATTCAGTAAAAAATCCGTATGTACCCATTTCAATGCCAAGACAGGGAGTTCTATCTTTTAAATGACTTCAAATGTTGTAGGAAACAGGTTTTATACATCATTTATTTTCTTCAACATTGTTTTTTTTTGTTTTTTTTGAAAAATTTAAAAAATCCAAATTGGACAGGCGATTCCATTTGGGAATATTCACTTAAGAACTCATATGTACCCATTTCAATGCCAAGACAGGGAGTTCTATCTTCTGAATGACTTCAAATGTTGTAGGAAACAGGTTTTATACATCATTTATTTTCTTCAACATTAAGTTTTTGGAAATTTTAATATATGCAAATTGGACAGGCGATCCATTTGGGAATATTCAGCTAAAAATCCATGTGTACCCATTTCAATGTCAAGACAGGGAAATCTGTCTTTTAAATGATTGCAAATGTTGTAGGGAACAGGTTTTATACATCTTGTGTTTTCTTCAACATTGAAATTTTGGAAAATTTAAAAATTGCAAATTTGACAGGCGATCCATTTGGAATAATCAGCTAAAAATCCGTATGTACCCTTTTCAATGCCGAGACAGGGAGTTCTATCTTCTAAATGACTTCAAATGTTGTAGGGAACATGTTTTATACATCATTTATTTTCTGCAACATTGAATTTTTTGAAAAATTTAAAAATTGCAAATTGGACAGGCGATCCATTTGGGAATATTCACTTAAGAATTCATATGTACCCATTTTAATGCCGAGACAGGGGAATCTGTCTTCTAAATGACTGCAAATGTTGTAGGGAACAGGTTTTATTCATCATTTATTTTCTTCAACATTGAATTTTTGAAAAAAAAAAAATTCCAAATTGGACAGGCGATCCATTTGGGAATATTCACTTAAGAACTCATATGTACCATTTTAATGCCGAGACAGGGGAATCTGGCTTCCAAATGACTGCAAATGTTGTACTGTATCTGCTTTATACATTACTTCTATCTTCCACATTGATTTTTTGGCAGATTTCAATAATTCCAAAATGGACAAGCAATCCGTTTTGGAATGTTCAGTTAACTAAGCCCCATAAAGCCAATAAACTACCAAGACAGGGGAATCTGTCTTCCAGTGGGAACGCAGACTCATCACATTTGAGTAATTCATTTTCTGAATGGTCGTCTACGCACAAAAAAGTAGTCCCTTTTTTCGCCGGAGAAAAATGGCGGGAAATTTTTGTCAGAAACAGCCCCAAAATAATGCTCATTTGAAAAGATATGCAGTCGTGGTTTTCTGACGGACCAGATCACAATGAAATTTTATGTTTTATTATTGAAATCAGATGCATATCGGTACCTGAATGCAGTTTGCACACCCAAAACAACGATCACAATTTGACAACCGTTTTACAGAAAATTAAAACCCTAAGACAGTACCCCAAAGTTATTTTGCAAAGAAAATTGTCCCAAAAACCAAATTAGATGCCATTATAACTGAACCGTAGTTCATACATTCGACCGTCTTTCAGCGAGGTATATCTACGGGAGAAAGTCTATTTACGTTGAAAATCGATAATGAAGTTGGTCATTTTTACAGCACGTGCGTTTGTCAACACACGGACATTTTTCTGCTGGATCGACTTGAGCCAGTTGAGGAGACCAACTGTTTCTTCATTTATGGTACAGTAAAGTTTGTAATCATTTAGCATACTGTGCATTTATTAAGATTTTGCGTAAGTCTGCCTGCCTGTGATTTTTTGGGCTTCTGAATTTAGGCTACACGCCGAGAACGAACGAGAGAAAGCAAAACAAACACACTGGTTACTGGTACTCGAGTAAACCACAAAGTTTGACAAACGAAAAACATTGAGTGATTGACCGGCTGTTTTTTTAATAGTGGAACAAGAAAGAGCAAGCGGAATGATAATAAATATTTCAAGTGAAACCTACATGCTTTAGTCGAATTACGGACAACTCGCCCCAAGACAACTCGCCCCACAAAAATCTCGCCCCAAGACAAGTCGCCCCTCCTTCAGGTGACAACTCGCCCCACATTCTGAGACAACTCCCCCAGACAACTTCCCCCAAGACAACGCGCCTCACATTCTGAGACCACTCGCCCTTTTAAAGAATTCTGTCCCGGACGACGCCCCCGCCCCTCCCCCCCCCTCCCCCAACACACACGTACCCTTTCAGAAGGCATCCCACAAAAAATACAAGAGACAGCTTGGTCTTACTCATAAATCTGTCAAAACCCTGTCCCGTTAGGCGCTAAGGGACCGACCATTTGATATTCTGGGGGGAGGGGGGCTTAGGCGCTAAGGGACCGACCATTTGATATTCTGGGGGGGGGGGGGGGAGGGGGGCTTTGGATATGCAAGAAAAAAAATAAATTATCTCATAAGGGGATTTAAAAAAATCAGACATCGAAAAACAATGAAAAAAAAAACCTGGCTCCACCCAAATTGGTCTGGCCACATACTTTCGTTTCTCCTTCCGCTGATTCAAGAAGGGCAGTTGTCAGTTACTGGCGAAAGTACATGTGCACTTAGTACTGGTTAACCGCTTAGGAGGTCTAAGCCTGCCCAGGAATAGTGTGTGGTTAGGTTAACTGACCGTCCCGACATGACCTTAGTTGTTTACCGTGGACGTTAAGCATCAAATCAACCAACCAACCAAAATTTCTTAAGAAAAGTCTGCAGATAATTCCATTTGAATTGAGTTTTTAAAATGTCACTGGCTTCTGGGGACACAGACTCCCCATATTTATAGTAATGTTTTAATATCTACAATTTATTTTTTACACCAGCAGCACCCCCCCCCCACCCCCATACACATATCATATGTTCATACATTTTACCAAAAAAAAATCCTATACAACATTCACATACATGTGTTATTGATCAGCCGCATTACGAAGTAAATGTTTCTACTAAATAAAACTGAATTGCAAAAGAGTCACTAGCATGTGGGACACAAAGCCATTATGGCAAAATAAACACTCTAAAAGGAGGCAAAATTCCTAAAAAAAATAACCCTTTATTTCTTTTATCATCATTCCTAGTTTTGCTCTATTTTTTTCCAATCTTAAAATTGCCATTAAAATTGGGAAATTGCTTTGGCTTCTGGGGGGCGTTGCCCCCTAGACCTCCTTTGTTAACTTCTTAGCAAAGAACTTTTAGCCATTTATTAACTTGCATTCATTTATAATGTGACTCTATCAATAAGTATTTCACACTTGTGTGATAGGCTCTTGGTATTTATCAAACTTTCAAAAGTGCGAATAAAAGCATACAGGGATGTTTGCATCTGTACCATAGATGAACAGGGTAACATGCTCCAGGCACTGGTTTGCAAATGCAAGCTAACCCATGCCCTTATTCTTATGATCGGTCCCTAAAGGGGACAACAAATACTAATAAGCATTAATGCATGATTTTAGCATGCCTCCCAGCCACAGTTTGATAATTACTCTGCAGCTGCAGAACCCTCAAAACCTCGCTGCTCAGCCCCTGGGTGTACCAGGTTATCGTTGAAGTGCTTTGGGTATTTAATGTATTTACCAAGGTCCACCCATTCACAACCAGGGTCACGGCGAAGCTCTTCCTTTTTTTTGGGGGGGGGGGGGAGGGGGGCACAGGGGTGGGGGAGGGGGCGTGTTGTGTTCTGCATCGGGGACAAGAACGTAGATATTCTAGTAAAGTGAGTGTCTGAGGATATGGGGCGAGTTGTCTTCTGAAAGTGGGACAAGTTGTCTTCTAAAAGATGCAGTTGTAATGACAAACAGCGTAGATCCTGCTTCGGGATCTATCGCACTTTCATCGCACTTTAATCATTTTTTTTCATCAAATTCGGTAATTTTCCTTGAAGGAATATGGAGACTTCAATTCAATTCATTTCAATTCAATGTATAATTTAACATTGATTCAACACTGACTCTCAACATTTTGCTATAACAGGTTTACCCAAGGGAAGTCAGTTTCTGTGCACAAGGCAGTAAGTATCTGCCATATTTTTGAATAAGTGGGTCAAACTTTACCAAACTTCCATGGATATATCGTTTGCACAAGCCAAATAGCACCTTTGCAAGTCAAGGGTACTAAGGCCACTTTGTTTCTTATGTATGTAAGGAACAAAGTGGTCTTAGTACCCTTGGATTGCATAGTGGTCTTAGTACCCTTGGTTTGTAAAGATGTCTAAAAAGTTGATTAGGTTTTGGTGACTTTGACCCCATTTTCAAGGTCACAAGAGGCCTTAGATTTGACCTTCTGTGGTCTGCGTCAGCATGACAATTTCTTGTACCCACAATATTTCTTGAACCAATTTCACAAAACTTGCATGGATATATCATTAGGACAAACGTAAGAGCATAATAGATTTTGATCACGTTGACCTTATTTTCAAGGTCTTCGGAGGATTTATTCAACATTGATTCAACACTGACTCCCAACATTGATTCAGCATTGAATGTCTGCTGGGCCTTTAATACTTCTGTATTCCACATGTCAGTCCATTGGCTATCACCCCATGAATGCCATAGGGCCTAACCTATTTTGAGTCGACATTTATTAAAGAGAAAGTCGACTGATCAAGTAAATTTTACCGGCGAGACTCCACTTGGCAGCTGCGCTACCGAGACTCTTTGGACTGTGGGAGTCGGTATGAGCCGAACAAGAGTTGCAAACAATGTTTGGTTTGTAGATTCAGACTCTAGAATGGGTTGAGTTTTCATACGATTTCTAGAATGAGGAAATTACAAATTTGTAGATCTTTGTAATCGTGTCTGTTCCGCGTGTTGTCGCTGATGACATCACACCAAAAACACACATACACATACTTTTCGATATTTGTTTTATATTTGACCTGAGAAAAGGTGCAGACTTGTCAAAGCTGCCAGGCGACAGAGTCGATTCCCCCTACCCCCCCCCCCCCCCCCCCCACACCCCCACCCACTCCGCCTCCCCGTTCCTCTCACCAACCAGCACACCGGGCCTGTACGACGGAGAGCGGAGGATGCACCTCCCATAACCGAGCAAATTACATAAAAAAGCATGCAGCTTTCTGCCAGAAAGCGAGTTTACACCCCTAAACTAAAGCTCTAAAAGTGTCCTTAAAATCTGGATTTTCTTAACTTTCTTACCCCCTTTAACCCACCCCAACCCCCACCACCCTAGGGCACCCCTCCCCTCCCGCCACCTCCCCACTCACACTGAAATTCGTTTCAGCCACACCTTCTTACCCTCCGCCCCTAATCCCTTGGCAAAAGTATGTGTACGGGCCTGCACAACCATTCCATTTGATCCTTCAGATGTAGGACCCATTAAGTTTTCTCTCCCAAAGTGAAATTTCACGTGCTGTCTTAATTGAATAGTTGTTTAGTGGTGTAGCGATATTTGTCTTGCTTTAATTTTTCAAACAGGGTCGCGCGATATATAGCATTTGAAATATTGGCACACTGGCTGTCAGCCGACTCACAAGTTAATATCAGTAATACAATCAATTTACTGTTTACGTCACAATTTCATGACGTAACCAGCACTACTGAGCTAGCTTCCTTGTTTACAAACTCTGCGGGTGGGTATGGAATTGTGGTTATTTGTGAATGAAATATAAAGATAGACTTCTGTCATGCATTGTATTTTTAATAAACATATTTAATTTAATCGCGCTTGGTATTCTAGCAATACATGGAATAATGATTCTCTCGATTTTGTCGCAAACGTTGAAATGCATAGCCGGGCCAGTGATGTAAACACTTGTCCGCCATTTTGTTGAAAACAACAACAACAAATTGCGTAGAGTACCCGAAGATTATTTTGCAAAGAAAATTGTCCCAAACACCGAATTACTTGATTTTTGTCACAGGGAAAGGGCGAACTCCATGGTTTTTCATGGCATATGTCCGCCGGCGGGAGAAAGTCGAATTGTTTTGAAAATTGCTTTTGAAGTTGACTTAAAAAGCCGTCTTTCGACGATCGTGTCAACTGCTCGAATGCCGAGTATCTCGGTGTCCAGTTCGGATCTCAGAGAACTAGGAAATTAAACTAAGATGTAAGGAATAAAACCGTGTATTATTTTCGGCTGTGTGTAGTTTGATTCGCCGACAAAGCAGCACTGAAATTGCGACCCGTTCGTCGATTGAATCTGAATCTGAGGAATTTCGAACGTTTTTTCGTTGCTATCTGTATAAAAATATCACTCCGCCATGGATACGCGTTCCCACTGTTCTGACTAACTGGAAATGTTGTACTGTAGAGTTTATTACATCTTCCACATTGAATTTTTGATATATTTTAAAAATTGCAAATTGGACAGGCAATCCATTTGGGTATATTCAGCTAAAAATCCATATGTACCCATTTCAATGCCAAGACAGGTAAATCTGTCTTTTAAATGATTGCAAATGTTGTAGGGAACATGTTTTATACATCATGTGTTTTCTTCAACATTGAAATTTCAAATTGGATAGGCGATCCATTTGGGAATAATCAGCTAAAAATCCGTATGTACCCATTTCAATGCCAAGACAGGGAGTTCTATCATCAAATGACTTCAAATGTTGTAGGGAACAGGTTTTATACATCATTTATTTCCTTCAACATTGAATTTTTTGAAAAATTTAAAAATTCCCAAATGGACAGGCGATCCATTTGGGAATATTCACTTAAGAATTCATATGTACCCATTTAATGCCGAGACAGGGGAATCTGTCTTCTAAATGACTGCAAATGTTGTAGGGAACAGGTTTTATTCATCATTTATTTTCTTCAACATTGAATTTTTGAAAAAATAAAAAATTCCAAATTGGACAGGCGATCCATTTGGGAATATTCACTTAAGAACTCATATGTACCATTTTAATGCCGAGACAGGGGAATCTGGCTTCCAAATGACTGCAAATGTTGTACTGTATCTGCTTTATACATTACTTCTATCTTCCACAATGAATTTTTGGCAGATTTCAATAATTCCAAAATGGACAGGCAATCCGTTTTGGAATATTCAGTTAGCTAAGCCCCATAAAGCCAATTAACTACCAAGACAGGGGAATCTGTCTTCTGACTAACTGGAAATGTTGTACTGTATAAGTTTATTACATATTCCATATTGAATTTTTGATATATTTTAAAAATTGCAAATTGGACAGGCGATCCATTTGGGAATATTCAGCTAAAAAAATCCATATGTACCCATTTCAATGCCAAGACAGGTAAATCTGTCTTTTAAATGATTGCAAATGTTGTAGGGAACATGTTTTATGCATCATATGTTTTTTTCAGTATTGAATTTTTGAAAATTTTAAAAATTCCAAATTGGACAGGCGATCCATTTGGGAATATTTAGTAAAAAATCCGTATGTACCCATTTCAATGCCAAGACAGGAAGTTCTGTCTGCTGAATGACTTCAAATGTTGTAGGAAACAGGTTTATACATCATTTATTTTCTTCAACATTAATTTTTTGGAATATTTAAAAATTGCAAGGCGATCCATTTGGGAATATTCAGCTAAAAATCCATGTGTACCCATTTCAATGCCAAGACAGGGAAATATGTCTTTTAAATGATTGCAAATGTTGTAGGGAACAGGCTTTATACATCTTGTGTTTTCTTCATCATTGAATTTTTTTGAAAATTTTAAAAAATCAAAATTGGACAGGCATTCCATTTGGGAATATTCAGTAAAAAATCCGTATGTACCCATTTCAGTGCCAAGACAGGGAGTTCTATCTTTTAAATGACTTCAAATGTTGTAGGGAACATGTTTTATACATCATTTATTTTCTTCAACATTTTTTTTTTTTTTTGAAAAATTTAAAAAATCCAAATTGGACAGGCGATCCATTTGGGAATATTCACTTAAGAACTCATATGTACCCATTTCAATGCCAAGACAGGGAGTTCTATCTTCTGAATGACTTCAAATGTTGTAGGAAACAGGTTTTATACATCATTTATTTTCTTCAACATTAAGTTTTTGGAAATTTTAAAAAATGCAAATTGGACAGGCGATCCATTTGGGAATATTCAGCTAAAAATCCACGTGTACCCATTTCAATGTCAAGACAGGGAAATCTGTCTTTTAAATGATTGCAAATGTTGTAGGGAACAGGTTTTATACATCTTGTGTTTTCTTCAACATTAAAATTTTGGAAAATTTAAAAATTGCAAATTTGACAGGCGATCCATTTGGGAATAATCAGCTAAAAATCCGTATGTACCCTTTTCAATGCCGAGACAGGGAGTTCTATCTCCTAAATGACTTCAAATGTTGTAGGGAACATGTTTTATACATCATTTATTTTCTGCAACATTGAATTTTTTGAAAAATTTAAAAATTGCAAATTGGACAGGCGATCCATTTGGGAATATTCACTTAAGAATTCATATGTACCCATTTTAATGCCGAGACAGGGGAATCTGTCTTCTAAATGACTGCAAATGTTGTAGGGAACAGGTTTTATTCATCATTTATTTTCTTCAACATTGAATTTTTGAAAAAATAAAAAATTCCAAATTGGACAGGCGATCCATTTGGGAATATTCACTTAAGAACTCATATGTACCATTTTAATGCCGAGACAGGGGAATCTGGCTTCCAAATGACTGCAAATGTTGTACTGTATCTGCTTTATACATTACTTCTATCTTCCACATTGATTTTTTGGCAGATTTCAATAATTCCAAAATGGCCAGGCAATCCGTTTTGGAATATTCAGTTAACTAAGCCCCATAAAGCCAATAAACTACCAAGACAGGGGAATCTGTCTTCTGACTAACTGGAAATGTTGTACTGTAGTGTTTATTACATCTTCCACATTGAATTTTTGATATATTTTAAAAATTGCAAATTGGACAGACAATCCATTTGGGAATATTCAGCTAAAAATCCATATGTACCCATTTCAATGCCAAGACAGGTACATCTGTCTTTTAAATGATTGCAAATGTTGTAGGGAACATGTTTTATACATCATGTGTTTTCTTCAACATTGAAATTTCAAATTGGATAGGCGATCCATTTGGGAATATTCTGTAGAAAATCCGTATGTACCCATTTCAATGCCAAGACAGGGAGTTCTATAATCTAATGACTTCAAATGTTGTAGGGAACAGGTTTTATACATCATTTATTTCCTTCAACATTATATTTTTGGAAAAATTTAAAAATTCCCAAATGGACAGGCGATCCATTTGGGAATATTCACTTAAGAATTCATATGTACCCATTTAATGCCGAGACAGGGGAATCCGTCTTCTAAATGACTGCAAATGTTGTACTGTATCTGTTTTATAGGTAGTAGGATGAGGGTGTCTCAGCAGGTAGGTAAAAGGCCGGTGTTCATCAACAAGTTTCTTAGTAGTGCGAAGAGTGTGTCGGAGGAGGTAGGTATTAGACCGGTGTTCTAGGATATGATACTAGGTAGTGGGCTGAGGGTATCTCAGCAGGGAGGTATTATCCGGTGTTCATCAACAAGTTTCTGAGAAGTGCGGAGAGTGTGTCTGAGCAGGTAGGTATTAGACCGGTGTTCAACAATATGATACTAGGTAGTGGGTTGAGGATGTCTCAGCAGGTAGGTATTAGGCGGATGGTCATCAACAAGTTTCTAAGTAGTGCGGAGAGTGTGTCTGAGCAGGCAAGTTTTAGACCGGTGTTCAAGGATATGATACTAGGTAGTAGGATGAGGGTGTCTTAGCAGTTAGGTATTAGGCCGGTGTTCATCAACAAGTTTCTAAGTAGTGCGAAGAGTGTGTCTGAGGAGGTAGGTATTAGACCGGTGTTCAACGATATGACACTAGGTAGTGGGATGAGGGTATATCAGCAGGTAGGTATTAGCCGGTGTTCATCAACAAGTTTTTGAGAAGGGCGGAGAGTGTGTCTGAGCAGGTAGGTATTAGACCGTTGTTCAACAATATGATACTAGGTAGTTGGATGAGGGTGTCTAAGCAGGTAGGTATAAGGCCTGTTTCATTAACAAGTTTCTAAGTAGTGTGGAGAGTGTGTCTGACCAGGCAAGTATTAGACCGGTGTTCAACATATGATACTAGGTAGTGGGATGAGGGCGTCTCAGCAGGTAGGTATTAGCCGGTGTTCATCAACAAGTTTCTGAGTATGCGGAGAGTGTGTCTGAGGAGGCAGGTATTAGACTGGTGTTCAACGATATGATACTAGGTAGTGGGTTGAGGGTATCTCAGCAGGTAGGTATAAGGCCGGTGTTCATCAACAAGTATCTAAGTAGTGCGGAGAGTGTGTCTGAGCAGGTACGTATTAGACCGGTGTTAAACGATATGATACTAGGTAGTGGGTTGAGGGTGTCTCAGCAGGTACGTATTAGGCCAGTGTTCATCAACAAGTTTGTAAGTAGTGTGGAGAGTGTGTCTGACCAGGTAGGTATTAGACCGGTGTTCCACGACATGTTTCTAGGTAGTATGGTGAGTGTGTCTAAGCAGGCCAGAATCAAACCAGCGTTCCGAGCTATTATGCTGGTGTCAAGCTGCATGTATTGAGCGATCCTGTCTCACCAACATCGAAACAAGCCTTTGGACTTCAGGGTACTAGTCAACAGTGTAGGTATATTGGTCAAATGAGATTTTTCCTTGAGTTGCCCATCTTATAGTTACTGAACTGTTGAATCGTTTAAGAAGGTATTCATGAGTTGCCATGGTAGTGACGGCTGAACTGGAATTTAGTTTTGATAAGAGTTTTGGCTGTTGAAATAGAATGTTCACTGTCATCAAAGTTTCAGCCTTGCAAGTACGGTTCAATGCTAGTCAGAGGGGTAAATTAAAAAAAAAAAACAGGGATACGCGAAATACCGGACTACAACTTGCTACCGTTATATACTATTGTTTTCAAATTAAACTTTAATATTGCCAGAATAGGTAAAATAAGAACTATTCCCATCTCCTAGTTGGCTATTTTGGGATCGGAAGTGAGAATAAATAGACTAACGTATAGGGTCTTTGATAGGTATCATTGTGCAGACATGCAAGCTGGTTTGGGTCAATCACTTGCTTGCATGTACATGCAGTATTTGCTAAACAACAACAGTTTTTGATAGTATTAAGTATATTTTCATTACCAACGCGTATTTTGGTAAATAACGATGTATGCTCCTTTGCCCAGTTACCGGTGATCTTAATTGTAAACTATGTTTATTATATTAGTAATTAAAAAATAAGACTCTCATTTTCATGAGTTAAAGGGGACTGACGGTTAGTGGGAGATTTTGACTGCTCAAAACCAAAACGTTCGGTATGCAAATCGCTGTGATGTAAACAAAATTTGAGAGGCACTTCGGAAATCACCGGTAACTGGTAAACACCGATAACTGGTAAGTGTATTATCCGGTTACTAGAAATACCGGAATACACTTAATTACCGGAATATACCAAAATACACCGGAATATACCAAAATACACATTTTTGTTTACCGAAATACACTTTATTTTGACCGGAATATAAATAATTTTATCTAAATATGTCATTTGATATTTGCTGAATGTAATTGCTGGCAAGTGACCGACCCATACAAAGACCCAAACCAGCTTGCAATCTGCACAGTGATACCTAGCTAATACCCATATGCTGGTCCATTTATTCTCACTACCAATAAAAAAAGCTAATACTTATATGGATATGGTACTTATTTCATTTATTCTGGCAATATTTAAGTTTTTTTTTGATAATATAAATGTATACTTTGGTGTATTCCGGTGTATTCCGGTATATTCCGGTAATAAGGTAGATTCCGGTAATTCTAGTAACCCTGTACTATATGATAATATATTGTAGATTTTGGTGTATTCCGGTATTTCGGTTTTTAGATGTACTACTTCGGTAATTACTGTAACCGAGCGCCAAATGCTTTATGAAAACAATGTTTATCGGCTGTTTTAGCATGTTTGTGTCAGGAAAACATAACTTTTCACTTGTGCTCTTTTGAAGTGAGAGCCGACAACCAATTTTAAAATCAGGCGTTTAAATTAGAAATTCCGAAATGGATCGCAGTCAATTTTAAAATCGGAAGGATTGCCAAACGGGCAGTGACACAAGTATCGGACTTATGGAACCCTAAATACCGAAAACAAAGAAAAGACAGTTGCACTCACCCATAACAAGAAAAAGTTGGTGTTACTAGAGATTATAAATAATGAGTGTTGTTAATCTGATAAAATCATGAAACTTATAATAAAATCCCATGTTCAAGTAGCCATAGGCTGTCTGGATTAATGGAAATGAAACGATCATTAGAAGACTGTTCTATTGTGGAAGAAAGTGTGTGTGAGGAGAGTCTCTTATAAGGGCTAGCCACTAGCTTCCTGATCACAGGTCCTGGTGAATGATTACCTTTGGATTATCACCTGTAAACAATTCTGATCTTTAGGTAGTACTAAGCTGTATATAAAGGCCGGTAAATACTCTGTGAACACACGGAAGGGAACAGCCAACCATTCATGAATAATCGCCAGCGCTAATTTAATGCACATATAACTGATTTGAACATGTGCGGCAGAGGTAGATCTATATAGCTTGTCGTGAGACGACTCATGCTACTAAGCTACCGATGGCGCTTTTGGACCCACTACCCTCTCTCTGCCTCCGGTATAATACCGGATACCGTATACTGTCATCCGATTGTACAATGCGTTTTTTTTAAATTTAGTATTGTATTAATACTGAATGAGGTGAAACTGGAAATTAAATCACATTGCTCAAAGGCCCATCTCGAGTTATATTACCAATATGATTACAGCAGCGTTTCAGCAAAAGTCACATTTTCATTGGCTGTCTCTAAAAATCGTTTGCACAAACGACTATCTGATTGGCGGAAATTTCAAAGCATTCCTTGGGTTTACAAAACTATAAGCAACATCCAATTCTCTTTAATCTGACAGGCAATATATTTGAAAAAGCTACAATATACAACACTTTCACCATTCCCATGCCAAAAGTAAGTTACAGTAGCTTATTTTCTCACAAATTAATCACTTAACTTTTAAGTTCCATTTGATTCGGTATTATTTTATCGCCCTCCACAATTTTAAGAACTGTAAATAGTTAAGTAGACTTTTACTAAAGAAGATTATAACGTTACACATACTAGTATTGTATGGTTCTCCAACGATGGAGGTGAAGATACAGAAACAAGAAACAAGATACAAGGAACCTCAGTACGCTACGGCGCTTACTTGCAACCGAAAGATGTAGGGGCGATAAATCAATTAATAGGTGGTTTCATTTTATTTATTTTTATTTAATTATTTATTTAAGTGATTTTATTTATTTATTTTATTTAAACAGTACGGGACGAATACTTGGGGCATGTTCGATTAATTTTTCAAAACGCTTACAACAGCGTTACCGAAAATGAATCACTTTCATTGGCCATCTCCACAAACGGTCACAAACGCTTTGTCTATGATGGTAACCATGACAGCGTTTCCGCCAAACGGCGATTTCACTGGTTCAAAAATGTCAAAGCGTTTTTGATGTTTTAGAACGTTCCTGAGCGTTTTTCGTTTCAAGAAACGCTTATTTGATTGGTTGATTCAGACACGGCGTTTAAAACGACAATTAAACGCATGGTTTGACGGGTGTTTTGCTGGGGTTTTGCAAGGGTTTTCGTTGCAAAGAAAAACGATGTCTGTACTGTAGCAAACGTCTTTAAACTGAGGGATGGTACATGCACCACTATGCTTAAAGATGCGTTTTTGAGCTTTAAGATTCTGAAGAAAAACTAGTATGGTACATGTAGAACTTTTGCTCCGTATCGAGTTACCGAGATCTATACGTTTGATTTGAGATGTGTTACATGTACCATTCCATTCTAAGTACTTCTGCTGAGACACCTTTACAGCTCTGAAGAAGAACAATCAAGGGTGGTACATTTATCACTTTTACTGCAAATAGTATTTCTAAGTTCAAATACGTTATAACCAACATTGTTATGTCTGTGGTGTGTTACATGTACCACTCTTGCTCATTTCGAACTTCATATGTTCCGATGCGATGTAGCAAACACCTTTGATTATAGGGGTGGTACATGTATCACTTTAACCAAAGTAATAGAAAATGAGAATATGAAAATTATAACAATTATAAGTTATCAAAAAACATATCAGGAATGGTACATGTACCACCCTTGCCCAAAAACAAGTTCTTTGCTCGGGTGCACTTTTTGTTGCGACTTCTTTCGCAAGCAGGAACAAAGTAGTCTTGATTAATCCCGTGGATATGAGGTGTGGTACATGCACCACTCTTGCTCAATTTCGAACTTCTCAGTTGTTTTATGATGTATCCAACAAAATTTGACTTCCCCTTCGATTTGAGGTGCGGTACATGTACAGCTGTGCTCATAGATTTGATTTTCAGTGTTAAGAGTATAGAAAAGAAAAAAACAGGGGTGGTACATTTACCACTCTTTCTCCGTTTTAAGTGTCCCTGCTCAGATCATTGTAACAAACACCTCTGTATATAGGGGTGGTACATGTACCACTCATTCTCCGTTCTAAGTGTCCCTGCTCAGACTCTTTTGACAACTCCTCTGTATATAGGGGCGGTACATGTACCAGTCTTTCTCCGTTTAAAGTATCCCTGCCCTGACCATTGTGACAAACACCTCTTTATAGGGGTGGTAAATGTAGAACTCTTAGCAAAGACGCAGACCATGACATTGTAGATTCTTACAAAGAATGGTACATATACCACTCTTGATCCATACCCAATTGCTGGCTCGGTTATGTTGTTGCAAACAAGTTTGCTTTCAAATCATTGTAAGGAATTTTATGGAGTCGTACATGTACCACTGCGCACATGATTGGACAATTTGAGCACTTATCCTGGTAAAAATTCGGCAAGAGTGGTACACGTACCACTCTTGTAAAAGTCATTTTAAGAACAATTTGCCTGGGGCTTTTTAGTAGTTAAATATGAACAGTGTTTTGTAGCATTTTTACCCATTCAAGACAGCCCAAAATGATGCGAAAAGAGTACTAAGTTGTTAAATTCCTTTTTTAAATTATCATTTGTTACTAGTACATGTAGTTACTAGGTCAGACTAATCTTATTAAGAGGTAAGATACTAGCAGACCCAGCATGCAAACAACGCCGAAACAACAACGTTATGACGTTGAATCAGTGCAAGCTCAATGCTGATTCTGCGTTGCGTGCAGTTCAAACATTACACGGTAAACGTAACAGTTAGACTGGCTCCCAGTCCCTTTGTTTTAGTTTTTGGTTTTGACCTAAGGGACTGGTAATCTTTGGTAGGGGGTTTCCCGTAGTGTCTCAGGAATTTCCGAGACAAATTCTCGTTAATCAAATCAGTTGTCAGTCTGTGTTGTAACCACAGGTCAGTTGTCTGAGGATAGGAGCTTGATCGAGATTTTATTATCTGTATCTAATTTGACCACATGTTACCTGCCTCTCTTGTATTGCAGAAGATAAAATTAGCACTTTCTTGTTTCATTCAAAACTTTTTCTGGGATTAACTTTTAAAGCTTGATGAAAGGCATAAGGCATACCATAGGAAAAGGTGCATTGTAGCACTTTGGCTTGTACAAACACCAAGAGTCAGATAAATCTGTAGATCTGTGCAGTCTGATCATCCCTAACTGATAGCTTATATAGTGAAGACTTTTGTCAGACTGTGCATGTGCTTTATAATCTCTTGTTTACTAGCTAAATAAACCCATCCTTACCTCAAAAAATGAGCTGAGAAACATTACTAGTACTTATTACATGCATCTATGTGCGCAAAATGAAGAGTTAGATCAGTGTGCGGAGCTACACAGTCTGACTGATCTTTCTGATATTGCAAAATGAAGACTCAGATCAGCATGTGCAGTCACGCAGTCGAATCAGGGCAATATGTACAAACTAGAATGTGTTCTGGCAGTCTGATGATCAGTCCCTTCCATTCCATTTTGATTTATATAGCTTATTGATGAAGACCGGGAAGGCTGATCAGAATGTGTGGGCATGCGGGCTATTTTAAATGAAAAAGAATTGTCGGTCAGCCTGCCTATTCAAGCAGTCTGAACAGACTTTTCGACATTGCGATTGCCAAATATAAAGGCTTTTCGTGTAGTCTGAGCAGACTCTCCATATATCAAGATGCGATCTCTGATCAGGCTGCGCAGATGTGCACACTACATTCATACATTGAATATGCCATGACACAGACTGAAATAGTATGCACAGCGTGTGCATAAAGTGAAGATGTGGATCAGCCTGCGCATCAATGCTGTCTTATATGTCATCGGCTGTTTGATATATACCAGTATTTATTTCGATCCGTACAATTTTATGCAAACTTAGTGACTGTGTCGGGATCGTAGGAACACACAGGTTGATCTGAGTTTTCCCTGTGCGCACATGCTAATATAGGTACCTAGTCTGATGCATATCGGACTAAATCAAGACCTGTCGCAGGACCGTATAGTTCGCCTCACTAGCACTTGCCGGTCACATAAAAAATTAACCAAAAGTGCCAAAAGTGGGACACCGATGCTAACACTGACTAACTCATCAAATAAATGAGAAATGTTGGTTGTGTTTTATAAACAGCCCTTTGAGCCCGTATGTCTGTTGATACTGATATACAGAGAGAGGGAGACAGAAAAGAGGTATGATAGTCGAGAGAAAAAGTATCCAAACAACCTCCACCCAAACCTACTGCAAACACAGTAGGCCCAAATTAGTAGGATGCCCTGGCACAGAAAGTTACCCAGCATCATCGCCAGACCCGACCACTCCTAAAGCGAATGGAATGCTAGCTAGTACATGTATCTGCATTCACTGCATGATATTTTGCCATTGGTTTTTTTTTTCATTTTTAGCTCGCCTGAACGAAGTTCAGGAAGAGCTATTGCTCTACCCCCGGCGTGAGCGGTTGCGTCGGCGTCGGCAAAATGTTAAAGTTTTTACGTTAAAGTTTTTAAGATCTCATAGTTTCTAAATCCTTTGATCGATTTGAATTATATTTGGTATGATAATAGATATTGGTCCAAAATTTTATTCAACACCACCCCCCCCCCCCTCCCCTCCCTCCCCCAGACATGACCTATAGGTGAAGGTCACGAACCTAGAAATTTCATGTTAAAGTTTTATGTTAAAGTTTTTAAGATGTCATATTTTCTAAACCCTTATATCAATTTAAATTATATTTGGTATCATGATAGATATTGGTCTGGAATTTTATTCTGCAGCATCCCGACCTCTGCACATGACCTGTAGGTCAAGTTCATGGACTTAGACATTACATGTTAAAGTTTTACGTTAAAGTTTTTAAGATCCCAGAAGTTCTAAACTCTTTAATCAATTTGAATTTAATATACTTGGTATGATGATAGGTATTGGTCGGAAATTTTGTTCAACCACATCCCCACCCCTGCATATGACCTATAGGTCAAGGTCACGGACTTTGCGATTTTATGTTGAAGTTTTCTGAAGGTGTCATAGTTTTAAACCATTCGATCTTTTTGAATTATATTTGGTTTGATGATAGATATTAGTTGGATATTTTATCAACCACATCCCCACCCCTGGACATGACCTACAGGTCAAGGTCAGGGACTTAGCAATTTTATGTTAAAGTTTTACAATACAGTTATTTAGCTCGCCTGTACGAAAGTACAGAGAGCTATTGTTGTCACTTGGATGTCGGCGTGGGCGTTGGCGTCACACTTTAAAGTTTTACATCAAAGTTTTTTTAATGTGATGGGCAAGGCACTGCAGGCGAGCTATACTGTACGGGGACAAGTCTTGTTCTGTTTACGGGTCATGACAACTGAAGACTTTGATCAGCTACTCTTCATCCCTTGTTAAATTCCTAAAATGACACTTTTACTAATAATTTTTCATTTTCACCATTGGAACTTAATTCTAGTAAGACTACAAGATCATATAATAACACTTTTAGTTTCATTGGAAATCAACAATACAACTATTGAAAATTCGATATTTATTACACTCAGATTTATAAGAAGTTCAACACCATCAAATCAGTTTCTGAGAACTCTTTTACTGTCTGACCTGACCACCAACAAAGGGTAAATCTATTTTAGAGGGTTCAAGTGAGTAATAATTACCCATGTCAAATTTGGAAGGTGGTTGTATGATATTTATAGCACTGGTACTGAAGACATAACTGTTGCTCAGATTAATGGCTTTACAGCCTTAGCCAGATTACACCAGGCTAAATGGTTAGCCATCAGAATAAAACGAGCCACGTAAAGATATCTCTATTTGAATACATATAGCCATTTAGCCTGGAAGCCAGGCTACGTTACAGTCTGTATCGTAAATAACATTGACTCGGTAATATATTCAAAAACAGTATCGCGTACATGTTTTCACCATCTCTTACACAGCCAATTCTTATAATGGCCTATCTCCAGTTCTTAAATACTGTTAATTTAGACCTGCTGACAATTTGACATAGTGTTGTTTTCTCCAGACTTTACCTGGTGCGTTTATACAGGACAAAGAATAAATGCATCACACTTGTAAAGTTTTGAGATTTGAACTGTTTGCTGAATACACTTATCTGTTCTTACTATGTTCGTGTAGTAGAAACCAACATTTTAAATGATATGCCATAATTTATAATCAATTTTCTCGCTTTTCCTTTCATGGTACTTACAAATATAATGTTAAGTTTCGAAAGGTAACAAAGGGCAAAGGTTGATAGAAAACAGAAAAAAAAGAAAAATAGATAAACGAGACATGAGATCTGCTTCTGTCATAGTCCAGTTTTATCATATAGAGAGATCAAAATAAGAAACATACAGTAGTTCCGATGAAGTAACATTTTCAAAGTTTCTTTTTTTCAGTATCAACTACCAGTACCACAATGGTCTGGCATTCAACACTGGCAACGACGACAATGTACTCTAAAACTTGATTGTTTTCGCTTAATTCTGAAATAAATTTCAGGTTATCATTCTTACGGATCCGACAGTTTATTAGACTTCTGAGTCATTACAGATTAGGGTTAGGGTTAGGGTTAGTAGCACGAATGAATTTTTCAAATGAATTCGGTATAAATTCTATGCTAAAATAAGTTTCTTCACCAGTTCGTTGCCATAATCGTTGTAGCCCGAATATTGTTTTCAGGTATTTCTTGAATTTGCATATCGATCCAGTAAAGCTTTTGATTTCCATTTCAAGAATGGTAGGTCGGACGGTCCGTGAGACTGTTCTTCTGAAACAAACTTACCCACGATGAGAGGAAAAAGCAAAGTTGCTGTACGTTGTCTTCGTTGCCTGTGTTGAATGCGACTAGTTAATGTACTCTAAATGTACAGCGTTTTGTCACCTTGTATCTCCTAATTGATGATATCTGAAACATGACCCTAAGGGGGCAAAATATGAGAAACATAGAATAAAAATAATATATAAATAAAAAGAGCACGACGAGATAATTCATGCCCTATTAGAGCAAACTGAGGTTTAGAAACAATAAATGCCTCGGTATATGATATCATTGTTTGTGCCTGAAGTGTGTATTTGGTTTTATTGAGGCTAAACGTTACCATCAAAATAGTTTCCGACTGCAGTGAAATGAATCTAATTTTTGAGAAATAACGAGTTGTTTATACTTTTTGACTCGCCGGGCCGCGTAGCGCAATCAGTAGGGCGTCTGACTTTTAACACAGGGGTCCTGGGTTCGATACCTGGTCCGGCCACTTACTTTCATTTCTCCTTCCGCTGATTCAAGAAGGGCAGTTGTCAGTTAATGGTGAAAGTAAGTGCACTTAGTACTGGTTAACCGCTTAGGAGGTCTAAGCTTGTCCAAGAATAGTGTGGTTAGGTTAATCGACCGTCCCGACATGACCATAGCTGTTTACCGTAGACGTAAAACAATAACAGAACAATACTTTTTGACAAAAACTTATCGAATAATCGTTGTTCGGTCGGCGGCAGATCGCGCGACTGTCGCCCGATCGTCCGCCGACTATATTTCATATCGCCCGACATCACAAGATAGTCGGTCGATGATCGGCCGACTCGACCGACATCAAAACTTTTCTTCCTCAGCTTGCGATCGCTAATGAATACTTTTGATATGACAGCTCAATGTCGCCAGATCCAAATTTTTCGACTGTCTCAGTCGGCCGATCAACTTCCAAAATTGCAGTTGACGGCCTGTCGAACTGAAAATGAGCTAAGCATTTACTCCTTCCGATAACCACAGAAGTTGTTAAAGCATATTGACGTGTTAGATGCACCACACAAGTAAAAGAATCACACAACAAGTAAGATTCATGTACATAGCTCAGCCTGAAATTCCCTCTCATGAGAGCCGACGGACCGAAGGCCGGACGGACAGATGTAAACCTGCACACCTCACTTTTTCAATGCTGATGTTTAACAATGCCATAAGAAAAGCTAAAAACGTATAGCATACTTCTGACTGTCTAAGTATCATCCGCATTACATTTTCGACGCTGCTCCTGCTTTTAGCTTCCACTTCAAAGTATGTTGCATCAATGGACTGCGCAAAAGCCCGTCCCTTTTCTCTCGATACTGTTCTCCTCGCTTGCAGATCATTTTTGTTCGCTAGAAGAATTTTCGTCCTTTCAGACCATTTCGAATGATACTTCTGTAAGAATTAAAACAAGCTCTACAATACACATTTGCAATTAAAAACTAATGGTACATGTATTTCAGCTTAAGATATACACCAAATACAGTCGACATAATGGATGTTTTTTCTCTTTGAACACAGATTCAAATTCAAATTCAAATTTATTTTATTTTTGAAAACCTCTGTTAGCAAGGTACAATTCGAAACGACAGAAACGAGAAGAATTATGAAAAAGAAGTAAGAACAAGTCAATACCAGTTCTAAGGGAGACAACCTAAGCAAAACCACTTTCCAGTTACTGTTCCAGTTATTGCCCATAAAGCCGGAGAATAAGAAGCGCATTCGCCTTTTCATTCGAATAAGCATGAGCAACACCTACATTGCTCCAGATAAGGAGGAGTAACAGGGACAACTCTGTGACAAACCTCAATACCCTGGCACAAAAACACATATAGTTTGACCCCTTACTAGAACCGTCTTGTTAAGAGGGTTCGAATGAGGGACCACAACATATGTTTCCACACATACTGTGACCCCTCATCAGAACCGTCCTGTTGATACGGTTCTAATGAGGGATCACAACATCTGTTTCCACTGAGAAATCTGAGGAAAAACATCCCCAAATCATCCCCGTTACCCCTCCCACATGCAGCCCTGGTATAGAGATCCTGGGCCACCCGAAGACATGTATGCATACATATCCATGTATGCAGATCATGATGATACTGCCTTACAAAGGCTTCTGGAAATTTATTTATTTATTTTTTTTGAGCAGACGTGACAAATACACATGTGGTGATCCAAAGACAACTCGCTTGTAAGAATGTCATCTGTAGCGTTTTTGGTAACATTTTCCGTTGATTAAACCGCCCTTTCTTTCTGTGGCTACTTAACCAGCATTAGTTTAACGAAATGTCACTGGCATTGTCTCCATTTCTAACAAGAAATGGCAGATGACTTGACTTTACCCCTAAGTCTGTAATTTTGATTTAAACATTTTTTATGAAATCTTTCACGAAATATTACACTGTTCGAAGCTTGAAGGAAATTAAACAAATACAAGGAAGATTGAGCAGAAGAAATCTAGTTCGAAATATCACGATACAAATGGTTTGATACTGGGTCCGGCCACTTACTTTAATTTCTCCCTCCGCTGACTCAAGAAGGGCAGTTGTCAGTTAATGTTGAAGGGAAGTGCACTTAGTACCGGTTAACCGCTTAGGAGGTCTAAGCCTGCCAAGGAATAGTGTAGCAAAGTTAACTGACCGTCCCGACAGACATGACCATAGCTGTTTACCGTAGACGTTAAGCAATAACACAACATCAATATGACGTGTTAACCTATATATGAAATATGACTCGACTCGTATCTTCATAGGAATCTGTGAAATCTGATTTCGATCAATGTCGCTACTGAATGAAGAACAGGATTGGAAGAAAATCGAACAAATTTGGAAAGAATACACATAACAAAGTTTTTGCAATTCTGTATACTACGTTTCAACAATTTATGTGAAATATGTTACGCAAAATGTATCATTGCTTAAAGTGAAAAGGGAAATAAGACAAGCCATCAGAGGAAATAGCAATCTCCCTAACAAAGACAGCCTCGTTATATTTGTTATTATACGAAAAGTCTCAATAGAAACGAGACTCCGACTTTATTCTTGTACGTGTTCGTTGTTTCACAAGGCAACCTTTACTGAGTTTTAAATGACTTCACTGCAGCTGGTTGTAAAACCCGTAAAAAGGCCGAAAGAAGTATTGCCCTACTTTATTATACTGCAGTTATTTTAATGTAACATGGTCTCATTATTCCCGCGTTGGTAAATTTAAAACTCGAGTACAGCTTAAGCCGGAGTTAGGGAGTATTTACAGCCCTTCAAACAATTTTCTGTTATAAGAAGAGTCTCAATAAAAACGAGTTCGACTTTTGTTATTGTAGATGTTCTATTTTTAGATACAGTCAGGGTGCACTTCAAAGTAGATGGGAAGACAATGATCACGCAGCGACACAGCTGTTTACTACATCCTTCCCCTTATACCAAACGGGAAAGAGAAACAATAAAGACGGCAAACAAAGCAGAATAAAACAAGCGAAGTGAAGACGACAGATCAATCACATGCGATGGCCGCGAGGCAGTTCTATATAATGTTAAAAAAAGTCAAACACTAATAGAACGACGACGATCAATAACAAAAATAGTAAACCACAAAAGAAGCAGCATCTTAGAATGAATAAATTACCGAGGGCTTAGTTCCATTTGCATAACACTCGCCCTGGATTTTGTTATGGTTTAGAAAATTATTCAGTCCGTAACCAATCAATCGATCAATCCATACGAATATTACATATTTCATTCTTGTATACTTTGTATGTACATGATCTGTTTAAAAAATGCATTGTAGTTCCGCACTGAGCAAAAACTATGCCAAACCGCCAAAAGCCCCAAAGGTAAACCTCTACACAATGTAAAGTGATTGATGCAATCCATTATCAAAACTGAAATGATCATAATTGGATATCGTTCTTACTACAAGCCTTGCAATTCTGATTTTCCGATCTCTAGTAAGTCAGTCTGGCAACAAATTCCGATCAGTTTATTCCTCTATGAGTTACTTACATCTATTGCAATTTAGAGGGGGTGGGGTGGGGGTGGGGGGTTGCAGAGAGTGGCTACAAACATTGAAAAGATAATATTCTCAAAGTTACAAGGATTTAAATGTATTGTACTTATGAAGTATATCCCAAAATTGAAAACATTATTAGATACAGAAAACATACATTAAGGAGCAATAACTCAACCATCGTAAACGTGACCGTGCCGCTCCTATATCCGACCTATTGCACTGACTTGATCATAAATGGAATGTACGAAGAAAATATTGCAAATATCATTAAAATCATGCAGAGGAGTGTTGAATATAATTCGCCAAAAAAAAAAAAAGGCAGCGGAGTGTTGAATATAATAATATAATTTACCAAAAATAACATATTAAAGAGAAAATAACTAAAAACATATGCAACCCAGAGGTGATTTCTAAATGTGCCGCATCATTATATCATTATTACCTGTTCTACTTATATATACGGCGATATGTAGGTGTTCATCCAGTATTTAGGCTATGGAGGACACATAAAATTGCATCTAAAACCATTAAGCAGTATTGCTATATACATAATGAGACTTTACTATAGAAAAGAACAGAAAACAGACGTGTTCTAACCGACAACATTTTACGTTGGTTTCCTTTTAATTGTTGATTGTTGAAATGCGACAGAATCGCTCACATAAGGTTTAATTACTGGTTTTTAACAGACTAAGTTAAACCGAGTCTGCTATTTTCAGTTCTTTGCTACAGTCCTTGCTTACAAATGATCTTACTATTCAGAACTTAATTCAACACTGTAAAAACACGGGTGCGCCAGGGCTTAAACGCCATTGTTATATACCTAATGAGGCTTTACTATAGAAAACAGCCGTGTTGTTAGCGACAGCCTTCAACTATTTTTAATTGTCACAATGCGACAGAATCGCTGACACAGGGTTTCAACACTGTTAAAACACGGGCGCACCAGGTTTATAACACCATTAAAACCCGCTTTCGTGTCGTCTGCAGAACTCTGGACTCACGATGGCGTCCATAAGAATGTATAAAACAATGACGATAAAACATTTATTTCCTTTGTTTTACCTTTGCCCAAGCCCTCTTGTATTAATATGTTGCATCCCTCACCGCTGCGCTGTTCGGGATGCAACACATTAATACACTCGGGGTAGGCAAACGTTAAACACAGAAAAGAATGTTTCATATTCTTATTTTTATACACCTAACGAGACTTTACTATAGAAAACAGCCGTTTTGTAATCGACAGCATTTTTAGTTGGTTACCATCAATTTATAAATGTCGTAATGCGACAGAATCTCTGGCACAGGGTTTCAACACTGTTAAAACACGGGTGCGGCAGGGTTTAGATACCATTTAAGCCCGCTTTCTTAGTCAAAGAAGGTATAAAACAATGACGATAAACCATTTTTTTCCTGTGTTTTAACGTATGCCCAAGTCCCCGTGTATTAACATGTTGCAGCCCTCACTGCTGCACGTTTCCGACTGCAACGCGTTAATACACTCGCGCTTGGTAAACGTTAAAACACGGAAAAGAATGTTTTAGCCCCTTATTAAAGCCCGCTTTCGTGTCGTCTGAGCTCTAGAATAAAAAAAGTATATAACAATGACGATGGAACATTCTTTTCCTGTTTTAACGTTTGCTCAAGCCCTCGTGTATCAACATGTTGCAGCCCTCACTCTGCTCGTTTCGGGCTGCACCACGTTAATAAATTCGGCCTTGGCGAATGTTAATACGCGGAAAAGTTGGTTTTATTGTCTTAACAATACATAAATTATGAATGTAAGTGCTGCCATTCTAAAACAAGACACAGTCTAATGCCCTGTTCTATATACACTGCATAGTATCCTGAAGATACTCAAGAGGGGAATAAAAATACGGAGCAGATAGCAAATAATAGCTCAAATCATCAAGGGGAAATACTATAAAAGCAACAAAGCAAGAGTTGTCATTTATATGCACAACGCATCATTATGGCTTGTTTTGCATATCTGAGAAAGATCGTCAAATGTTCCAGTGGCATTTAAGTTATGGAGCGAAAACAGGATCGAATCTTTAACCATCAAACGAAAACAGCTCAAATATTATATGAGCAGCAGTTGATATTCATGTGTGAAACAGATCAGCTTTAACTGTTGGGTATCATAAAAGTATTCTGAACGGTATTCAAATTACAGAGTGGACATAAATTTGCTACAACAGGATTTTAATTTGAGATAATTCAAATGTATGGAAGTATGAACTGACATACTTGTAGATAACACTTTGTCACGATCTGTTCTACATAGCTTTGTAGGATCATGCAAATTCTAAGTCTATTCAAGTGACAGACTGGACAACAAAAATACGGACGAACCTACGGTTCCTTGCTATTATCTCCGAACCTTTCCGTCGGGTGAAAAATGACCAAGTACATGGAAGAAAAAGACGGAGAAAGCTACTTTCTAATCTCCTGTGAACATTGTTACGAGAAAACGTACACAATCCTGTAAAAAGGACTAAGGAAAAAGCAAAAGTAGACGAAGATGCTAGAGATATTTGTCTACCAGTACCACGATACGACATGTCGTTGTCAATATGTATACTAAATACGAACATCGCTCCGTATAATAGTCGCTGTGAAAACTGTAATAAAGATGTTTGTTTCTTACTGCGTGTAGAAACAGGAAAAAAAAATACATAGAGAATAAGGGTAATAAATCCAACGAGGCCCATCTTCAATCACGTGAAAAGGCCTTGACATGTTTTAACAGTGTACCAAAATTGAAGAACCTGGCTTGCATATTTGCTGTGAAATTCTGCACATTTAATTGGGTAATAAATCCAACGAGGCCCATCTTCTATCACATAAAAAGGCCTTGTCATGTTTTAACATTGTACCAAAATTGAAGAACCTGGCTTGCATATTTGCTGTAAAATTCTGCACATTTATTTGTTTCGCATCTGTGAAGAAAAACAAACATACACTACACGAAACTTATAACCGTCCACCGACATTTTGGGGACTGCTCTGCAAAAAAAACTCGGTGGTCAGAAGAGGAAGTTGCATACATAAGTACGCCACTTGCCAACACCCTTCAAATTATTTCGTTTCAATAGGGCGCCTACTTCTTGCAAAGGCGCAGTCCGAACAAAGATACCCTTGTTTAAAACAAATCACAAATTGCAACAGGACAAATGATTTCAAATGTCGTAGTTCTTGGGGACTGTTACGAAATGAATCGGATCGTCGACTATATCAAGCTGATATTCCTTTTGATTTTTTCAATCGGTAGGTCTACAGTGTTTAGGATAACTGTGGTAGTAAAACATTTACGGAAATTGTGGCTATTTGTCACGCATTACTTATTGGTGAATCGTATTTTAAATGGAGTATTTTTCCTCTCAATACAGTATGTGAACATAAGCAGAGTTCCTGCTTTTGATACTTGTTGGTGAAATATTTTTGTCTTTGTTTACGTATTCTAACATTTATTCAGATTCAAGTTTTCTTCCTAAACGGTCGAATATAATTTGTGTGGGTGTAGAACATTATTTGACAAAGTTATCAATTTTCACCCGTTTCAAGAAATATAAATTCACTGTATTTTTCACTTTTCCAGTATAGGTATTTTAGCCGGTAACTCTACCTACATGGCCTGTTCACTGTAAAAGCGAGTTGCATGATTTTAAAGTGAGATTACCAAGCTATTGATTTAATATTTATAATTGTTGATTTTAAGGCAAATTTAGAAGTGGCTTGAAATTCCAAGAGAAGGGATATTGTAGTGCTTGGATTCAGTTGTTAAGGTCTGAGAGGTAAAGTTTTCTTATATTTATTCAGAATAGATTTGGTTAAGAATGAAAAATGTGACTTCTGATTGATATGGTATGATTTAAATGTATCGACTGATTATGATGATAATGATCATGCTGTGCATGGAATCTGTATTTTAGGAAGTTTTTTTTAAATTACGGAAATAGTTTGTAACACTGATGGAGGTTTCACTGGTGTACGTATATTTGACATCGAGTGACGTCAATTGCATTTATGTTATTGCGACGTCAGCACTTTTTACATTAGTTCCATGTATGCGAAGCCTATAGAATTTTGTAATGGAACTATTTTACATACCCGACGTCAACTGACGTTAAGGTTTTTTTTCCATATGTTATAACGGTAACATTTGGTCGTCATGCATTTGACTTGCCTACACAAAATGACGTCATATGGTACATCATTGGCGTCATGATGTCAGATCAAACGTACTGACCCCAAATGTGTCAGAAACATTTATTAAGCTATTCAAAGGATGTATTCTATGGCTAATGGTCAAACGCTTAGTTTAAAGAAGTGAATTAATACATGTGCAAGTTAGATTTTTGGTAATTCTATTTAATGTGAAAAAGGTCATTGTTTTGATCATTCTTGTTTTATGTGGGATATGTCATGGTGATACCTGTTGACGTCAGTATACTTCTTGACAATGTTTGACGTCAGATCATTCTTCGCCCACGTGTGGTAGGATTTACGTTTCTTCATTGGCGGAATTGGTAAGCACTCTTTTAGCTTAACATCGTGTGCGCGAGTTGTGTCTAGTGACACGGCTGGTGTGTGCACGTTATGCTCGGCATTCGCCGAGGGCGTTGTATGGTATTTCCAAGACAAGCCCAGGTCTTACGTATTGTTATTATGTTGTTATAATGTAGAAAGTGTAAGTTCGTTATTTTAGGCACTTCAAATCCGGCAGTCAACTGTTTGGGCTTAAAGCCACTTCTCACCTGGAGATACCATATTACATCTCCAGGTTAATACCAACCCGGGTAGATGCACAATTACGACGCCACTAGCGCAGGATTCCTAGCCAAGGCGGGATGCGCGAAAATTAGGCGAAGTCGGCCGCTGTCGTGGAGGTGATTGGCTGCTGAATAGGAAGTGGGACGGTGTGAACAGGTAGCGTTCGTCCACTAGTGTATTAGCGAGTAAAGTGCACTCGCTAAAAATTGTCCATAAGTGCGCGATATGGAATAAGTAGGTGTTTCCCATAATATATTGACTGGTCCCTGGTATAATCCAGGGAGTGACCAGTTTAAGATAGCCGGCAACGGTATAAAGGCCTTATTTTTTGTTGTGAGCTCAGTTAACGCTTTTGTATTTTGTATTTTCCTTTTAGTTCATGGCGCTGAGTCGAGTACGGTGTTGACGTCAGACGGTAATCGAATTGCGTAACATACGCAGATCGATTACAGATTTGGAACAAACACCTTACTTGGGCCAGCGACATGAACTGATATGTGTTGTATATTATTGTAGTTGTGACAGTTGTAAATTGTATCGTTTGTATATAGAACTTACATTATCATATATATAAATCTAAAAAAATTCTAACGTTGTTAGAGTTTCCTTGTTAATGTAGTTCACTGGTCGATAACACCATTAGCCGGAAGTCACCTTCCGCCGTCCTGGCGACGCATAAGGCTCTACACCCGTGTGTAAAACCTTCTGCGTAACAGGAAAAATCTTATCCTATTGAGGTCACGAAATACCTACTTAATGATTCACAAACTACGAAAGTTTTGATGCGATTGGGTTTGTCTTTAGGTCTACACAATAACACGAAGAAATGCACTGACGATAATTAAGTCCAAGACGTTCAGCTGTAAGCACATATCCTAGATACAAAGTTCGCGCTGCTCTGTAGACGTAATTATCGGCCGTACGACATTGAATTTTTTGGCGATATAGCATTGTTACTAGATGTCATCGATAACATTTCGAACAATGAAATGTATCCCAGATATACCGTTTAATTGAAATTAAAAGTTTTGTCCAGAAACCGGAAGTGTGCGAAATGGGTGATGACTTCCGGTTGTAATATGGACTGATTAGGCTTTATAGGGTATGAACTTGAAGGCCAAGATATAAAAAGATACGTTCATCGATTTCAACTGGATGTATTAGATGAGTTTTGAAATTGTTTTCATTTCTCGGAAAATTGCGTTCAAACTTTGTCACTTAAGAAATCTCGACTTTTTGTTAGTGTTTTGGTTTCATAGGTCATACTGTTCACATTCGTACTAAAACCTTCATGAAAATTGCATTTAAGTGACGTTTTTTCTATAAAAATGCATTTTTTGGATATTTCTTTCCAAAACTGTGCCAAAGCATCATAGATATTTCAAAGTATCGCAAAACAAAAGTCAGTAACCATGCACAGTATTTTCGATGTTATTCATTTTGATACTATCGCGTTTAGACAGACAAAATACAAGTTGAAAAGTGGGCGGTTATAATATTCGTTATATATTTGTATATAAAAAGAGTCCAGAAGACCGGACAGACGTAAACCAGTATTACGCAATGTTACAGAAGAACATATAAAAGAAGTTCAGAAGACCGGGCAGACGTAAACCAGTATTACGCAACTGTGAAAGAAGAACATATAAAATAAGTCCAGAAGACCGGACAGACGTAAACCAGTATTACGCAACTGTGACAGAAGAACATATAAAAGAAGTCCAGAGGACCGAACAGACGCAAACCAGTATACCTTCCCCTCCATTCTTAAAGCGGGGATAATAAAACAATACGTGATGTGTCTGCTTTTAAGTTACTTGCCTGTGTTTGTCTTTATCTCATTTTCATGCATATCTTGTTGTGTCAGCCCTAAAAGAGTCACTCTATTAATATATCAAACCATAATGTTATAAATGATTGTGAACTGAATGTATGGTTCTTCGTCTATTTGGCTAAAATGGGCATAGCGGTGTCAAAGAAAACAAGCTGGTGGATGAACTCGGATAACAAAGATGACGGCTGCTATTATTCTAATTCTCTGGTGAGCTTAACGTTTTCACTACTTTATACCTTCTTTAGATACTGTGTCGCATTGCTGAGGCTTCTGAAGGTGCTTTCATTTGTTATATCATATACGAAGCAAAGTACCTGAAAAATAAAATGATAGTACTACTGTAAAAATTCTAAATTTGGGACACCTAAACTAATTACCGTAATTGTCCTAAAATGGAACAGTTTGATTTTTACAAATTCAATGCAGTTACGCTTCCAAAAGGGAAACAGCCAAAAGGAGCAGTCTGATCGAGGTCAACATGGTTTGCCGAAACTTATCTATCCTCACATTTAGATTTTGCACGGTAGATCTGTACGAATAATTAATGTTTGTTGATAGAAAAACAATGTTTGGACAGAATGATTACAATGCAATAGCAGCCTTTTTTACAATTGCTTCATATACGTATTTCAGCCGTACGGGTCACAATGCGGAGGTGCAGTGACAATACAAAATCAAGTTTGAACAACAGAGCACCTCTGTGACAAAGCAACACGACAGTGTCTAGTTTAATGTGAGCATAGGAGCATCTGCGGTTTGCCAATTATGCTGCTTCTCTTGCTGAGGATGTACATGATCTAGAACCCAAGTTATAAGTTTGACAAACCCTGTTCAAGGTTTAGCAAAAGCGCCGCTTACCACGGCATGGTAAGAATAGATACAATCGTCTATTAGAACTTTGTCAATAGTCAAAACTGTCGGACAGGAAACAAATGTGAGTCACTTTAAAGGTTATGGAAATGGCCACAATCAGTCAAAAACTCTAGCACAATATGGTTATTTTCGTTGTAGATTGTCTCACAGTAACGTGTATTTTGGCATATTTTCAAATTTCAAAGCAAACTGTTATAATACTTTAAAGTAAGGGAGCGGTGATGAAATCGCTATAAGATTTACAGATGAGCATTGATATATATTGGCATATACTTATATTTTTCTTTTTTCTAATATTGCTGCACAGATGTTTATTTCCGGTCTTTCTACCTTTCCCCTCACTCCTTCATACAATCAGATTTATCTTTGTTTTTAATCTTGATCTCCTATCCCTTGAACTATCACCTTTCAGACAAGCTGTACTGGGTTGGTTCTATATTGCCGGAAATACCTGTTCCTTATTTGTTGAGAGTATGAGTTCTTCTGCGAGAAAGTATTGTAACAGGAAATGTAGTAGCCTTATTTGTCACCATCAGTGGGTTGGGGTGTGAAAGCGTAGTAGCCATATTTGGGAGAAGCTGTATATATGAAAGAGCATGTTGTGAGAGAGTTTGTACCATTCATGCAATTCATTTCAGTTAGTAAGATCTAAGAAGAATTAGTAACATCTACGTTAAATAATATTCAGGCTTTTTACCATCTTAAATTTTCATAGTTTTAAATTATTGAAAGAGCATAAAATAAAATTGGAAACATTATAGTGACTTTTTAATGAGTTAATTCCCCAGGTGTTAGTTATGTAATTAATACCGTAGAGGACTATTACAGCATAGTTCTTTTAAAACCAGAAATATATTACTGGTTCTTTTTCTCCGTACCCGCCTAATGGTGCTTTGTATTGGCACAAGAAATTGTGCTTTATATTTACATAAGTTTTATGAGGAACTCTTAATGTGGAAATAATTGCTGATGTATGTTGAGTACAGTCACTGTATAAACTGAACATACATCAGATCACCCCACAAATTAGCAGATGCCTTCTTTTTAATCGTTTTTTTTTTTTGTTGTTTTTTTTTTTTTGTCTCGCAATGTTAAATTCCAAAATGCCTGACTCTCTGGCATTAAAGAGGGTTTATATAAAAAAATATCAAAGGGTAAATTGTGGCGCAAAAATCTCAAACGAAATCATCATATTTGCAATTGCAATAGGTCTGAATGCATTTAGGGTAATCTATTATTTTTGACAACTCTTTTACATGTAAATACATGTATTATCAGATTGAACAGAATAATAAAATCTGATACAAAAAAGAGGTTGTGTCTGTCCACAGTTATAGACTAAATTATAGAGATAACACAGGTGAGTCTGCTTTTTTAATGTTGAAATATTTCTCTCACACACCTTTCTGGACACAGTTATGCATATGCAGTTTTTATACTATATTTGTCAAACAAGTAAGCATGTCTACCCTAAATCTAATGAATTCACTCATTTATCAACAGGATACATATACCTTATATATGGTCAAACATTTGGGAACAAAATACCTTTTTTCATTTTTTCAACGTGATAATTTAAGAAAGAATTGGAATAAATAATTGACAGGACATTACTCTCGAGCATTGTAGGACCATCACCCCTAAATGCAATGTCATTTTTAATGACATTCGATTAAGGGTATTTTGTGCCGCAAATTGCTCTTTGCTTTTCCCATATTTCGCCGTTTTCGTTAGCTAGTCATTCATTTTTGTAACTTAAACTGTAGCGAACAACAAAAATGAATTCTGCTAAGATTCGGGAAAATATGTTGTATTTGCATGGTTTTATTCAGATATTGTATTCATCTCAAATCACTTCCTTAAACTTTTAAAAAAATATGGGACAGAAAAGAAGTATAACCTTTAGAACTTTGACCTTTAAATGTAACCCTGAACTTTATCGGTCATTATTTTGATAAGATAAATATTTGTCCAAGTGCAAAGAAAATCATTCCAGGCACTTAGGAGATATGAGACGGATACACAAAGTTTTTGGATAGACAAGTGGACGGGCATATGGGGTGATGACCTGACAAACCGAAGAAATTACAATACGAAATGTGCCTCTGATAATGTTTAAATTGTGTACAAATTCCAAACAAAAATCAGATGCGGAGATTTAAAACTAGGACCAATGTGAATGGGTGCGTCGTGCGTTTCGCTTGTCGGCTTTTCCGAGTATCTTCCTTTATCTATTATATTCTATTCTATTCTATTCTATCCCATAACCTTATTAGGTTGATGGGGCACCACAGATGACTTCGAAACAAGACCTGTCCGCCTTGTCCTGTTTTCAGCTGCCCTAGTTGAGCTGACAAATTCCATCCCTGTCAACTCTTTAATATTGTCTTCTCACCACTTTTTTCTGTCCACCTCTTTTTCGTTTTCCCTTTCACTGTGCCCTGAAGTATCGTCTTTGCTAAATCAGAAGACATTGGGACGCGGCCAAACCACATTTATAGTAAAACGGTGCCTCATATACGATTCTCTTACTCTCCATTTTGACGGCGTTTCATTATTTTTCATTCGCAAATGAAACCAACAAAAAATTCATATTCCACTAAAGGATGGAGCCACGTATTAGTAACACACATCCGCCGATGCCTAGGCTGTCTTTTTATGCTTCCGCACCGACAATCATTGGTTTTTTTTGCGGGGTGGGGGGCGGGGCGGGGGATTAAGCTTTGCTCGTGTGGTTAGAGCGACTCGGTTATGGTGAAAAAAGGCTGGTGCAGGTCGCGAATTCGAATTCCGATTGGGGTCAATTGGTGCCTGGAAAACTCTCTTTGCCCACAGGCATATGACGTCGAACTGACATCGTACCGACGTCGTTGCGACGTAATGGCGTCACATCGGCGTAGGTATGGTATAATTTCGGCCTGTTGTGTCTGATGAGTGCATCCCAACAGTAAACAAGTACCATTTTAGAATCACGGAAGGATAAGGCAGCGAAAGGAGAGGGATGGGCTCCGCCATGCATATGTTGGGCCCAAGACACAATAGGGTTCTAACCTCTACTATCCCTTCGACCACTAAGTACATGTAATAGGTGTGATGGGAAACGTTTATGTTCTTTATGCTGATTCAATAAAGATCTACATAAAATAATTGTTTGTACAGAATAGATTGCTTTTAATTGATAACATTTCAAAGTGCAGTCAAACAGAAACCAACTATTCCAGAATGTAATCAGTGGTGCCACACATTACTGATACAAACAAATAAACACACGAACCAGTCCATGCAGAATAAAGAAACCATTTTTTTTTAATTAACGACATGCAAAGTCTTCGCTTTCTGTTCTTTCTTCTAGGCGTTAGAAAACATCATTGTCGTACATCAAACGTCTGATGCAGATTCCCCTTTCAATAACTTGATATTCGGACTCAGCAAGATTTGATATACATGTCCTTGTCTTAATTTCACCCAGCTGCTAATACCTGTCCTACCTGTCCTGACCAATTGTTGGATCAAAACCCAACAGTCGAGCGAAGGGAGGCTAATCCATAATTGGTTTTCTCACCTATTAGGAACGACAACTTACCTTTAATTTCTTGTCAGAGTTAAATATATGGAGCAAAAGGTCGCGAGTTCGCATCCTGGCTTGGGTCAACTAGCGCCGGGAAAACTCTGTCACCCCAGCAGTGAATAGATGGGTGGATGACTTGCGATTTTACGTCCAATTTAACAGTATTTCAGACACATCAGAAAAGGGATGAGTAATAATGAAAGGTTGTGTGCAGTGGAACTTCGTTTACGGTTGAAACGGTTCCCGCCTACGACCCATAGCAGGGCTCGAATTCAGCCGATAGATCAGCAGGCAAGCGCTTAACCGAGCTACCGGGTCTCCTACCCAGCAGTAAAAGGGTATTTTTTCGATTCAGGGAAAGATAAGGCAGCGAAAAGAGAGGAATAGTCTCCGCCTTACATATGTTGTGCCCAAGATACAAAGAGCTTCTAATCTCCACTATCCTCAGTGCGGCCGTTAAGTTATGGGAAACCTTTACCTATGTATATATAAACTTCAAGATTCTACCTAAAACCATTCTTGAGTGCTACAGCCACTTAAAGCATAACGGAGGGCGCACACACAGACTGACAGACAGACATGACCAAATCAATATGTCCCTCAACGTTGAACTCTTGAGGGTATAACAACAACAAATAACTCTGTATATTTTATGTCTGCAACTGCAGAGTCCCCAGCAGCGATCACAGTCTTCTCATCAGTGATCTAAGTGTTCCCAGTAGCGATCAAAGTGGATTGCAATTAAAACCACTGCAAAGACAGTCTTATCAACTAAAAGAAAAAAAGCAGACCCAGATAAGTCTGCCCTTAAAGTGACACTTTGGTCAGGCTCTGTGCATTAGTTAACCCGTGCGATGTACATATAGCTTTCATTTTGTGCTTGCAAATTCCCCTCAGGGTCAATTAAAGGTGTGTGCGAACAGATAAGATTCTGATCTGACAGTGCCGATGTGCAGGATGGCCTAAGCCTTTGCTGCTGAGCAGCTCGCATATATGTGAAGCAAGCACCATATTGCGTACGTCGTGAAGCAACAAATCACGAGCTTTATTTTTCTTTGCTATAGATCTGCAAACGGCAAAGACACAGACAATAGGTCATACCAGGCATTTGTAAAACTTCCATGGTAATACCAAGTGCTTACAGAAACCATAAATCAGCCTGCTTTAACCCAACAAATCTGCCCTAAACAAGACAGGTTTGCCCTTTCCTTTTCTTCTTTCTAAACCGTCATGGGAAGCACCGATGCCCCTTCTATTTTTCCTACTCTTCTTGATGGAGATCAATAAGTTTTACATAGATCCTTTTGGCGCTAGGATAACATTAAAGAAACGAATGTAAAGAACTTGCTCACCTAGGAGAAAATCCTCTAAGAGTATATTTGTTCCCCAGCTTCAAGGGCTACTTTGTCCAAGAAGAAAAAGGAAGTCAAATTGTTGTTTCCACTTGTAAAAATGGTGGTAAAATATGGTCGGCGATTATCCCTTTGAATGTACGCACAAAGGCATGTAGATGTTGGAGTTATTTCGTGAGAAACCATGCGTTAGAACTCGTGTGAAGATCTAACTCTACAAAATCTGCGCGCTGCAGATTCCTCAGGTGCCGCGACACGACAAAACCATGTGCGCCCAGCAAAGTTTCAGATCAGCCTGGACATCCACCCAGTCTGGTCAGAGTTTTCGTTGTCCGCATTGGGCTAGCGTAGCCCCCAAGCTGCCATTTAAGCGCACCGCGATGACTCAGATCAGACTGAGCCGATGCCCAGGCTAAACTTGGTTTTTGCTGGGCACACGTTCCACGTTGTTGTATCGTGTCGCGGCTGAAATATATGAGTTGTGTCCCGAGAAAACCATCAAAGTGGTCGTGCACCCACCTAAGGATCATATCAGCCTATGCAGCCACCCAGTCTGATCAGAGTCTTCGCTTTGCGCTGATGCGCTGTAAGGATAGCTCAGGATTGAAGGTAGCCCCATGCGGACAGCATAGATTCTGATCATACTGGCGGATGCCCAGACTGATCTGAGTCTGCACGGGGCGCACAGCCACTTTGTTGGTTTTCTCGCGTCGCGGCTCAATTATAACAGGACGTGTTGTCTCTCTTTCCACTTGAACACTTTCTTATTGCGGACATGAGAACAACGTAAACCAAGACCAGACTATTCATGAGAGTATCTGTTATTCGCTTAAAATATTCCAGAAGCTCCGTTTACTCAGGGCATGCTACGCGCATTCTGAGCCTTGTAAGCGCATGCGCAACCACTCGACGTTGTAGAATCTAGAAAAGTCAGCAGCATTGTGAACACATTTTCGCAAGCTGGTCTGGCATGCAAATATTAATAAAATTCTCTGAAACGCCTTTAAAAACTGGAAACTGCAATGCTTGCGCAGCGAAAACAGTATATACCCACAAAGAACTGTTCCTCTGTATGTCATTTAAAGATTATGATACTTATGGTAACTGATTGGGGTGTTCAATAAAGTTCTAATCAAATAATAATTATCCGTAAAGTTTCTGTACGTTTATTTGTTTTATTTTATTTTATTATTATTATTTATTTTTATTATTATTATTATTTGTGTGTGTGGGGTGGGGGGGGGGGGGGGGCAAAGAGGTTAGAATAGAATTTAAGACTGGTTGGATGTGCCTGCGATCACTGTCTTGGCGGTTAGCACGAAATAATGTCACTTTTCTGATGACACGGCTCAATCAAGAGCGCAGTGTGATTTTATGGCCCTGTTCCATGTTACATGTATGAGAGGGCATATTTCTTTGGGAGAATTGTTGTTTCTTCAATTAGTTGTAACTTGTTGTTTCTTCAATTAGTTGTCACGGATGGTCCACCAGGGCTAACAGCCACGAGAGCATTATATCCACCCTGGGGTATCCGGGTCTGTTCGTCGGGTTCCATCGTCGGTCGGGTCTTTTTAGAAGCGTTGTCTCTGCGTTGTCGTTGTAGTTGTGGAGTCTTGTCATTGTTGTTGTCTGTTGGGTGTCGTCGGTTGAAGCGTTGTTTATTGGAGTTGTCGATGTCGATCTGTTGTCTTTGTCGGCGTCGGTGGTGGTGAGGTTGTCGTTGGTTGCAGCGGTTGTGTTGTAGAAGTAAAGAAGTAATGTTTTAGCTTTGTTTATCGTCGATATTAAAAAGATCAGGACCATTACTAGCTTGGCAGAGGTATGTTTTTGCTTTGTCGGTTGTCCGGTAGTAGTTGATTTGTTGTTTCGTCATCTTCGTTGTTCGATTGTTGTCGGTCGTGTTGTTCGATAGTTGTAGGTCGCGTTGTCTGGTCGTCTTCGTTTTTCGGTAGTTGTCCGTTGCGTTGTTCGCTTGTTATCCTACCTATGAGTCTACCTATTTTTTCGGCATATACAAATATAAGCATGTACGTGTCTGTATATACATACGCACACACGCACATGTACATACCTGTATATATTTTATTTTATTTTTTTCCATAATTGGAGTTTTCTTTCATACGCATATGCATATCCGCACTTGTGCACATACGCACATGCGTATGTCAAAGTTTTTTTTATATTTTTAACCTATTCCTGCTTCTACCTGCTTGTTTATGTTTGTGCTTTTTATTTGAGGACGCGGTTGACCCTGCGCGCGCCCCGATTTCCCTTGATTAATGTATTTAGTATCCCTCCCCGTTGTTATAGGGAGGGTTGTGCTTTTGTTCACGTGCTATTTCCTTTCTTAATAATCAATTTTCTACTATTCGTGCGGCTGTATTTCCTATTGCAGGCGTCACACTGTCCCGATATTGACCCCCGATGACCATACGATAATGGAAATGTTCAAATTCGGGTCTGATCGTAATAACATCGGGTCATTCGTGAGAGCATCTAAAGCCATCGTTTGACCGCCGGAGGATTTCCTCATGCTTCGGCAGCAACTTCGTGAGCGGTGGCAAAATCTTTGGCATGCCAAAAAATTGCCAAAGGACATTGCGAAGGCTCATTTTCGTGTTGAGTTCGTGTGCCCATTTTGGCTTCGTAAGGTCATCGTGAAGGCATCGAGCCATCTTCGTCTTTACTTCGTGTGATCATCGGTGTCATCGGGCATGTTTCGCCTCAAGACATTACGAAGGAAACAAGAAGCAGCCCGATTGTCTTCGGAAGGCAACACGACTTCGTGTAGCCCTCGTAATGCCGGCGTGTAGCCATCGAATTGTAGTACGATGGCATGGAGATGGGACCACGGTGTCGGCGAAGACAGCCGAATTTGAATAGTTTAAGCGTTTCTTATCTGTCATGATAATGTGGACATATATAAGGGCAGCCCCAGAGCATCTTCCTCTGTAATGTGTAACTCCCAAAGCTGCAATAACAGTAATTATGTACTAATCTTGTCTTTATGGCAAGCCAGTTAACTATTATCCTGTTAAAGACACATATGATGAAATATATTAGAGATCTAATATAATAAAGTCTAAATTGATGTATCAGATATCTATATTAAATGAGATATATAATATACAATATTAGATATCGTATTTAACATATAAGATATCTTATAAGTTAAATAGGATATCTAATAAAGCAGATAAGATATCTGTTTTGAGAAACAAGATAACTTATATCGTATATAAGGTATCTCAAATGGGTATACGATATCAGTTATAATACATAAGATATCTTATTTTACATTCGAATAATGAAATCTTATGTATAAACGAATATATCTAAAAAAGGAATTCAGAAATCTTATTTACGAAAGAAGATATCTAATATGTTAAAATATGTATAATATGATATCTCATATATACAAATATATATCTTGCTTTATGTATCAGATATTTAATAAATTAAATTAGATGTTTTATATGATATTTAAGATATCTTATAAACGATATAACTTATATGGTAAATAAGATATCTTATTTCTCAAAAAGAGAAGATGTATATGGTACGCTTTATAAGACATCTTATTTAATATAAAAGCTACATTATTTGTTAAATAAGATACCTATTACAATATATAAGATGTCTCATTTAATGTAGATATCTAAAAACTATACAAGATATCTGATATACTATATAAGATATCTAATACACTATATAAGATAATATTATTAAACATTCCAGATGTCCTATTTAGTATATAAGTTAAACAAAATATATCATTTACTTGGGATAAAACGATATCTTAAGTTCTTAATCAGATATCTAGTATAGTATAAAAGATTTATTATGTTACAGATTAGGTATCTTATATGACGTATTAGATATCTAATTTAACATTCAAGATATCTAATATATCAAATTAAATATCTTGTATAATATATTAGATACCTGATGTTCAATAGTAGATATCTTATATACTATATTAGATATCTTATATGTTATATGAGATAGTTTATATAGTTTATAAGATATCTTAATCAGGAAGTAAGACATCTTATATAGCATATCAGATACATATATAACAGAATAAATAGTAAAGGTTTGCTGATACCATCGGGAGGTCATGTGACGCTTTCGTAACCTATTTCGTACGCATAGAACTCTCAATTCCACGTCGTGTAACCATCATGTGGCCATCGTGTGTACTTCGGGTAAACTTCTTAATAAAAAACACATCTTCGTATAGCCTTCGAATAGCCTTCGTGTGTTGTTCGAAGACCATCGCAGGACATTCTGTTGGCATCGTACTTTCTTCGGTTGTTGATTGGCTGTTGACCAAGCTCGGGGCCAACTTCGCAAGAAATTAAAAATTTCATATTCGTATGGCCATCGGTTGTCAATTTCGGGACAGTGTGACGCCAGCATAAAATCTTGCCAAAACCGAAATCGAAAATTATGTCCAAGCAGTTTAGGATTTTGGATGTTGTTACGTATTGTTTATGTTGTCGTAATAATTCTTACTTGCTTCAGTCCGGCTCGTGCATGTTGAGTGTCAGGGCGCGTACAGGGCTTGTAACCTCAGTGGCCCTCAGGGGGTCATGCGCGCGTCATAGTCCTGACGCGCACCTAGCCCCCTGAGTATCCTTGGTGTTTACCGGAATATGTGTACTTTTAAGAGAGTTCTTGATGGTAGCTTTAAGACCCAGCGCCCCCAGGGGACACCCATTGAAGTGCTAACGCCCAATGCGCTGCAACCAGATAGTGCCCCCTTTCACTAGCTGGGTCATTGTCTTATTCTCCCTTTTCAATCCAAATGTTTTATGTTGATTGGTTGGACCAGTAGCTTCGGTACGGCACCCACAGAAGTGCTAACGATCAATTCGTTGCAACCAGACAGTGCCGCCCTCCACCAGCAGGTCCCTGTCTACATCTTTGTTTTAATAATCTGTTTAAGCTAATAGTGGTTAAGATAGTATTAATAGTGATATAATTTTGCCTATACGGGTTGTTTATCGTTTCTTGGGCCTGTAGTTTCGGCTCGGCACCCACAGAAGTGCTAACGACCAATTCGTTGCAACCAGACAGTGCCGTCCTCCACTAGCAGGCCCATTTCCCTACGTATACTAAGTATAAATAAGGTATAATGATAATAAGGGATATGAGAATGAGAGAGGGGGAGAGGGAAGGGAAAGGAGAGAGAGAAAGGGAGGAAAGAAAAGGAGTGAAAAAAAAATTGTTTTCCTAAGTATGGGTGGGTTGGGTACTTCGGACTCTCCTGCATGGCACTGATGCCTCTTAAGGAGGATCTTGACCTTGATTCCTAATACCGTTTCGCCCTAGTGGAGAATTCGTGGCTGAAGTATAGTGAGAGTAGACGGTGTAGACGGTGTATTTAGGTCTCAGGCTGCCCGGCACTGACGTTTCCCGAGGGGGGTCCTGACCTTTGGCAACTGATTCCCGATAGACCGCCGATCTGATAAGTGTAGAAGCCAAGTAGGTAGATCGTATGGAGGTTTATCTTATTTAATTTAGCGTTCCTTTACCTCCTCCTTCCGTCCTATCGAGAGGGGTTATGCAGCAGGATCCATGACGGACGTCTATAAGATGTGTGACTCTTGAAAACATTATATCTGCAGCTGCAAAAGTATAGCAGTTGTATTTGCCGGTACCTACTGGAAAAACCCATTGATCAATGTTTGTATAATACCCGAAGACGGTAATATATTTAACCGTTTTTCCACCACATACGCCCGTCTATCCGTACATCCGAACGCTTTTGAATCCTGTATCGTGTCAGCGCATCTCCTACAGTTTCTCCCCGATGAATTTGAAACTTTACAAGCTATGGTAGGCCTATGAATTTAGCGTTTTGGGGTTATCCCTAACAAATGCGTATTCTCTTTGGGTTCTCTCTCTGTCTCTGTCTCTCTCTCTCTCTCTCTCTCTCTCTCTCTCTTAAATATTAAGCAGGCTAAGTATTTTTCACCATCTTTCAGTGGCACAAATATTGTCTTGGTAACTCAGTGCCGCAGTTTTAGAGTTTTGGTCTGACTGTTCTGAATTTTGGCATGCTTCTTTAATATGATTTGAGAATGTGCGTGTAGCTTTGCCATTATGCTCTGATAGATAATTTGTTTTACCTGTTTCTATTGAAACGGACTGCCAAGTGCAGATGGTACACAGCAGTACATACCTTGTCTCTGCAACATTTCTTAAAGCTTAAACCTTATTAGCTTATATGTTTCTTCAGTATAATCTAGTGATGGGCATTTCGTTTCATTTATTTTTTAGCTTAAACAAGGGAAAGTATTTTTCAGCCTCTTGCTACAGGCACATGCATGAATTACTAGGGGGCTTGGGGTCATCTGCCTTGTCTTGTTACCTTCCCTCAACTGACAGCTTACAAGATGCGATATTGTACTGAATAGGGCTACCTTCGAATACAACTTCTCCTTAACTCTGTTCGGAGGAAGCCTACGAATAGAGTTGCACAGTAGCTCTATTCCTACGAATAGTGCTATCGTCTGAAGAGTAGCTATATTCGGAGCATGAAATGTTTTCCTTCGAAGCAAACTACCCTGGGCTCTGTGATCCTAGATTACAGAGACAGCAAATATTCAGTGCTACATACATGTTAGATGGCACTTTCGAGTTGTTAACCTTCTGTTGTTTCATCCTACCCCCCACCTTCCCCCCTCTGAGACTGGAATCATATTCATTCGAGTAGTATTGGAAACCATGGGCTGCACAATGCATGTGCAAATTACTTAATCAAAATTGCATGAATAATTCTTAGGGTTGTGGGCCTCGAATTATAACATGTTAGTGGCGCGGTATTATGCTCTCACGTTGGCCGTCCGTGAGACTGTCCGCGCACAAAAATGGACTTAACTCAATTATTGCAAAAGCAATTAGAAGTTATGGTTGGCTGAAAGATAAAGATGTTAATTATCTTTTTATTGTCCTGCTTTATATATTTATATTGGTCACTAAGCAAGACCACAGGATCCAGTGCTTCCAGATGGACGGACGGCTAACCTGTTGTCTCCTCGGCACCAAACCAATCATGCCACAATTTGTGCAGTAGTAGACGTACTCGTTGCGACGCATGTTTGTCTTCCAATACAGCTACAAAAACACATAACTCTTATCGCACGAACAGAGCTAACGAAGTAGCTTTATTCAAAGGTAGCCTTATTCGGTACAACAATGCGCTTTTAATATATCAAATGTCCGTCGTCCATCTACTCTTTAGAACAACACATTGCGAGAATACTCAATTCTGAGGGAGGCAGTCACTGAGATGATGTAAAAGAATATCCAAAACGATATCGCGCTAAAAGTTCATCTGGAGCATACAAACAGTTTTATCAGGTTGAATGGCAGATCCGATCAAACTGTTATTGTTATGGCAGAAAAAGTTGCCTTTTACTTACACTACTTACGTGTCGATTTTCCACACTCGGGCTTTCACTTTTCATTATATCTTCGCTGAACTTGTAGCCCAGCGGGCACATGACGTCAAAATGTTGTCACACTGACGTCGATGCGACGTGATGACGTCGCATCGACGTCAGTATGACGTCCTTGCGATGTCTTGCGCCTGTTGGGAGGTGAGACAGGGATGTATTTTCTGATGAGTTCTATTTTCCGCCATTTCGGAGACTTATAAGGGACAATGATGTCTGGATGTTAGCATTTTCACAATATCATATCAGGTATAGTACCTCAGGTGTTGAATTTGCGTTCACATGGTTGCGTATTTTCTTGCCAGTTTGATAAGGCGTAAGCGCCCCCCCCCCCCCCCAGCCCCGAACCCCCCCCCCCCCCCCCCACCCCCACCCCGCGCCTACGTTTAACGACACTGCGGTCACCGTTCGTCGCCATGATACCATTTTTCTAGCTCAGGGTACACTGCATCACAGGTTGCTTGGTCCCGTTGGGCGTAGATGTTTTTCTTGACAGTCGTCAATGGTTTTGCTGACAAGTATTCCATTTTCTTCGTGACGTCATAACATAAACTGATGCGACAAAACGGTGATTTATTTTACTTATTATCAAATCCTAAGTACATTCTGTATTGGTAGATCTTCGCCAGATTACATAAATCACAAGTGTTTTACGTCAACATATAAATGAAACCTGGATATGTTCATTTAGGGTATAAACTATTCTCTATATCAACTTCTCCGAAGATTACCATAGGTAAAAAATTATTCTGTCATCATAAATTGGTATCGGAAACTGCATCTTATTTTTGTTTACCTTACAATAACATAAATGGGTCTGTTAGGTCATTTTATTTTTTCATAGGTCCAGGATTTTTCCTACAGTTCCCGAATTCGCTCCTACAATAGTTTTCAAGCACTTGATTTTTTCCCGACAACTGATGCAAACTACAAAATGAGTAGTCATTATGATACTTTGTAGTGCGTCGATTGGATGGCAAGATTAAAGCACGTTTCAAAGTTTTGTTTCGGTGCATAAATGTAAGATGAAACATTTGTTGCCATCAAGAGACCAGCTGTTCTATATATGCAGATAATTCTATAGCTTAATATGTAAAAAAAACTGACAATGAAACATCGATTCATGCAGTAATGAGCCGAGTGATCTCTAGTACATCTTCACAAGCCAATTATACTAAGTCCACTATGTTTCTACGTAAGGATGGATGAATGGATGACTTGAGATTTTACGTCCTTTTCAACACTATTTCAGTTATATTAGGTCGATGGAAGGGTGTGATGAAAGGGCGTGTGCACTGGGTCCCCGGTTGCGGTTTGAAAGATTTCCGCTTCCAGCGGGACTCAAACCAGGAACCGCTACATCAGCAGGCCAGCGATTAACCCACTGAACTACCGAGGCTCCTCATATATAAGGAATAATATGGACTTAGTACCTTGGCTTGCGAAGATGTCTGTAGTAGTATCTTAACAATATTCGGTGACCTTCCCAGCTCTATTACGTAACTCTACCAGCTAAATTACACGGACACTTGGTCGTCCCAAGTCAGGGTCGCACAGCTTGTAGAGCAGTCTCGCTAGGACCTAGAGGGTCGAAGATTCAAGTCCCACCATGGTCAGAGTATTTTTCTTGCTCCGACGGCGCAGTAAATTTACATTGATTCTCCAACATTTGTGTGTGTCTGTGTTTGCGTGTGTGCGTGCGTGTGTGTGTGTATGTTTCTATTTTCTTGTTTATTTAAATCTATCATGACATGCGTTTTCCGGTGGACGTCCATTATTGCATGACATCTGTAGAAGTCCAGCTTACGGAATTCCATCATGAATTCAGTGGAAGCCAATCCTTGACGGGCGTCCATGGAGTCCTACTATCTATCTAGTTGTACTGCAACACCCCCTCGGGAGGATTACGTGCAGGATGATTGCGCCTTGAAGAAAAAACAGTGAGATGAATAGATGAGACTAAAAAGTGCAAAAGTGAGGTGAAGAAAGATGAAAGGGTTAAACAGTTAACAGACGTGAGATATTAAAATCAGGTTAAAAACAGGGCTGTTGTATTTATGGCATCTGGTGGTCAAGAGACCTGACTGCCACACTGAACTGAGTCAGTGTAGGCAGCAAAACAACGTCAGCTGGTAGTCGATTCCATTGCACAGCAGCCAGGGGGAAGAACGAATACTTATAAAAATTTGCTTGAGTGTGAATTTGAAGTAGCGCAAGCGGGTGGCTGTGACGTGTCATTCTTGTAGGATGTGTAAAATACGATGGGAGAGGTACAGCAACAATATTGTGAATAATTTTGTACAACACGCAAAGGCGAGCGTCTGCTCTTCTCTGCTCCAGAGACCTCCAGCCAAGACTATACTGCATAGCAGCAGTGACACTGTCGTAGGGTGAATAATTAGAGTCCACCAATTTATGTAAAGACGTTTTTTCATGACACCATTCTGTCAGTATCTTCACTGACGTTCATTAATTTATCTGCTGACAACCATCAGTTTGATCATGGGCACCCATTATGACATCTGTGGACCTCCATCAGTTTCCATAGACGTTTACCATTTCCGTCCTTGATGATCGTAATCACCACCAGACACTAATATAATCGACGCCCATCTTAACATTAGTTTCATCATTGCATCAAGGTAAAAGGTAAAAGTTTTTCGTAGGCTTGAGGTCGTAGGGGTAGTGACCCGTCCTATTTTGGACAAAGCATAAAAACAGACAGAGGCCAGCCCTCGATTCGAAAAGCTACCCCTTAGGAGTTGGCAGACATAGCTCTTTGAAACAGGGATTCGAAGCCGTGACTTTCTGGTACAGTTGAGAAGAGAACCTTTAATCACTCGAACACGGTGCCTCTGGAATACAAGGCCGATATCTCATTGAATACGCCTAACTGTTTCCTCACGGTAGTCTATTACAGCATACTTGGGCATCTACCAATTTCCGTTTAGCAATAAATTGGCAAGGTTGTGTTGTAGCCTAAGTGGCCAGTTTGGCAGTGACAGAGGGCCTGTCTGATGCTGACATTTCTTTAGGTAGAAGACGAAGCATGTGCCAAAATGTTTTATCATTAACCGCAAAAGTCAACAAAAAGATTTTCTTCAGCTTATATTATGTGTATAGGTCGTTTGCGGAAAAGTGGAGGGCAACAATCGATATAATTTCTTTTATACTGAATAGATTTTCATGAAACTTTGCATACAATAATCTGTTACCTATACGAACTCATGTTAGGAAATGTAGAATTTTTTGAACTTTGACTAAAAAAATCCCTATTAATCATTACCATTTTTCTTCCCAGTTTTATGCCAGCTTTACACAGGAGGTGACCAAAATGGTACAACAGCCATTGTTGTTCTATAGTTACTATACTAATACTATTATTCATTCACAAATTACCATGTGGTCTGAAATGTGTTCACTCACTACTGGGTAAACAAGAGGATTTAAAGATAATGGGCTAGTCATTTTAAAAAGGATTTTCTTATGTGTTTCTCCTATATATAAGTTAATGTCCATATAAGGGATATAGTCTGTACAACCAGGCTTTTCCAAAAATTGTACCAACCACGCATAAAACTTCAGAGATTAGGGACAGATTTTAACATGTAATTGATCTGACAATTTTTTATTTAACAGCCTTAAAATTCTGTGTTTCCTTGCATGAGTTCCTATGGGTAATAGATTAAGGTCTGCAAAGTTTCATAAAAAAATATTCAGAAGTAAAGAAATTAAATCGATATTTTCGCAAACGACCTATAAATGCCGCTAGTTTTCGTAAATAAAATCACAGACAAAATCTTCAAAAAATCTTACAAAAATGCAGTTGTTTGTATCCCAAGCTATAACTGCAAATAGAGTTCCCTTTCTCCGTACATAAAAAAATAACCCGTAGAAAAGTAGAAGGTTGTCATCCAAGACCGCAGTATCTTTATGCTGTTGAAGTGAAAACAGGGATGCTGTGAGTAGTCATGGTCAGCAAAGTAACCAGGTTTCTGGTGCGGCTGCCAGAGTGAGAGGGGAGTAGGCCTACCATAAATGGACACTGGCCACGAACTGCTCCGCTTCCGGAGCGGGTTTTACTAATAGCAAACAGAAGTATTGTTGATCTCCCTTGATACACTGATTATACACCCCCCCCCCCCCCCCCTGCACACACACACACACACACCGGCGGAATGCGGGAGACGTGTTGCTATTACCATAGTTGCATAGCTGTCTGTCTGTCCGTTAGAAATTGTGTCCTCTCCATAACTCTGAAACTGTTGAGTGCTTAAGATAGATTTTTCATGAAACTTGGTACAAATAATATTTGTGCATCCCAAATGATTATCTCTTCATATGCATCCACTACGTTTCTGCCAGGTGCATGTTACTACAGATTATAATTGATTCCTTTTTTGGAGTTGTTTTGTGGAACCGGCTTCCTACAGGTATAATTCTTTTAAGTGATCATTTTCACTATTATTCTTAGTAACCCTGCGCGTAACACTCAGTATAGAGGGCGATGCAGTAAACATAGATAGATAAATAGTACCATCAGAACAAGAACCATTACTTCATCTACATTATTTTCAGAATTATGTTCCCTTGTGATTTTGTATTGAACTTGTGTCCGCTCTATAACTAGAACTGCTGAAGATACATTCTCAAAAGCGGGTATAAATATAAAGCATCATCAGACGATAACTCTACCTACATTTTGAAGGCAGTATGTCCCTTTGTAATTTTCAGTATAGAAATCATGTCCGATCTATAATTTTTAAACCGTGGAAGATATTTGCAAACTTTGTATACATATAAAGCGTTATCAGACTATGTTCGGAAGAACCTATAAATACAAATCACTATCAGACGATGTTCAGAAGAACCACGCCTCCACCTATATTTTTACGGAATTATGCCCCTATTTAATTTTCAGTATGGAAATCGTGTTTGCTCTGTAACTCTGTCGTAGATACTTGTATCAAGTTTGATACAAATATAAAGCATCATCACACACTGTTGGGACAATAAGAACCATAACGCCACTTACATTTTTGGCATAATTATGTCCTTTGGTGATTTTAAGTATGGAAGTTGTCTCCGCTCTATAAACTTCAAAACCGTCAAAGGTATTTTCATGAAACTTGGTATAAATATAAAGTATCATCTGACTACGTGCAGAGAATACGAACCGTGACTGGTAACTCCAGTCGTCAGAGGTCAAAGGTCTACATGATTTCTTAAAAAAAAAGAATTCTTTTCAACACACACACACACACACACACACACACACACACACACACACACACACACACGTTGACTGGATAATCGCAGTCAGCAGAATTAATGATTGGCAAAAGGTAAAGAACGATATATGACTGTTTTATCAATGACTTCTATGGATTCATCATTTTTAGAAATGATGTTTAGAAGCGGCTATCAAAACAGAAGAGAAATAGACGATATATTCACCGTGTTGCGTTTGTGTACTGTTGATAAGATGATTATTTTACCGTTACTGCGTTCAAGGATCACAGTTTTGCATAACGACTCAATGTTCATGCTTGTATATGCACCAAACACTTCAGAAGCGTAAATTTATATTTGTTACATTTCAGATGTGAAAAGAACTCGGGATGTTTGTGCCAAATACTACGAAACCATCTGCTGATAGATTTTTGGCGGCCGGGCTGGTGACATACAGATCGGCCATCATAGAACACCAAAGGCCCAAAAAGGAACCATCTTCCATACAGAAGATGAAAAAAAACATGACAGAGGTATCATACTTAACCCAAATTGAAGTGTGGGTCACATGTATTATACCTGCAGATAACATATTGAACTTTCTTTTTTGAGTGAGAGTCGTTCTGCTGGGAATTATGCTCTAAAACAAGTGAATGGCAAAGTTGCTGATCAAACAGTGAATATGTGCAACCTGGGCCACATGTTTTTCAAAGACAGTGGGAAAAATAAGATATTGCGATTGTCTTAAGCCAATTTTGGTGGCAATTTCTTTTTCTCTAGAAAAATATGGAATGGCGAGAGTAAGAGAGAGACCTTTGACTAGAATTAATATACATGAAGTATACTATTACAAACTAAAGCATATAGAAGAACTTCATTGGCTCGAACAGGCTTGGGACCATGAAAATCAGTTACAGCCAAGGGTAGTTCTAGCCATCCAGGGTTAGTTTCCATATAAAGTGAACTCTAGGGACCAAGAAAAGAGTTCTAGCCAGGCAGGGCGAACGAGCCATCAGGGTTTGAGCCATTGAAGTTCTGCTGAAGTAATTGAAGTAATTTATTCGAAATCCAGCATGTAAAAATGTGCCTGTGTAATATTAAACCATCTCCCGTCAAGTGCCTACGCCCTGACGATGCCACCCATTTGACTATTTACCTGTAACTTTTCAAACACGATTTTAACGTTGCTTGGCGTTTATTGCAACAGTAGGTTTATCTGTCATCTCAATATTGGCACAAGAAAGACGGAGAAAATGGTGGAATATTTGCTGAAAATAAATATCTACATGGACTAGAAATAAATTTACAACGTGTAATGATAACATTTAACTAGGAGTTTTAGTTGTTTAAGTTTTAAGCGGCCCTTGGTTTATATCATGTCTTTCGCTTTGTGTCGGGCCGCAAAAATTTAAATAGCTCAAACCTGTAATGTAATCGCATATATTCTTCAAAAAGTCATAAAATATATTGCATCTCTAAGGTTCATATTCTATGATAAGAGGGGACCCTCAGCAAAATATTAGCTTATTGCTCTGGTAAGCAGTTGCTCTATTTACTTATGTGCTATTTGGGCTTTCTTTTTGGAGAAACTTCGGTAACCGTAGTAGATAAGGACGACGTACATCGTATTGCAAGGCGAAAAAAAGCATGAATAATATCTCTGGTATGGTTATAAAGACAAGAGCTGATCAAGTTATTAAGAGGGAAATCGTAAATCATAGACTGGTATTAACTTTTCATTGACAAATTGTGTACTTCATTTTTTTCTTTACTTTTTGCAGATTTTGATGACTGCTTAGCTCTGCTCATGATATTCTTATGTGCTGGGAAGTCAAGGGATGCCGCTGAGATTTGGACCAGACTAAGTACATGTAGGTGGAGTCGTGGAAATCAGCTACTCAAAAGAATTCTCACAATGGATTCGAATTTACAGTGACTTTTGTTTTATTCAGAATTTTCAATACGTATATACATTGTAACAATACAAATAATATGACTGGAACGAAAGAAGTACTAGAAGTACTTCTAAAGTTCATGCCCTTAAATTTATGACTGATGCACAGCCAAACTTTGTCTGTGATAACTTTTCGATTTGGCTTATCCAAAGTTACTAGAAGGATATTTTTCTTCCTCCAACCCATTATAGAATTAAGAGATGCTACCAGAGGGACAACACACCTTGAAAAACAATGGTTAGTTTTTGTGGTGAGATTAGCATAATTAATGCAAAACATTATAATTTATTATGTATTCAAAATCTGGGCATATTTAGATGGCTGAAGATGCAACATACGATGCATTAGATAAACATTTCTTTTGAAAGATGGTACCCATTACTGTGTCATGACTATGTATTTGGAAGTTTTTAAGCAGATAACTGTACATGTATTCAAAATATCATTTAAGAAGGTATATGGTCGGTTTTATTGTCACTGAGTTGTAAGCATACATAAGACGATATACCTCTCCAAATGAAACTTTTGGACATGGTTATCCCCATTCTTGAGCACTTCTTATATTTATATACCAACAGTTCTATATTTTATATTAAATCTATACTTCACAAGTAATGTATAACCACAAGCGATATCACTCAACACATCGGAGAATATACAACTCTCTTGACGTTTTCCAGTCAGACATTGCGTTTTAAATTTGCAAGTACGTTAGAATTTCCACATCATATGGAAACTTTACTAGAGGGTGCAAATGGGCATTCTCGTATGCTTTCTGGTGAAATATAGGGATTTTTCTACGAGATAATGTAATCAAAAATATATATAAATATATATATATTTACCTTGAATGAAAAAAAAACATTTTTTTTTTGTCATTTCTACTGTTTTCACCATTTTGAATTTTGGCGATTCTTGGCTTTAAAGACACATTTAATTTCTTATTGTTTTGAGTGGTACCACAAAATGATCGCTTCCAATAACCAGTACCTACAGCCATCGTTCATATCAAAGACTAATCTTATGTAGCTGATTATGAGGTGTTTATGGCTGCTGAGATACATCTTAGAGGGGGCTTATAAGGGATACTGTTAAAGGATTTACAACAAGAAAGTAGAAAAAAAATAGAAATAAATAAATATTAACAAAACTTATATACCCATTTATTCATTTTTATGCCCCCCGTGACGATAGTCAGGGGGCATTAAGATTTGCTCCTGTCTGTCCGTCCGTCTGTCCGTCCGTTCATCATACTTTAGGGTATAGAGTTTGTGTAATCAACTCCTCCCACAGTTTTCAATAGATCTTTTTCAGACTTTGTACACATGTTGTGGACATATTGAAAATGTGCATGTGGATTTTTGATGGAGCTAGAATTAATTTTGCCTGAATAAAGGCCTTTTGAACTTAGTCGTTTTAGGCAAATTGATGCATTGTAGGGTAAGTCCTTTGTGTAACCGACTCCTCCTACAGCTTTCAATGAATCTTTTTCAAAGTTTGCATACATGTTGTGGACACATATTGTAGATGTGCATGTGGGTTTTTGATGGAGCTGAAATTAATTTTGACAGAATTACGGCCTTTTGAACTTAGTCATTTTAGGCAAATTTTGGCATTGTAGGGTATGGAGTTTGTGTAATCAACTCCTCCCACAGTTGTCAATGGATCTTTTTGAAACCTTGCAAACATGCTGCGGACATGTTGAAGATGTGCATGTTGCTTTTTTTGAGCTAGAATTAAATTTGACAAAATTATAGCCTTTTAGACTTAGTCATTTTAGGCATATATTTGCATTGTAGGGTAAGTCTTTTGTGTAATCAACTCCACAATTTTTTCAGACAGTTTGTACTTGTTGTTGATATACTGAAGATGTGCATGTCGGGTTTTGAGTAAAAAGTACTAATTTTGACAGAATTATGGCCTTTCAAACTTAGTTTTTTATTAGGCTTCATTTTATTAGGCTGCATTTTTGCACTAGGGGGTATGGAGCTTGTATGATGTTTTTGGTGGATTCTTTGTAGATGGTGTTTGTGCTTAAAAGGTGCTTTAAGGATGTACATCTCCTATGACAAGCGCTGCACGGGGGCATCATTAGTGTCTTACAGACACAATTTTCTAGTTCTGAAATAATTTAAATGAAAATACAAGATGTGTCGTAATTATTACGATCTTATAACACGATAATGACATCCATCAGTGTCGTCATGGAGTCCATCTGTGTGACTGGTAATATTGCTTTCTATTTCTATTCTATTTCTATTCTATCCCATAACCTTACTAGGTCGTTTGGGCACCACAGATGACTTCGCAACAATCACTTTCCACCTTGTCCTGTTTTCAGCTGGCAAATTTCATCCCAGTCCACTCTTTAATATTATCTTCCAACCTCTTCTTCTGTCGAGCTCTTCTTCTTTTTCCTTTCACCGTGCCCTGCAGAATGGTCGTTGCTAAATCAGAAGACTTAAGACGTGACCAAACCGCCTTAGCTTCCGCTTTTTGATCAGCGTCAGGAGTTCATCATATTCTCTAATGGCTGCTATGATCTTTCTGCGAACCTCCTTGCTTTGCAGACGTCTATCATGACATCATTGGACGTCTATCAGTTCTTCATGGAGTCTATCGATATACATGTTGATATCCGTCAGTTTCTTCATGGACATCCATCATGGCATCTGTGGACGTCATTCAGTTTGTATGTGGACGTCTAAAGACGTCTGGGAGATGGCAATATTCACAGAACACATTTTTCACACTTGTGTGATGAACATGGTCGTTTTCTCCACAGTTTGGCAGTGCTACAAACGCGTTCAGTTTTAAAGCGAATTTTAATAGAAACATTTTTTACACATACGGCGTAGGAAGACTGAGAATGAATGATTTGATATTTCCATTTCCAACTACGAGTTTGAGACCCAAATGCGCTTAGCCTTCGGCTCTTGTGGACATATAGAGCATTCAAAAGGCTGGGGAACGATGTCATGTTCTTTAAGATATTTGCTTGCGATGTAGGTTGCTTTAGTGCGACAGACGCGCATTTCTGTATTTAACTTCTTCGATGTCGCTAAACCCCCCAAAAATTGAAAGAAAACAGAGGATGGATAGCTCTCGGCAGGCAACGAGCATCCCTCTCCAAGACACACTCACTGTCACATTCCGCGGGACACATTGGTCGAAGACATCAGGTAAGAGACGCCTACGTATTAACCCGCGAGTGGAGGCGTCCCCCATCGAGCCACCTCAACCCTTGTGTCTCTAGAAAGGCGACAGACAAGGCCATCAGGAAAGAAATGTCTGATGCAGCAAGAACCTGCACAAAGCCATAACAACTCAAAAGAATGGAAGCCAAACTCTGCTGACATTCATGTCGCTATGACAAGTCAGTCTTAGATTTAGAACAATTTAGAAATTTAACCAGATATACATCAAATTGAATAAGAAATACTTTAAATCAGTATTTAAGTAGTGACCGCAATGCCAGAGAACAAGAACCAACACTGAAACACTAACTAACTGGGTTGATGATATCCTCGGGGACAAATTGTCCACCAGCAGTGGTGTCGGCCAATGGTTGTAATATAATAATAATAATAATATTATTATTGTTGTTATACTAAATTTAGTGCGACAGACGCGCGTTTCTGCATTTAACTTCTTCAGTGTCGCTTAACCCCAAAAGTTTAAAGAAAAGAGATGATGGGCAGCTCTCGGCAGGCAACGAGCATCTCTCTCCGAGCCACACTCAATGTCACATTCCGCGGGATATACTGGCCATAGACATCAGGTACGAGACGCCTACGTCTCTTACCTGGTGATTAAGAGATCTTTTGACCAGCCTAGCTCCTTGAAACTTACAGATAAGTAAGGCAGGTATTAAATCTCAGACAAACTGACAACTGTTCAGATCCAACCGATATTGTCGAAATCATGTGCCTCCACGATTGCCGATTAAGCCTATAATTGACCTCATGACAAGCCTAACATCTTCCGTTTTGACTTAATAATTATTTACTGGTAAATTCCTTTCCAAAAGGGAAGCTAATTCATACAATACTGCTTGAATAATTTTAACTCTTCATTTATTTTTACGTGTCGTCATGGATGTCCATCAATATCTATACAGACGGCTATAATGGCATCCTTGGACATTTAGCACTTCTTCATGGACGTCCATCAATATTCATATTGATATCAATAAGTTTCTTCATGGACGTCCATCATGGCATCTGCGGACCTCATTCAGTTTCTATATGGACGTCTACAGACGTCTAGAACCCCTTTCTTTTATTGCAGATATCATGGCCGCTCGACAGGGACTACACTGCTTATTGATCATTTTTGGGTCATTGACCAGTTTCTTCATGGACGTCCCTCAAAGTGTCTGTTTACATCTGTCAGTGTCGTCTTGGACGTCCATCAATGTATCTATTAATATTTATAAAAAGAAGCCTATCATGACATCATTGGATGTCTATCAGTATTTTATGGATGTCCATCAGTATACCTGTTGACATCAATCAGTTTTTTCATCGACGTCCATGAGTAAACAGTTGACATCCATTGTCTTCTTCAGGGACGTCCATCAATAATCTGTTGACATCAGCTAGGCTAGTTTATTTATTGGCACAACTCATGACATCCGTGGACGTCCACTAGTTTTAATGTAGACGTCTATAATGACAGTCGTGGACGTTCATATGTTTTTGATGGACGTCCGTCATGTAATCTGTGGACGTCCATCATAGCATCCTTGGACGACCACAAGTTCCAATGCAAACGTCTATAACGACAGCCATTGGCGTACACCTGTTTGATGGACGTCCGTCATGTAATATGTGGACCTCCATCAAAGCATCCTTGGACGTTCACCAGTTTAAATGTAGACGTCTATAATAACAGCCATGGACGTGCACCTGTTTTTGATGGACGTCCGTCATGTAATATGTGGATGTCCATCAATTTCCATGTGAAAGCCCAACATGACACCTGTAGAACGCCACCATTTCTTATTATCATGACTATACTCACAGATATCCATCTGCAGTAGCTCATTCCTCATTCCATCCATGGACGTCCAAAATTTGCTATAAAGACATCTATAAATCATTGGACATCGAACAATCTCTTCATGGACGTCCGTTCATATCTGTGGACATCCATTGGTTTGTTCATGGACGTCCGTCACGATCTCCGTGGACGTCCGTCATCCGTAGAAAAAGCCCAGCATTTTATGTTCTTCGAATGCCTTTACATTATGCTAAACTTTTGGCGAGGAGTATATTATACGTCCATGTTTTACCAGTCTGGGGACTTTTGGATTTCCATCACGCATATTTGTGATGGCTAACCATGCACTTTAAATAAACTGACATGATGGCTTACCATAACATAATTACTGAAATTTTTACCACCAGATGTACTACATGTCCGGAGGATGAAACGTGATGGTAAGTCATAACGTTGGTTTCATCTGGTGTTATGGCTGACCATAACAAAACCAGAAACCCCGAGGTACTTTTTTGTCGCGTAACTGGTGCTAAACCTTGAGTAACTCGTACAGTTAGCATCCAATACAAAAAAGCAAGCATTGAAGACAATTGTGATTGTAACATTTTATGGAAAATAGAGAGTAAATTTGTATTTTTCTTGGAAATAACACAAGCCTAATACACACCAAAATTTACATAATTTTGACCCTAATTCTGCAGAAATAACCAACATACAGACTGTTTATACTGCGAATAGTCAAGGGCTGGAGCAAATATCAATTTTAAGTGTAGACAGCTCATACTGAAGACTGGCAGTGGGTTAAATTACCATTTTAGTGAGTTGGACTGAAAACTTTAAGAGTGATGGCTGACCATCACAAATGTGCGTGATGGAAAACCGTAAGTCCCCAGACTGTTTACAGCCAGTTTATAAACAACATTTGGTGGTTCATGTTTGCATCCTGGGAGACAAACCCTTCTAAAATAGGATCTACTCTAAAAGGAAGAAATGCCCATTGAAAAAGTAGGTAAATAAGAAAATGATAAGGTTGCTTCCCCTGAAAGTGTATCCAATCACGTTAAGGTGGTGTTTATCACTGATCTGGGGCAAAGACAACAATCTGCATACAATGCTGAAAATACAACAGATCTTCCCAAAACTTAGCAGATGCCTTTTTTATGTTGTTTCTCACAATTCAGAATCCCAAAATGCAGGACATGTTGATGTTAAAAAAGATTTATATCAGAAAAGATCAAAGGGTAAGTTGGTGCAAATAAATCTAAAAAAATGACCATCAATATTGAAAATGTAACCAGGTCTGATCATAAATTAATGTATTATGAAGAGCGCCTTAGCAGTTTTGTCTTATAAAATTAAAATAATTGTAAATAAAGCAAAAAAATAAAATAAAAGAGAATAAGGTGAGGGAGCCGAGATTGTTCAGCCGGGGATAGAGGGATGTGACTGTGCTGTTTCCTCCGGGACAGACGGCTTGGTCTCCAGGGCCGCCGAGTCGGTCTTCCACGGAGGGCAGACGGTCATATTCACATCTCCAGAACAATCTCGGCTGAAACATATCGTGTTTTGAAAATATATTATAAGTAAAAGTTTCGCGCGATAAATTTGGATGAAACATTTTTTTTACCGCATTTCTCTTACTCACACATCGAAGTTTTTTTGCATATATTTGAGGCATGTCACAGTTCCAGAAACTTTTCGTACCACATCATTCATATTACATGCTATTACAGCTTCCATACATATTCGTAGAATAATATAAGACTTTGTAAACTCTATCCCATGTTCTTAACCAATCTTTAGGAATACACACATACATGTACGTATGACAGGCTCATGCGTACGTGAGCTCCACGCAAGCCGTTTCACACATGCGGTATGCGCCTAAAAATACATTGTGTGTGTCCACACATAGTGTATATAATACATATATTTAAGCCCGTCGGCTATTACTCGTAGTGGTTTTACATACTTATTGACAGTAAATATTAGCATATACCACACCCGTCCCCTTTTTTTTTACTAATTCGTAACTTTCTTCTTTTTTTCGTAACTTCAAATATACTGCAGTATTCATTTATTTTTTGTGGCTTCCACACATAGAACTATAGCTGTTGTGCTTTTCACCGGGACATACATACATACATACATACATACATACATACATACATACATACATACATACATACATACATACACTGTAATGATATTAAATATATAGCTGCTTGTATCCTTGCCATTAATGCGCGTCTTCCACACATAAAACTGTATTACGTTATTTTGGTTACATACATACATACATACATACATACATACATACATACATACATACATACATACATGCATTCATACATGTAAATAATGTAAATATTATTAGCCTATATTGTTATGAATCTGTAAAAATTACACGATATGTGAAAAAATATGGTGTCGGTGTAGGGGAAGAGGAGCCGACAAAAAATAGCGTCCTAGCAGTTATGTTTTCCTCTTTTTTTTGCACGTTATCAGGCTGCGCAGATAAAAAAGATGTGGCCTGTGTCCAAATATTTGTGTTAAAATACATAGTAGAGTCTGTTTTCAAGGTTGAATAATTTCAATCATACACCTGTCTTGGTCATTGTAATATATAATATTTATACTGTGAGTATGATATAGGTATACCTGACCTACCTGGATTAATGAATACAACCACTATACATGCACTTATATACATGGTCAGACATTTGAGGAAAAAGCTACTGTTTTTATCTGGTCTACCTTACAATTTTAGAAAGAATTGCTAGGACGCTCTTTTTATCACCTCAAAGTATCTTCAGAGCTATGTACATTTTCAACAACGGATTTTATTTTCCAGATTTCAGCGCAGAAAATTAACATTTGATCTTTTTATATAAAACACTTTTTTAAACATCATGTCCCTCTATTTTGTATTCTAAACTGTAAAGAACAACAAAAATAAGAAGTCTGCAATTTTTCAAGGAGATACAATAATTTCGAATGGTTTTATTGAGATTTTTGTATATACAACAAATCACCACCTTAATGAAATGTAAGCCTACAGACTGGCTGAAAATTTGATTATCACAAAGTTTCTTACAGTATTGCATAAACCTTATTAATTGTTAATCCAACTGGACTTACAGTTCCGTCATGTTTACCACGAACAGTGTTTGTGTGTGACTAAGCGAAATTAAATTGCCCAGATCAGACTGCATAATTAGGATATATTGCATAGCTCCTAACTCGGAGGCAAACAGTACATGTACTGTTTGCCTCCGAGTTAGGATCTATGCAGTATTTGCCCCTGAGTTACAAGGCATTGTCCGATAGGGAAGGGGATGGTGGAGTGGCGTTAAGGCAACTGGGTGGATTACTAGTACTGGCTTAAGCTGGAGCAAGGACTTGTTGTCGAACTGTAGTAACTGACAGACAGCAGCACACCCCATCCCGCCCCTCCCGCCCACCGCTTCACAGAAGTCTTTCCCGTCGGAAAATGGCTATTTAGTTTTTACATAGTACACTTGTTCTATAGCTGAATTTTCCCCAGCAAATATCACCCCCTATAGTGGAGCACGGTTGCCGGGAAACACTTTATACGGTGGGATATGCTCCCTTCCCTCGCATAATAATGAGGTCTTAACCTGAAACAGAAACGTCAGTATTTGTTCGAAAAACACCACTGGAACCGCAAGCATGTTTCCAACAGCCATTCTGTCATTTTTGTTCGGGGAGAAACTGCTACCACCATCGAAATAGACTCTCCGTCTTTCCGTGACTGCTAAAAAGGATATCTGTGCATGGCTTTGCTCATACGTATGTGTATATGTTTTTGTGTATGCGTTCATCTGCGCGTATGTGAATTTTCCTGTAAGCCTGCGTGCGTATGTGCGTCTTCGCTTATATGGATATGTATGTATGTTGATCAGAGTATAAATAGCGAAGGCGAGATTCTCAAAGAAAGGGTTAATATTCTATTGTAAAGTAAGGCTTATGCATTTTTTCGTGTGTCTGTTGGTTCGCGAGTCCGTCTGTCTGAGAAGAAATAAGAACGAAGGAATAATCAAAAGTACTTTCAGATTATTTAAGCGTTAGCAACTATCGTCAAGCAATCATTAAATAAGTGATGAGATGTCATTTTTTTTCGCACTCAAAAAAGTTTGGCGTAGAACTTTAAAAATGTGATTTTACGATAAGCCTACGATGCAGCACAAATAAAAGTATACAGCAGTTCCGGTACTCTTAAACTATTTAGCAGACTTCAAAAAAGGATTATGCCAGTTCATAATCTCAATAACATGTATAATTGGAAAACTATCAAATACACACGCAATGCGCTATAGAATGCAGTTACATGGAAAGTAACAGCAAGATTGCAGTTGGACGTATAATACACACGGAGTAACGCATCTCTATGGACGGCCGTCCATGGCTGCAGCTGAATACACATGGTCTGGTTTGCAGGGCAGCGTGAACTAATTGTTTCTCCCATAGACTTCTATAGTGACCCCTACTGCCTGTGACAGTGTGCCTCCCTTTATACACTGTTACTTCACTATCCAGATTTGCTCTAATTTCAAGCTAAAATGTTGATCAAGAAGATGAAATAAGAGAAACACCACCTTACCCTGCACTTTCTACCTCTACAGGATGTTGATAGCCAGCAACTACCCATCCCGCAGAAAAGTGCAGAGGATTTGCTAAAAATCACCTGTCATTAAGTTTGGCTCAACAGACCAAATCAAAAATACTTATTTCTTTACAATATCCATGATATCAAACAAAACTGATTTCTGCATGTCACTAAAGCATCACTTTCAACCTCATCAGCATTATTAACCAATCAAAGAGCACCATGTGACAATAATCGTCCCGAGCTTCCCTGCGCCTTTTTGAATTTCGCGGTTTCCTATAGGAATTGGTTCCCGGTGCCCTGCAGATAAGACGCCAAAATCATTACTGCATGAACAACATAGTTTAGGACATTTACAAATAGCGCATGCGTAGATGCTCCTGCGCATTTGCGCTGAGCTGTAGTTTCCGTAATTGTTTAAACTGATGGAGAGATTGCACAGTTTACAGCAGCTGAGCCACAGTATACGTACAGTTCAAAAACAGACTGAACGATATTTTTACACCGCAGAAACCAAAATGAGTTATGTTTCGCTTCATTGCATCTGAGAAAATTGAGTATGGCCTCTGACCAGACTGCACAAATACACAGGTTGGTGGTATGTGTTCGCCTAAGAAAATATTGAACCTAGACTTTCAGTAGGTGTTTCGCTTAGTGTCAGGTCTTCGACATTTGTAGTGGCCCCGGCAGCTCAGTAGGTTAAATTTGGCCTGCTGGTCTAGCGGTCTCGGGTTCGGGACGTGCTGGGGGGGGGGGGGCAATCTATCTAACCATAAACGGGGTAATATTGTACACAGCCTTCCATAATCATCCTCCCATCGTCCTGATATGACTGAAATACTATTAAAATGGACGTAAAACTGCGCCATCAATCGATCCAAACAGAAACGTAACAAGTTGAATGAGGTTTTGAGATACAGATCTCTCAGAACTTAGAATTTTATTTCACAAAGCAGAAGTGTATGTCTATCTATGCACATTTCCAAACACACTAAAGTATGCTTGAAAAGACCGTTAAGTCAGTGCACTGTTTGACTGCTTTCCCGTACTGTCAATCTAATAATGATAATATTCTGGACATCCGCCTAGTCTGATCAGAGCCTTTGCTGTCCGCTAAAGGGGTAGCCAAGGGTCCAAACTACCTCCATGCGGACTGTGACGATCTGATCAGACTGATCTAAGTCTTCACTAGGTACACGTGCCACATTGTTTTGTCATGTCGCGGCTCAGTTATTAAGACGCATAGGCCAAGCTTAGACTGTGAGGTTCAGTTTTGCTTGAAATGTTTGACACGACAATTCTTGTTTAATGGCAGCCGTAACCCTAATTCTCACAAAGAAATATGTAACATGAAACAGGGCCATATAAAATCACACTGCGCTCTGGATTGAGCCGAAACATCAGAAAAGTGACATTATTTCGTGCCACCCGCCAAGACAGTGATCGCATGCGCATCCAACCAGTCTCAAATTCTATTCTAACTTCTTTGACCCAATAAACCCGGGCAGAATTTTTACGGATAATTATTTGATAATAATTTTATTGAACACCCCGATCAGTTAGAGTAAGTATCATAATCTTTAAGTGACATACAGTGGAGCAGTCCGTTGTGGGTATTATACTGTTTTTGTTGCGCAAGCATTGCAGTTTCCAGACTAAGTTTATAACGGCGTTTCCGAGAATTTTATTAATCCAGCTTGCGCAAAATGTGTTTACAATGCTGCTGGCTTTCTAGATTCTCTGCTAGCTTCTGGAATATTTTAAGCGGACAACAGATACCCTCATGCATAGCCTTGTCATGGTTTAGTTGTTTGCATGCCCACAATAAGAAAGCAGTGTGTATTTTGTGAATTTCAATTCTCATATCGACGCCCCCCCCCCCCCCCCCCCCCCCCGCACCTCAGTGGAACGAATCCATAGCCGCAGTAACGGGGCGCATATCAACCGTCCATTACTGTCTATCGTTAGTCTGATTCGTCCGTCAGTCCTGTTCGTAAAAGCCCTACGGCTCCTGCATGCATGGAAAAGGAGTGCATTAGCAGGGTCCAGGAAATGGAGGATGGGCTTCATGAAAGCCGACCCCCGCGGCGACACCCAGAGAACCACCAGGCCCAAGGCCGCTCCCAGAGGCAGCGCTACAAGAATCTCAGACCAAGTGGCCGTAGGCAACTATAGCCCTTTAGATTACTAAGGACCCCTGTAAATTCCTTTTTGTTGCTAGCCCTTAAACGAAATGCTCTCCCTGTTACCTCTTGATTGGGAACGGGGCTGAGCTCTCAAATTAACCTTGAAACTAGGTGTGGATTGACGCAGTCACCCGTTAGGGACCCTTGCCGGGTCCCCCAAGGTTGGGATAGTTGCACCCTGTCTCCTATCCCCCCAAGTTCTAATCGATTAATCGGGCCATAATGTGGATGCAACTATACTTTGTCAAAAAAGTTCCTATACATGAACTTCCTTGTGTTGTCATGGCAACTGCGGATTTTATGAACGTTTATTTTTTGTTGTTTTTACACGAGTATCCAATTGCCTATTGCTCACACTTATTCGATTTGGTTTCTAAGACTACACATGCTATGAGGACTGTTAGAATATGCATGGGGTAATTTTTCATTTTCGCAAAGTATCATCATTAAAATTGTTCAAGTTCAAATCATTAAAAGTTGGCTTGTGAATAATGGTTTCCCAGATTCTGTGCTCCACACATTGGAGCAAGTCTTCGGCAAGACTGCATACCAAAATAATTGAAATTTGACTCCTTCTGGTGCAAGAATTTGAGCAAAAACTAAGGGTACTGTGATTCTTTAAAAGACGGCTTTAATAGAACATATTGAACTTCACTACAGCTGGTTATTGGGACTGTGTGGTCACCGTGAAAAGTCTCCCTGCCCTTCATCATAGTGTAGATTTTATTCTCTAGGCCTTTGGGATCATTGATTCCATTGTAGAACTTTGAAAATATTTGAGGGTCACTGATGAGGCCTATTTGGCCGAAACTAGCTAGTCTGGCCCAGAAAACTTGTACACTCGACAGTTTTCAGTTCTTTGGTGTGATCCTTGCTTCCAAAGGATAACCCTTTTATAGAATATATTTAAGTGCCACTTTCAATGGGATTTCCATTGAAATTCAAAATCGTAACGGCAAGCGGGTGCGTAATAATTCTTCGTATTTTATCATTATGCACTAAAAACAATGACAAAACAAAACTGTTTTTGAAGAAAGTTTGAGAAAAGACGACCAGGTACAGTCATAATGAGGCCTTGAAAATCGCTATATTTTTAATTCAAAGTAAGCTAATCTTAGAATTTGAAGAAGTTAAACCTCGCTTGTAAAGCCTGAGTACAAGATACTGGACATGTAAAGTGTTTTTCGATATTCCTGACTTATGGACTTTTGGGCGCAATACAGAATTGAAACTTGCGCTTGCGCGGCAATAAGGCGCATGTCAATTAGCTTTTATCGAATATTGCCAGATAACTCTTATGTGGAAAATATGGGTTGACAATATTCTGGGCATTGTTTTCCTTGGCGTCTCCCGAAACGTACATGAGCCTCAGTTAACTCCAATATGCACTGGGTTCCTCGAAGTCATGGCCGATAGTTGGTATCGTTACTTTTTTGACCGAGTATATTACGTTTGAATTGTGAACTCCCCCGTTTAATCTTGGCAGTAGGAGTTTGTTCTCTTTACATAGCTCGTAACTTATATTGAGTTAACAAAACCTTATTGGCCCATTTTAACTAAGTTATTTGCAGGGATGGGTCACGCTGTTTGGGTCTGCAAAAGGTAATATACCCTTGTAAATGGGGGACAATGATGTTCGCTAACTCTGGTGGTTAGTATTAATAAGTTGCGTGCCGTCTTAGTAATCCTGCTGTCGGTAGTGATGCAAACGATAGGGTGCTCGCTTGTAAATAACACGTCTCATCCCATCGAGACATTACACTGCTTTTTGGTTGTTATTATGCATATGCGTATTTACGTGCTTTCAATATATAATGCTTGCGTATGTGCATGTGCGTATTTGCGTGCTTGTGTGCTCGCTAGCGTGTTGCTGTCATGCGTGCGTGCTTGTATTTTAATGTTGGTGCTTGTATCCTGCTGCTTCGTGTCTTCGAGGATAGCTCCCATATTGTGCTGTCTCCATCGTTGTTCCTCTTCTGGAATCCAACGTTGATAGCTGCCGTGCAGTCACACCAACAGGCATACCAAGGTAAGGCAGAAGAACTACTACCCCCGTAGTTGCACTTTGATGTTTGCTTAAAAGTCCCTATTTATTCCTATATCTAAATGTTACCTATTATTGCAGTAGGATCTACATGGACCCCGCGACTTATGTGTGGTGGTATCCCATCACCGTTCCATAACTCGCACCCGGTATCCCAGCCTATCCTTAGAGTTATCTCCCTTTCCAGTCACCATGGATTGGTCCGTGGACCGGCCCGTTGTGGCTTTATGGGTGTTACCGATGAGCAAATGGCATCTGCTTACCTAAACATACGTATTTACACCCCTCAGGCTGGCTCTACGCATTTTCCATTTTTTCGTCTGACGGGGTATGACCGCGCCACACCCCGCCTCCCTTCCCTAAGTGGGCCCAGCCTTATTCAAAGCAGGGTTAGTTCACTCCTATGATATCCCTCCAGGCGTACCACCGCTCCCCCAACCCTTTCTTGTCCTTAGTACTTTCATATTCCGAATTAAAAGTCGGAATTTCCATTCCGGGATCTGGCTGGCTCTACGCATTTTCCATTTTTTCGTCTGACGGGGTATGACCGCGCCACACCACGCCTCCCTTCCCTTAGTGGGCCCAGCCTTATTCAAAGCAGGGTTAGTTCACTCCTATGATATCCCTCCAGGCTTACCACCGCTCCCCCAACCCTTTCTTGGCCTTAGTACTTTCATATTCCGAATTAAAAGTCGGAATTTCCATTCCGGGACGCCAATTTCGGCCGAAATTGAGCTCCCGCGCCTCAACTTCCCTTCGCTGATAATGGACTCTTCCGCATTTAAAAGTGGTTGGGTCTGCTTTCTGTACCACAGGACGAGAGGTCCATCGATCAAAGTGTTTTAATATTTGTAGAATTTACCTTGCTGCTGCATCTGGAAACAGGGTCCTTGCTTCTTCAAATTGCAAAATCGAAAATTTCGAAAAAAGCGCGTCCGACTGAAATGCCGTTAATTATTTCGGTCACACGTTATGCGAAACGAATTTTGTTGGTTTTAGAATTTAGCTAGAGTTTATAGCGTTTAAGTTTCTAGCTATATTTTCCTAATAAAAAAACTACGTCTTTCCTAAAAAAATCCTAAAATAAGCAATGGTCTTGGTTGTACTATCTTATGAATGGTGTATTGATTCACAGTGCCGTTTAATTTCGGAAGTGCAATTTCGCTCAGTTGAATTTTGCATTATGTGAAATTTTCTGCCTAAGGGGGGCTGGGGGGGGGGGGGCTACACTGCGCTAGTTGTGTCTCAATGTTTGCGTGTCAGACGGTATCGTGACATTCCATAGTGGATGACATTCCATAGTGGATCAAATTATCGATTTTCTTGTGCAGGTCGCGGTTTGTGCCAATACACCTTTATTGTGGTATGAATGGAGCTCCAGGCTTAAAATTTGGGGCTGAAATATTATTGAAAACGAGCTCCAGTTAAGGGTATGGGTGTGCATTACGACCCCAGTGAAACACGGCGTCTGTCCGATTTGTCCAGGTCTGAATAAGAAAGTAGAGACAACACATACTGTTATGTATATTTGAGCCGCGACACGATAAAACACTGTGGCACGCGTGACCAGCAAAGACCCAGTTCAGCCTGGGTATCCGCTCAGTCTGATCTGAGTCATCGATGTGCGCTTAAATGGCGGCTAGGGGTCTACGCTAGCTTCATGCGGACAGAGAAAACTCTGACCAGACAGGGTGGATGCCCAGGCTGTTCTGAAACTTTGCTGGGCGCACATGGTTTTGGCGTGTCGCGTTAAATTTCAAATTAACAATATATGGCACCTGAGAAATATTTTATAGAGTTAGCTCTTCACAAGGGTTCTAACGCATGTTTTTTTTCATGAAATAACTCGAACGTCTACATGCCTCTGTGCGTACAGTCAAAGAGATATATATCGCCAGTCATATTTTCCCACCCTTTTTACAATTTGACTTTCTGTTTTGTGTGTGTGTGTTTTTTCCCCTGGACAAAGTAGCCATTGAAGCTGGGGAACATACTCTTACAGGATTTTCTCCTAGGGCAGCAAGTTCTTTCCATTCGTTTCTTTAATGCAATCCTTGTGTCAAAAGGATCTATTTAAAACTTACTGATCTCTATCTGGAAGAGTAGGAATATATTGAAGAAGCATCGTTGCTTCCCATGACGGTTTAGAAAGAAGCAAAGGAAAGGGAAACACTGTCTTGTTTAAGGCAGATTTGTTGGGTTAAAGCAGGCTGATTAATAGTTTCTGTAAGGACTTGGTATTACCATGAACGTATTACAATTACCTCGTATTACCTACCGCCTGTGGCTTTACCGTTTGCAGTTCTATAACATAGAAAAATAAAGCTCGTGATTTGTTGCTTCACGACACTCGCAAATATGGTGACTGCTTCACATATATGAGAGCTGCTCAGCAGCAAAGGCGCAGGCCATCCTGCACATCCGCACTATCAGATCAGAATCTTCGCTGTTTGCACACACCTTTAATTGACCCTAAGTGGAATCTGCAAGCACAATTCTAATGAAAGCTGTATGAACATCGCACGGGTTAACTAAAAAATGCACTGAGCCTGATCATAGTGTCACTTTAAGGACAGACTTATCTGGGTCTGCTTCTTTTAGTGAATCAGACTTTCTTTGCAGTGGGTATAATTGCAATACACTTTGAGAGCTACTGGGAACACTTTGATCGCTGCTGGGTAGACTTTGATCGCTGCTGCCGGGCCGCGTAGCGCAATCTGTAGGGCACCTGACTCATAAGTCAGAGGTCCTGGGTTCGAAACAAGGTCTGGCCACATATTTTCGTTTCTCCTTCCGCTGATTCAAGAACGGCAGTTGCCAGTTACTGGCGAAAATATGTGCACTTAGTACTGGTTAAACGCTTAGGAGGTCTAAGCCTGTCCAAGAATAGTGTGGTTAAATTAACTGACCGTTCCGACATGACCATAGTTGTTTACCGTGGACGAATCAATTGATCGCTGCTGGGAACTCTGCAGTTGCAGACATAAAATATACAGGTTATTTGTTGTTGTTATACCCTCAACGGCGAAGTAGCCGAAGTTGAGGGGCATATTGATTTGGTCATGTCTGTATGTCAGTCTGTCTGTTCGTCCGTTTACTTGTCTGTTTGTCCGTCCATTATGTTTTTAGTAGTGAAGCACTCAAGAATGTCTTTAGGTAAACTCTTGAAGTTTATATATACAAAGGTAAAGGTTTCCCATAACCAAACGGCCGTTCTGAGGATAGTAGGGATTAGAAGCTCACTGTTTCTTGGTCACAGCATATGTAAGGCGGAGACTATTCCTCTCCTTTCGCTGCCTTATCCTTCCCAAATCGAAAAAGGTACCCATTTACTGCTGGGTAGGAGACCGGTAGCACTGTTGGTTAAGCGTTGGCCTGCTGAGCTATCGGCTGGATTCGAGCCCTGCTATTGGGCGTAGACGGGAACCCTTTTAACCGTAAACGGAGTTCCACTGCACACAACCTTTCATTATCACTCATCCCTTTTCTGATATGTCTGAAATACTGTTAAAAGGGACGTAAAATCGAAAGTCATCCATCCATCCATTTACTCCTGGATTGACAGAGTTTTCCAGGCGCTAGTTGACCCAAGCCGGAATTCGAACCCGCGACCTTCTGCACCATCCTTCTGCACCGGACCGAATCGCTCTAACAACTCTATCACGGCACCTGAACGCTAAAGCTACTATTTCTATGTTTGACATTACAGACTAGGAGCCCCGGTAGCTTCAAGTTGCCGGTTATGCGTTGGGCTGGCCTACTGAGCTGACGGTTTGATTCTGCTGTAGGCGGGAATCATTTCAGCCTTTAGCGGGGTTTCATCACAGCCTCCAAGCGCCCTGATACGACTGAAATACTGTTGAAAAGGATGTAAAATCGCAGGTCATCCATCTATAAACATGCTTAAGGAGACCTGAAAATGTGAGCATGTTCTAGAAAAGTGTTTACGTCCCTTGTCGACTTGGGTTTCTTGTTCAGGAGAGACCATATGAACAAAATATGTGAAGATCTAATGAAGCTACGATATTTGTATATAGCCTATATTTACAGGTCATCCGATGTAAATTTCTGAAAAGCTGTTTCACATGAATTTATATAGATTTTATCGTCATTTTATGCATGTATATAGGCCGGAGGCAGGGGGAGATAACTCCCATGGGGTAAATTTGAGCATTAATGGAGGCTTTCATCCCTCTGATCATTTGCTGAAAGTTTCAGAAAAATTGCTTCAAACTCTGATCTTATATGGAATTTACCATGATTTTATACATGTCTATAGCCCCAGGGCAGGGGCAGATAACCCTGATAATAAAATTTATGTGCTCGTGAAAAGCTTTGTTACTGCGATCATGTTTGTGAAGTTTCAGCATGATACTCAAAGTAGTAAAGGAACTAGAGGCCAGAAACCATTATTTGTACATTGATAAGTGCCATATAGTGCAGCGGATTAGGGCAAAAAACCGACCAAATAGTTTAAATAGTGATAAAAACACCACTTTTGCAAAAATTTTCATCTGCTGTGTGGCAATCAAAAAAAAAAAAAAAAACCTTGGCCACCTAAAATTCCACCATTTGTAAGATGACCGACGACTTTAAAAATGGCTTTAAAACCGGCCAGTTTTGCTAAAGTACCAAATGTCGTCCACTCCTATAGTCTTTGAACTACCAAACTACCAATGAATTTGACTCACTTCTTGAATGTTGTGTACTATATCATATTTGTGAAGCAGTTATAATCGGACAGTTTTTACCTTCAGACTACTGTGTTTTGACGGTAATTTACGGTACCACATCATTGTTATGAATTATGTCTATTTTTGATAGATACTCATCTAAAATGACGTTGAAACTAATATTAAGCTTACCATTGTGGAAACGGTACTTTATTATTATATAATTACAGAAAAACAATTGTATCCTAAGAGTGAATAGAGTTAATGTGACTTACGTTACCAGGTCTTTTATAGGACGAAAATGAACAAAATACTTTATATTGATGAGCCGTTTACTTATACCAAATGAAAGAATATATCATAACTTTATGCAAACAAATAAACTAATACAATTGTATCAAAATATACAGAATGTTGAGTTGTTATATACGTTACCGAGTATATGTCACGTAAATTATTCCTGAAACATAAATATTTGCATTACAGACTATATATTAGGAGCAAAAACTAATATGATATTCTAGCTACGTCATTTTGGTATTAGGCTCATTTTAAACAGAAATTTTAATGACATGAACTGTACCTTAGTCTGCAAAGTGATTTTGTAATAAACCTAGGAGGCTGTTACCAGAGAGGTCTTCCAGCAATATTAGCTGGCACCACAGTATTGAAAGAGGCTATTCAGTAGCCACAAATATCCAACAACCCTTCATAGAGGTTTTAAGTGGCCTGGGTTGGGGAGAAACGCGACGAAATGGGCAGACAGAACAGAACAAGGCAATATAAAGAAATGAAGAGTTCTTGAGGTCACACTCTCTATGGGCTTCAAGAGGAAAAAGCGTTGCAAAACCAACTGTGCTGCCGTAATTACATATCTGGCTAAAAGAGGTTATAAAGTATGTGCAGTGTAGGAAGAGGGTTGTGGCTTAAGAGGAAGTACTTTATGGAAGCTTTAAATATGGCTTGAATATGGAACCTGTTCTAAAAGTCTTGTAGCTCACTTAGCTAGTACAACAATCTTAGTATGTGCCTTGTAGGATTCAGAGCTGACATTACAGTCTCCTTGGACAACTTGTTAAAACAAGTGTGACACCAAAACTCCATAGTCTTTCCGGTGTTCTTGTGATAGTTAGCTAGTGATGACATGGTATACACATACCAAGAAGCCCTGTAGTAGCTGGAACTGTTACTGCGGTGACGTTAAATCATCATAGTACATTTTTTATCATGAGAACTATTTTCTCTACTTCCCTATTGTATTTATACTAAGTATTGTACATGGTTAAGCTTTGACACATGGCTTTCAAAAAATGAAAAATGTTTATTTGTATCTTTGGTTGTTATAAACGTGTGCAATTTTTGTATGTAAGAACCCTTCCACGTTTTCGGATTATTCTGTATACCAATCTGAAGGACAGTACATGTGTTTGTACGTCCTCTGCGGTTCAGACAGTTTGGTCTCAACTATAAAATTTCCTTTCGTTTGGTACTCCACATAAGAAATTAAACTACATACAAAGTAAAATATTGCTAAATATATCTTGCGCAGTGTATATGAAAGTCACAAAAAATAATCCCAATACAAGGTCCATAATAGTACAGACTTATGTCATATTCTAAAATTTAGGCCACATAGCAGACTCGTTTGCAGCGTACACTTCGTCGGGTACAGCAGGCATCTAAAACACGCATATCGGCAACGTTTCAAACGATAATAAGCGACTAAAATACAAAATATTATACCTACCTCATATGCGACTAGAGGGACATAATGTATGTCGTCGTATGATCTGAAAAGTAAAGTAGTTGAGAACGATTAAAGCCTTATCGGGCTTGTAACTATCTTTCATCACATTTGACTTTTACTTAAGAAATAGATCAGCTATAGCAGTGAATTGTTGAGTAATAATTCACTGTTTGGAGGTCAGTTGTAAAGTAGATTATATCACGAGCGCGGAGCGCGAGTGATATATCTACTTACAACTGACCTCCAAACAGTGAATTATTACTCAACAATTCAATGCTGGAGCTGAACTATTTCGATTCTAACACTCAAAAACGCTGAAAAACTATTCTTTTCGTTCCAGCTCTCCCAACCTTCCTACCAGCGCGTTCATGCTCCCGCCAATATTCTTAACTGTATCTAAGATAAATGTACGTTTTTATGACGATTTAAGAAAGAAAATAAGACGTTACACCGTCTAACGCCTCGAAACGTCACAAAATTACGTCAGTAATTGCAGTGACGTCAGCAATTAGACTCACGCGCTTCGTAACAGTGAATTGTTGCAGAATAAAACACGGTAACTTTGCATTGCTTCTATAGGCGCACTGTGTTAGAATGTCAGATCACTACTGAGAGTCATCTAAGAAAAAATTTTTCCTTACTGGTGAATCATTGCTAATTAAGGTGGAGGGTAACACTGTCAGGGGCAGCAACTCTATCATTTTCATTTTCTTTAACAAAGGAAATTATCTCTTAAAGGAAAGAATTAGCTACTATAGGAGCAAACTTTTTCCTTTAAGTTTTGACACCTTTTGGGTTTCGTCACTCCTGAAGCATACAGGAAGTCATAAAAGTTGCTTTCGTTTGTAAAATGGGTGAGCATCTTGGATGTGTACACCTTAATATTAATTTTCTGTAAAAATCAGAAAATTGCCATAGGGTCCGGCACGCTACGTCTCAGATTTTTTTCATTCTTGGTGTATGAATCAGAAATGACCCCTAAACGACAAAAACAGTAGTAAAATTTATGTTCGTCATCCTGTTGCCATGGTAACCATGATGGTTTGAGTAAAGCAACAAGATCCAACATTTAGGAGGAAAATAATGAAAAAATAGAATATTAATCTGGTCTGTCCATCGATAGTTAGTTCTTAGATCCCTGATATAGATATGATAACATATGATACCAACTTAACTCTGTATACAGAAACAAATATAAACCAAGTGTGTCTCACATCCAGGCCACATTGAGGGCTGAAAAGAGACATAATTTGGCAAATTTGAAAATGTGGAAAAAACTGTGTTTTTGCGGTTCTTTGAAACAAGTTTTGGTTAGTTTCACAGAAGATGTTCAGAAAACCACTAATATATTTATAACCAGTAATATACCAAATTATACAATAAAAAAGAAACTGGGTGGAGAAATTAATATTTAAAGGTCAATGTGTTAACCGTGTAGATTTGTTGGAGATAAACATTCTGATAAAGTTTCATGGAGATTGGAACAAAACTGTGCCATTTACAGTGCACTAAAGGTTTTTCTTAGATTTTAGCTAGTATCCTAGTTTTTGTCCTGCTATAACCCAGTTTCAAACTTGCTAGAATTGATAAATAATAACGTTCTTATAAAATTTCAAGAATATTTGATCATAACTTTTTCCCCTAGAGTGTACACAAGGTTTTTCTAAGATTTTACCTGGTGACATAGTTTTTGACCCGAAATAACCCAGTTTCAGATCTGGTCTAGATTTTATCAAGATAAACACTCTGACAAAGTATCATAAAGATTGGATTAAGGCTGTGCCCTCTGTATCATTCAAAGTCTTATTTCTATTTTTAGCTCTGGCGGTCAATCTTGTTCAATGGAGTGGAACCGTTTTAGCAATTTTGGTTCAGGGCTATGAGTGGTTCATGGCTATGAGTCGAATATTTCGGTGGAATTATTTGAAATCGAGTCTTTGGCTTGAGAGAAGATAGAGTTTTTTTTCTATTTTTAACGCTGGCAGCCATTTTGTTCAGTGGAGCGAACCATTTTAGCAATTTTGGTGCGGGGCTCTAAGGGAAACATTTGTGTGAAATTATTTACTAATTGGCTCATTTGTCTAGGAGGAGATGCCGTTTGAAGAAATCATTGATGACGGACGGACGGACAGACGGATGGACGGATGACGAGCCAATATCGACCACAGTAGCTCATCCTGACCACGAGAGGTCAGGTGAGCTTAAAAGCTTATCAAAGGGAGGTTTTTCCAAAACTAAGTAAGGGGGAGCATGTGACAAGTATATCTGGTGGGCTGTTAGAAATATGATGTAGCTGATATAACAGCCAGGTCATGTACAAATTTGTATACACCTTGCTGCTCAGCCTTCAATTTGACAACACTTTGAAAGTTCAAGATTCCCTGTTCTAAAACCATAACAAAAAGTCTGTGGAATACTATGTTGCACCTGTCTCCACCTTTGTGGCATTAAGAACACAATAAAAATCTCATTCTGACACATATTTGATCAAAATACATTCAGCAGTGCATGAGCTTTTTATACCTTCACACAACGAAGTTATGGCGGGGATATAGGTCTGTCCTTTATGTATGTATGCATGCTCACCTTTTGTCATTGCTCTAGCGACCTCATTTATTTACCGATTTTATTATATCTTCACGCAAATATAGGGTATGACATTACCTCGAATGAGTTTGCGTTTCAGCATGAGGGGGTCAAGGTCAAGGTCACAGTTGCTATTTTTAAGAAAAAAAAAAGTCATCCATTTAGTGCCTTCATTTATAGACCATTTTCGATTTAACTTCAAACATGTGAATAGTGACCCAGGGCTCAGCGTAGAGCTTCAGACAGCGAGAAGTTTTACACATTTTCTGGACTTTAGGTTTAGTTTTGGTCTTTTGTTTTGATTTCCCTATATGTTCTATACATTTTCAATTCTCCCTCAACTCATAAATTGGAGAAGTCAGCCAGCTTAGGGAGACTATTACTCCCTAATCGCCCTCTAGGCTGAGCCCTTGATAAGTATGACAATGTCTTGGACACATTCACGTTTCAGCGTGCTGGGATCAAGGTCAAGGTCACAGTTGGTATTTTCAGAAAACTTTTTCATCACTCTAGCGCCTTCATTTATAAACCAATTTCCATTTAACTTCATACAGGTGGTATGACGATATCTTGTACAAGTTCGCGTTTCAGCGTTATGGAGTCAAGATCAAGTTCAGAGTTGCTACTTTTAGAAAACACTTTGTCATCACTCTTGCGCCTTCATTTATAAACCGATTTAAATTAACTTCATACAAATGTATAGTATGATAATATCTTAAAAAATGTGTCGTTTCAGCGTTCTAGGATTAAGGTCAAGGTCACAGTGGCTGTTTTTACAAAACCTTTGTCATCTCTCCAGTGCCTTCATTTGTGAACCGATTTTGATTAAACTTCATACAAATATAGTCTGACAATATATTGGATAAGTTTGTGTTTCAGCGCTCTACGGTCAAGGTCAAGTTCAGCGTGACTATATACAGAAAAAACTTTGGCATCGCTCTTGTGCCTTCATCCATAAACAGATTTGATGTTACTTCATACAAATGTTAAGTATGACAATATATTGGATAAGTTTGCGTTTCAGCGTTCTAAGGTCAACGTCACGGTCAACATGGCTATTTTAGAAAGATTTTGTTATCGCTCTAGCACATTTATTTCATCATATTTCAATTCTCATATCGTCGCTACCCCCGCGCCTCAGCGGAACAAATCCATAGCCGCAGTAACGGGGCGCCGAGCGTCCGTCCATAGCACATTTATTTATGCACCGATTTGGATTTTACTTCACACAAATGTTAACTATGACAATGTCTTGGATAAGACTGCGTTTTATGGTTCTCAGGTCAAGGTCATGGTCACAGTGTCTATTTATAGAAATACTTTGGCATCACTTTAGCGCCTTCATTTATGGACCGATTTTGATTTAACTTCACAAAAATGTATAGTGTGACAATATCTTGAATAAATTTTAGGTTAAGCGTTCTAAGGTCAAGGTCGCAGTGGCTATTTTAGTAAAACTTTGTTATCTCTCTAGTGCCTTTATCATTAGACCAATTTTTTAGTTAACTTCGCAGAAATGTATTGTACCACAATTCCTTGAACAAGTTGCATTTCAGCATTCTCGGGACAAGGTCAAGGTCCCAGTGGCTATGTGTAGAAAAAAAAACTTGGTCATCACTCTAGCGCCATCATTTATGGACCGATTTTGATTTTACTTTACATAAAAGTTTCATATGAAAATAACTCGGACATGTGCGCGTTTCAGTGATCAAGCACCAAGGTCAAGGTTACAGTGACTATTTCTAGAAAAGTTTTGTCATCGCTGTAGCTATTATGAGACATTAAACCCGGGTTCACTCACTTACTATAACATTGCGAAGTCAATAGACAATAAGCACACATGTAAGAGGCTAAAAAAACTTGTTAAATGCATCTCTGATGGTTATCTACCTGGACAATAACCTGTGGACAGCAATAAAATGGATTAAGGTCACCAATTTTAGCTTTTAATTGACGTAAGTCACACCATTACCAATAACAAGTAGGAGATTACCTGGTAACCTAAAAAATGCAGTGTAGCAATTGATACTCAGAACAGACAAGTCACTTATTTTTAGAGATAATTAGCTCTTATAAGGAGCTTATATTGGACAATAGCTTGGACACATACATTGCCAAATGAGTCTCTATCCAGTAATGAAATTAGTATGATAAATTGTCCAGTGCAAAGGGAATTGTATTGCTTGCGATGCCTTGTTTCTATTTTCATATTTTTGCTATTTTGGGGTTACGGTAGATAGAAGCCATCTTGATGGTCAATTGACAAAGAAACAGGGAAAAAGGATTCTGACACTAAGCTTGTAAAAATTCATTTAGCGGTTCTGAGAAAATGTCAGTTTCATACTTTGCCATTTTAGTAACAGAGGCTGACAGCAATCTTGGATGTTCAGTTTGCAAAAGAAAATGAAATACAGTTGACCTAAAATGGCTTAAACAGGCTTGAAACCATGGAAATTGGTTTCAGGCTAAGGTGATTCTAGCCATCCAGGTTAGTTTCTATATACATTGTCCTCTAGGGATAACGAGCCATCTGGGTTCACCATTCATTGAAGTCATAAGGATCATTCTTACATAGAGTTCTTTAGAATTCATTTAGCAGTATATGAGATATACTGTCATTGGCAGTGGCAGCCTACAGCAATCATCAATGGTACATTCCTATACATTTAAACGAACTCTGTTTACGGAACATTCTGATTAAGTCTGATAGCAGTTTGTCCGAGTCTTCATTAACAGAAAGTAGGTCATTGTGATCTAATTCCTCTAAAGTTTGTTTTTGTTATGATAAGTTTGAAACCCAAGGTCCCTTTAATATGCTCCATGCAAAATTTCAGCCTAAAATACCAAGTGGATCCGGAGAAATAGTTAATCTATTTTTTAATGTTTTCGCAACGTTTAGTAACAACAGCCATCTCAGACTCTCGACTACGGCTGACTTTTACTGCTCTGAACCACTTCAGTCTTATCATGCTGCCTTGAAAGTTTGTAAACTATAAGTGCAGTGATTTCAGAGAACAAGTTATATGAATGGACTTACTCAAGGGTTATTGTAAATTGTGAAACGATGGATGGACAGATTGACGCACATACAGATGGACAAATGAACAGACAACTGGACGCCTATATCACATCTTGCTAATGCAGGTGTGACAAAAATAAATCTTAAAGGTCCAGATAATAAAAGCTGTACATCATGTAAAATTTGTGAACCCTTTCCTGTTGTTTGGATGATAATTCTATTACGATCAAACTCCCATATATATAACTATAAAAGTCTAGAATAAAACTTTTAATTCTCAAAGGTCGTCACTAAAATTTCCAGTGGTGGGTTTTGAGCACGGTTGCGGGTGCCGGTGGTGGGTTTCATATCCCTTCATAAATCATCAACTACCGGCTTTTCAATTGCCGGGCCGGGTAGCGCAATCGGTAGGGCACCTGACTCGTAAGTCAGAGGTCCTGGGTTCGAATCCCGGTCTGGCCACATACTTTCGTTTCTCCTTGCGCTGATTCAAGAAGGGCAACTGTCAGTTACTGGCGAAAGTATGTGCACTTAGTACTGGTTAACCGCTTAGGAGGTCTAACCCTGCCCAGGAATAGTGTGGTTAGGTTAACTGACCGTCCCGACATGACCTTAGTTGTTTACCGTGGACGTTAAGCATCAAATCAACCAACCAACCAACCGGCTTTTCAAAAAGTGTACCAAAATGTTTAAAACAGGATTTACAGAGATCCTTTAAATTATTAATTCCCACAAGTTATTTCTTTTCTCCTCTAGCTGCCATGCTGGATTAGGAAAAAATACATCCATGAAAATGTTTCATTATTTCCAGTCTAATGATTAATGATGCAGCTATCTTATATGAACTGACTTGTAGACACATGGATCTTTTGATTTCTGATGGCCCTGGCCTCGACGAATCATTTAATGCAAATGGTATGAATGGGATAAACTATTTGCAAACATTAAATGAATTGTTTACCCGGCTTGCTTCAGCAAACATTGCATCAAGCCTACGAAAATTGCTAATAATCGACGAAAAGTCCTAAATAATGACAGAGAGCTCGGACTAAAATAAGTGACCTTGACCTTGGATGGTCTCTCTGATTTAGATGATGTATCATAACATTGAATGCAATTTATGCATGACCAATTAATAATGATATGAAGAATTGTCAGAGTTTGTAAATTATCTTAATGCATAATACAGAGTTCATTTGTGCCATAATTTCGTGGATGTTTGTTACCTTGACCATGGCATTGCAATTTCCTTCAACGTGAATTCTGTCAGAAATTGAAGCACAGTTACTGTAGGTTGTATCTAAAAGTAGCATGATACTGAGTATTAGCATTGTATAGACGGTAAATCTTGAAATCTTGAAATGTGTTTCAAGGAATATATTACATGTACTTGGTTTACCGTGTATCATGGGCTTTAGCGATTATTTACCGGTAAGGAAAATGATTCCGATTTCAACATTATACGAATGAAAATAGAAAATTGTTTGAGACGTTTTCTAAAGGACTGTTTAAGGCACTACCTAAAAGCAACAGATTTAGCTTTAGATTTTATTTGTAATTTCTTCGGAACCACGGGAGGGAGATGTGCATTTTTTCTAACTAGTGGCCACGACTTATTATGTCGTTTTCATGACTTATTATGTCGTTCCCTGGACTTATTATTTCGTTACCACGACTAACTATCTCGTTCCCTCGACTTATTATGTCGGAACCACGATTAATTATCTCTATCCCTCGACTTATTATGTCGTTACCACAACTTAATATGTCGTTACTGCGACTTACTATGTCGTTCCCTCGACTTACTAAGTCGTTCGCACGACTTATTAAGTCGTTCCCTAGAGAAAATGCTGCCACTCCAATTGGTCAAATTAACTCGTGGCCAAGAGTTAAAAAACGCTCTGATTGGCCCTGTTATTGGTAAAATCCTTTACAACACTACGTTTGTCACTGTTAAGGCGCTTATCTGTGGACCACTTGCAGGACTGCCCAAGCGGAGCAGTCTGATTGGACTCTGCAGTGTTGGCTAACTGCCTGACGAAGTCTTGGTCTTGATTCTTTAATTGTGCTGACTTTGCATCAGCTGACGCTAATAGCTGAGCAGGCAGTGCACATCCCCGTCATGGAGCTCCTCTCCTGGAGCAGTATGATTGGAGTCTCCAGTGTTTGTCGACTGACTCGACCATGCAGCTGCACTAAATTTCTGTGCTGTATTTGTCCTAAATAAGTGGCAAAGTTGTCATCTGTGACATCTACAAGTATTATTATTATGACAACGGGACTACCTTGGGTTCTCAGACGATTTATATAGATTGACATGTTGCCCTTGTCGAACTGGTCCCGGGTGAAGTGGTCCGATGTTTGACAATGGTCCTACTGTATTAAGTATTTTCCTCGAATATTTGGACACTGATGCCCGACCTGACATTGCAGAGCTTGGCCGGACAGCCAAAATGCTCTTCCGGAACTTTGAGATAAATTCTGCAACACTTGGGACAGATACGGTATAAAGCATCTGTCTGTCAGAACAGACCTACATCGCAGCTGCACAAGTGCAAATATTCCAATAGTTTCCTTCTTAAATTGAAATGTTATATTTTATTGTCCATGCCCATGGGCGTAGAAACCTTAGGAATTGCTTTTGCTCCGGAAGCATTTTTGAAAAGGTAATGACTGTTTAGATTTTTTTTTCTATGAGTGGTGTATCATTGGTATTTTGCGAAGGTTTGATCAGGTCCACAAGTACTAGAAAAGGACCGACATAGAGATGGTCTAGAAGTATCACTAAATGCCGTATATTTCTAAAGACAGGTCTCTCCTATATAGTGACCAAACATGCCAATTAATTAAATTGGGGTAATTACATGCCAATATGAGCTTAGAAATGTCAATCAGAAATCTACTAGATTAAAACCGAGAATGTACGATAAGACCGAGGTAAGGATTGACTTGGATTTAGAAGAGGCTCGATTTGACCAAGGTGCCAATCCAATGACTACACAAGTTATTGTGTGCTAAGCGTTGCCCCAAGCTTTTTTTTGTAAAAGCTGATACTTGTGGATATTATCATCAGCATTTTATTTCACCAGCACCAGTCATCAGTCAAAGTTCTGCAACATGTCAAGATCCGACTTGTTTAAACCTAGCATTGTTAAGCCGGTTTCACTCATAAAAGTCAACCGATGCAATCTCCTCGCACCAGACTGATCCATAAATGGAGTTGCTAGAGCGAGTTTCAGATCAAAACAAGTTACAAGCAAATCTACTTGATTTAAACTTTAATGATTTTTCTATAGAAGCAGTTTCTCTCTGTCGCTGTTTATCTATTTCAAAAATTACTTCTTGTTTTGTCCGTCCGTTCTTTATCTCACCTTCTGTGAGATTGACAGGTTGATAACAAAAGGCCGTGTGCAGTGGAATCCTGCCTCCAGCGGGTCTCAAACCCGGGACCGCTAGATCAGCAGGCCTGCGTTTAACCCACTGAGCTTCCGGGGCTCCTCTTTTTGCACATGCATGTATAGTTCAGCACACAGTTATTGATGAGAATCTGACAAGAAGGAGAGCGCAGTCTGACCTGGCTCACTGCTTTTTAGGCTTGTAAACGCGTCTGCTTATCTCCCCAACCACGACATTTAACAGTCAGGCAACTTATATTTGTGTTCCGAAATAGCAATGTGATTCATCGTTTTATAATATTAATGGAACTGTGAGTAACGACGTAAAATTTCTTATCAATCTAAACATAGTTTGGTCAGATTTCAATTTTTGTAAATGAGGTTATTTAGGAGAGCAACTTACGGAAAAGTATCATATGTCGAATATTGTGGATGACTCGTTATCATAAACTGCATTAAAAGTATATGAAATACAATTAAGGTTGAATAACATTCTTCGGTTTTGGAAAGATTCAGCACATTCATGAATTTTCGGATTTTGAATACGTGGCGAGTGTGGGGGTAAACAGCCGTGGCTATTGCCATTTAATTGTGTCAAGTCCCGGCTTAAAACTGTATGGATTGTCAAGAATACTTTGACTATTTCTGATCATTGCTTATAAGAGCTCCGGTAGCTCAATGGCTAAAGCGCTGGCCTATTGATCTAGAAGATCCGGGTTTGAGCCCCGCTTGAGGCGAGAATCTTTCCAACCGTAAACGGGGTTCTGTTGCATACAGCCGTTCATCATTACCCAACCATTGTCCTGATCTGACTGAAATGCTGTTGAAAAGGACTTAACATTGCAACACATCCATCCATCCATCCATTCATCCATCATTGCCTATCTTTTTTTACTGTAAAAATTTCCGTAGACTTTACGGTAGAAAGCCTGGCAACCAGCAGTTTCCCGTTATTTTTAAGGGCGTCTGCCTGTAGAACATTTGTTTAAAGTCTCGATATGATAGAGTTATGTTAACTGACCGTTCCCGCAAAGACATTTATAGTGTTGAAGGGATATATGACTAAAACAAAACCTCTCTTATTCTACCCTATTCTGCGTGTAATTCCGCCAATGTTTACGGGCGCCAGTAAATATAACGGGAAATGGACTGGCAACTTCTTGCAAATTATGGCTTTAATATCATTCCAAGATGCAGTCAAAATGTCGTTGTTACAAAAGAAAGAGTCCAGATATGTTGGACTTTTAGGATAAACACATGTCTTGATCCCTCACTATAGCTGCCTTGTTGACGAAGTTCTTATGGATATTCGCAACATCTGTTGCTTAGAAGTATGATAAATATCCTCAAAATCCGTCCTTATTTATACACGTGTCTCCGCTAGATAAAATCAGTAAATGCTGTTTCGCGTGTGAAACTGACGGAACCCAGGTCCGCATCCCTTTCAAGTCGGCATAATATGCAAGTAGTCTGGTATCTCTGTTTTTAGTTACACTATATATTTAGACCAATCTGAAAACATGGAAAAGGATTGTATCAACAGTACACGGAGCGATTTATTAACTCGTGGCCACGAGTTAATTTGACCAATAGGAGGGCAGTATAAACTCGTGGCCACGACTTAGTAAGTCATGGGAACGACTTAATAAGTCGAGGGAACGACATAATAAGTCGTGGTAATGACATTATCTCGTGGCGTTTTTTACTGATTCTCTTTCAGTCTTAAAAGCGCTAAATCTACCGCTTCAAGAATTTTTTTACTAATTAGAAACTATTCACAAACCTCACGCCGATTATTAACGGTAATGAAATCGCTGACCAAAAATCAACTGACTCTCCTCATGTAGGCCATATTCTCGAGGCAAGGGTACTAAGTCCACTATTTTCCTTACGTAACCTTGGACGACGGCTTAATCGAAAATCGGAAAACCAGCAGCGCCGTGTTTGGACTGCAGCGAGTTGTCCCCCCTGGCGCATATTACTTTTAGACCAATCAGATGATCCGCTGGAGAACACAGTTGTTCCACAACTTCGCATAATTGTTTACAAACACTTATAAATTTAAATTTGGCTAAATTTTAACCATCTAGGTTACTTGATTTGGTAATTGTTCATGGAAAGCACGATATTTTTCTATCAACAACGGCGCCCGTTAAGCGGAAAATGTTTTGCTTTAAATAATTTGATTGCATGCCATGGAAGTTACTCTCATCCAATGAAATGACGCAGTTGGAAATTCGATTTACGAATATGTCGTGGGCCAAGGGTATGCATGTGACAGAGTGGACGTAGTACCCTTCGTTTGAAAAGAGGAATCTAGGCATGTTTTGTTTGGAATTCATTTTAACGGAAATAAACATGTACACCAATACATGCATCTTGTCTGAGCGAGGAAAGTCACGAGGCACAGATGTTTTGAAAAATAAATCACGCTATTGAAGAAAATAGATAGGCAATAATGTAGTAATGAAGTAGTACAGCAAGATCCCATATCCAGCAGTCAAAGTTCTAAAGGGGAAAGTAGCATATACATAAATTGAAAACAGTTCAAGAAGGACACACGCGGGACACGGAATGAACAGCTATTTCCCAAATGAGACCACCACTCACACAACAGGTGAACGAAAACACCGACATGGACAACGATAAAATGTAAATTTTATAATTGAGCCGCGACACCAGAAAACCAACACTGTGGTTGTGCGCACAGCGCAGACTCAGATCAGCCTGGGCATCCGCCCAGTCTGGTCAGACTTTTACTAAGTGCTTAAAGGGTAGCTACGGGACTGAGCTACTTCCATGCGGACAGGGAAGACTCTGATCAGACTGGACGGATGCCCAGCCGGATCTGAGTTGTGTGCTGGGCGCACAACCACATTGTTGGTTTTCTCGTGTCGTTCCTCAATTATCGTTCTTCATATTTTCTAATTTAAATAATAAAACAAAACAGAAAGCAAAGTTGGCAGCTAAACAGCTAACCATATCACTCTAAGAACACAGACAAGTGACCATAAAAACACGTCAAATTGAGGAACCATAACAGAGGTACCGCCTCTGAACGGTCAGAAGTAGTTATCTGGCGGGCTTAAACTAGTTACACTCGATCCAAACCTTTCTCCTTACCTTCAGCAATGGTTTGAAACATTTAGTTACACCTATCATTTGAAATAGCCTTGAGTTATTCGGATATTGTGCAGTGAAGACTCTGTACTTTCTCGTCTACGGATAGGCCATAAAAGAATTTCACACTCGCGCTTTCCAATCGTGATAACAACCAGTCTGCATAGTTGTAGATTGTTATTACACTAAAGTTTAACATATACTTGTTGACTGAGTTGATTTTTCGAAAAGAAGAAATAATTATTTCTAAGTTAATGCTTTAACCCAACTGTTTCAAGATGTACCTGTTGATAGCATCCTTTATTTATTGTTATCATATGACGTCGCATCTGAGAGTGTAATAAAGCCATGCATTAAAAACGATAATCCACTAGTGGATTAAATATGCAAATTACGTCGTAACGTCCATGCAAACGTCTCATTTTCTAGTGGCGAAAACTCGACGTTTTTGTGCAAAATTTGCTAATAAAATGCGATTTTTAGTGTCATATGATATAATAAATAGAATATTGCATTTGTACTCCTGTATTATTGAATTTATTAAACTCGTTGGGAAAAACCGATAAGATGCTCGGCAAAGCCTCGCATCTTAACTTTTTCCCCAGCTCGTTCAATAAATTCAATAACACATGAGCACTCATGTAAGATACTCTATATATCTTTTTTTAATATCAACATTTTTAACAAAATATGAACATTTAATTATATTGTACATCATTATTTTAAAATGTGCATACGTTTGCAGTACAATATGCATTTTTAGTAGGAAACCACAGACGCAAATGAATCATCTTTAACCCTCTGAGTGTCAAGCACAAATCTTATAGTGCCAAATTTTCAACGCCACGTCCGAACAATTTTTTAACGTTACGTCGTAGCGCTAGCGCGCTCATAAAATTGGCGCATTTGATGTCTTGACGTATGCTTTGGAGCCGATCGGTCGCCTGTAAAGGCTCGAACCCTTAGTCGTCCAGATATCATTTTGTATGAGCATTTATGTCAGTCCAGCCTTAGCTTCAAAGCATGATCATGATTTTATTTTTGTTTCTTATATTATGTCAGGTCAGTGTGCGCTTCCTATCCTGAGCTTGCCTATGTTGCTGTATGTAAATGTTTCTGTGCTCATGCGGACTGACCATATGTAACACCTTATCGCTTCGTGACGTTAAAATGGACATTACCGCGTATGTTACCAGTGAAGCCGCAGATCAGTCTGCGAATTAACGCCGTCTGATAAGAATATATTGTTCCTCTCATATACAACTTATGAATCCTACGGAAATGGGAAACTGGAAAAAAGAAAACTCGGATCTGCGTAAGCTGGTGATGCGCAGACTGATATTAGTTTTCACAGTTAACACATGGCGTACTTTCAGGCGACGCCAGTCATATATGTACACTGCTACTAGATGCGACAAATATGGCTGCTGCTCGGTACAACTTGTACATGTGACCAATGTTTCGTCAGCCATCTTTGGAACTATTCTAACATTTTACTCGCTTTTCTAGCCAGATACCGACCGAGGATGCAACGTCTACTTCAATGATCCGCTCATGGGATGTGTAGTTTAAGATCAATGCAATTAGTTCAGCTATATCTGGTCAACCAGTGGGATTTATCTATAAATGACAATCTCATATTGTTTGCTAGTTCGCTTAGCTGCGGTGTGACAAGACTTCCGCAAACCTCTAGAAGTTTTTCTGGTCAAGCAAACCTATTTTGGGTCTATAAGGTAAGGAAAAAATGAAAAAGATGAAAAGAATATGATATAAAGCGAAGCACGCACGGCAAATGTTACGCCAGCCTTGCGATTTCTTTCAATTCGCCAAATTTCGAGGTAAGCATATTGTACATAATATATATTATTGTCATTATCATTTTCATTTATTATCATTTGTTTTGCTTTGTTATTTCAAAGAAGATATGAGAGAGGAGCCACACTTACAAACTACGCCTCCTCCTATCTCCACAACAACAAAATAAATAAATAAATAAACAACAATAAAAATAAGTAAATAGAAATAATCTCGCGCACCGTACGTGAAAGATTTATTATAATTATGATTTTCAGAATTTAATCCAGATGAACCGTATTTTCTACAGCCACTAACGCCAGCAATAGCATAAAGAGTACAGGGCTATAGCTAGAAGGAGGCCTGGAGGCACAGAGTCCACTTATTTTCAGCTTTGAAAGGGTACACTTTAAAGGGAAGCAATACTGCATTCATTCTGCATTTCTTCCTAATGATTACAAACTACGCCTCCTCCTATCTCAACAACAAAAGTAAATAAATAAATAAAGAAAGAAAGTAAATAAATAAATAAAGAAAGAAAGAAAGAAACAACAATAAAATTACTGAATAAATAAAAATAATCCCGCGAACCGTACGTGAAAGATTTATTTTAATTTTCAGAATTTTAAGGAAAGCAAATTCATTTTCTCATAATATACACTGTAAGAGAGTAACTCCGCTCCCACCCCCCTTTTCCCCACAGAAAAAAATGGTTATAGGAAGGATAACGATACAGTGCTTTGTCTGCACCTCCAAGAGCCAATTTTCCCACATAGACCCCGACCATCCTCCCAAACCGGATTGGTCATTAGAGAACTAAGCATTGGATGAGCTTCCAGTTTTTATTATAGCTGATTTCACAAACAGACGCCGACACGTACAAGTACTAATACATATACTTCCATAAAAACATATTCACGCCCATATGACTATGACTATAAAGACAGGGACATGTTTAATTCTTGCTTGGCAATAGCTGTAAAAGAACACGCAAGCACTTTTGACCATTTCTTCTCAGACAGACCATGGCAGACGGACTCGTATACAAACAAACACATGAAAATATGCATTAGGCTTACTTTATACTAGAAATTTTAAGTTTATTGTGTGAATTCTCGCAATCGCTTTTTGAGCATACTTAATACAAATAATCACGTATGTACATATGCAAGCAACAGGAAGATGAACAAACGCACAGATAAACGTGCGTTTTGACCAGTCTTGCTTGTTTTAGCGGGCCTACCGTCCCTGGGTATGAAATCATAGCAGACACGTTACCTCAGCGTACGTTCTGTTTTGTATGCAGATGTAAAGTTAGGGCTGACGCAACCGCCGACGTTCACCGACACTGCTAACATCGACTGCCACCCAGGCATCATTTATTCCAGCTTAAGACACACTTGACGCAGATTTTCTGGTTTATTTAATTGAAACTATTAATCGGACATATGGCCCGATGAAAGGTGAACATTTAATAAACTGGTTCAGACATTCCGCTGCGCGCATGCACAGATGAACGTTGCAAAACGACACAGTTATACAATTGTATGCGCACAACCACGCAGACACATAACCCTTTCCTGTCTTGGTCGGAAAAGAAAGACAAAATGCCCACATGTTCCTGTCACCCAACCGCTGCACCCCCACTCCACCCCCCGAAAAAAGGTAAATAAATACAATCAAATAAATAAATAAGTAATAGTAACAAATAATAATAAATAAGAATGAAAACATAAAACTCCGCGACTAAAGTGTGGCGGGTATAACATAATGTATCCATACCAATTTAGTATAACAAGAAGACAGACTGGTAGACACACGCATAGGGTTATAGTATCTGTTACCTGGACAAATTTCAGTTTTGAAAATCAGTCTCATGCGTGCGTGGGAACAAATTAATATAACAATAATACTAGTAATGTTGACAATATAATCAGAGCCATTTTTCCGAAGGGAAAACTGCTACACTGTAAAAAATCCGTTGATTTTACGGTATAATACTGGGCCCCAAGCTGCCATACTTTTTCCGTTATTTTTACGAGCTCCCGTACACATGGACAGGAATCATCGCACAGAGTAGAGTAAAATAAGACAGATATCGCTTTAGTCATGTAGCTCCTCAACACTATAAAAGATAAATGTATTTTCGAGTGCGGTCAGTTTACATTACTCTCCCATAACATGATTTCAAAAAAAGTGTTACAGGCAGACGCCCGTAAAAATAACGGGAAATGGACTGGCCGTCGGTTGCCAGGTATTCTACCGTAAAAACTACGGATTTTTACAGTGTACAGGGAGTCTCTCACGGACCCTATTTAAAAAAAACTATACTACCCAGGGAAGCAAAGAAGAAGTCACAAAAGTTGTTTCCGTATTTGAAAATGGTGGAACAAATGGAACTGTACCCTAAAACCTAAACTGTTTGGCTATACCGCTATGTTACATTGGCTATTTGACAAAGGAGACAACTTTAGCACAATGCAATGCGTCACTAGATGTGGGAGGGGCGTGGATGGCAACTCTTTCAGGAAAGGCTTATTCAAACTGGGAAATGAAAAAGACAACATACATTTTTAGCTCCCATGTCCCGTATATATGAAGGTGGGCAGACGTTTTAAAATCATATTAAAGGGATCTTCCGTAGAGGTGTATGCATTCAGCTATAAACTGAATATTAAAACTGATTGCTTCAACAAACGATAAGGTCTGGCTGCATCGCTAGGGAAGGAAAATGCTATGCATAATCTATAGGGAAATAAATCAAATATGAATCAGGTAGACTTGCCTTTCTATTCTTCAGCCAGTAATCAATGCATTCCTAGTTCTAAAAGCAAGTCAAGATAAAAAAAAAGAAAGAAAATCTTCTAACAAGTAATTTTTTTTCAACCATGTTATTTGAATTCTAACGTTCATTCTATTGTTATTTAGAGATACGGATAGTTTGCGCCCCGGTTGCTCAGTATTGCCTATATCGCATTAAAAATGAAGAAATAAAATGGCCGGGAACTCCTACTCAGCATGTCGTTTGGTCCAGATTGTCAAATGAAATTCATGGCCACCTCTGGTTCTGGAAGAAAGAGGAACCCAGAACCAAATGCCTACCATCTTCTTTTCTGCGTAATGACGTCTGCCTACCTTAGGACGTTACTGTACATACATTAATGACGTCGTGTATGTGAAGTAATTACGTCACAACCAGATGAAAGTTTCCTTTTTTCTTGCATGTTATAGCTAGTCTTAGAACAATTCTTATTTTACCATATGCCTACTTGTAAAACAACAAAGGTGTGTGTGTGTGTGTGGGGGGGTCTCCATAAGTGATATTTTCTGGTTACAAATGGGTTTTCACTAAACCTCACCAATCTTTGCTTGTTAGTGTTGGCTTTTACATATTGAAATACTGATCTCATTGAAAGTGTATTTTGAGTGGAGCGCAGTTCCAATTTGGGTAGTGTTATTCCACCCCATACCCTACCATTGTCTTTTTTTTTCAATTATCTCTATAAGTAATGATGACTGATTTACAATTGCGATTTGAAATAATACAGGCATACATGTTAATTAATTGGGTTATATAAGTTATAATTGTTTGCTTATTCAATAATAGTTTATGCAATTATAAGTGGTTACAGGAATTTTACTTATATTTGCTTTCTCCAAATTTACGAAAAACCAAAATGTTACATTATTTGTCCAGATATATAAAGGAAACTTTGTAATTATCTTGATATGATAGAGTGCACTGCAAAATTATGAGAAAACTATCCTAGGCATATCAAAACCTCAGAAAATATAAATTGAAAATGTAAAATCGAAATTCTGTACTGGTAGATATATTTATATGACCCTTTTGTTCAAATTGAAAATGTAAGATCGAAATTGTACACTAGAAAATATATTTTCGATGACTCTTTTGCTCATGTTTCTAATATTATACTGATTGCTGAGCTTTCAATTCCATATAGTGCCCGTGATATTATACAATAACTATAACTGAACAGCAGAGCTAATCCTGTTATATGCCACTGAATTTCATCGTTTCTCACTGCTGTTATAGAATAGAATGATATGCTATGATATGATTATATTCCGAGTATCACAGGATTCACATCAGTGCCTGTTAAGATTTGAAAGTTTGAATAAACTTTGACGTAAAACTGTACAGTGTGACGCTACGGCCAAGCCGACGCCGACGCCGACACCGACGTCAGGGTGACAACAATTGCTCCTTGTACTTTCATGCAAGCGAGCTAAATACGCTATTTTTGGTACAAGCTGGCAACTGGTCTTTGTGCAAAGAAAATTATTGAATTCTGAAGAAGACTCAGGGAGTTGCAAGTTCTAAATTACTGATTTCCAGGGTGCGCAGTGTCAGAAAAAATATGCCTTGAACTTTGTTTTATCATTTTGGAAAAAGAAAGCCTAAAGGACCAGGTATGATTTGGGCCATATTTGGCCCCCTCATTTATTAATTTTCAAAATTGCACTTCTTTAACTTCTGTTCATGTAAGGTATGAGTTCAAACCTTTAACCATCAATTCTGACTAAAATAATCTATACTCTAATGATATTTAACTTTTTCTGAGCCTCTGAATGTACCCCTCCTCAGCTGATTTTGGCAATTTCGGCCATTTCTGGCTTGCATTTGGGCCGAAAACTACCTGAGCGCAGGCAAGTGCACAGCTGAATTTTTGCCTAATAATGCATTTTAAGAACATCAACAATGTGTGACAAATTCAGCTGTGCACTTGCCTGCGCTGACACCTAATTTTAAACTTTTCTACATAAAATAACGTCATTGACAACAGTTGCCTTACAAGGACGCGCGTGCGACAGGAACTCTTTTGGCACTGAAGGTAGACAATCTACGGATCGCCTAGAAATTTTACTAAATAAAAAACTAAAACAGACCGCTTTACCTTCTTTTTGATAAGTAATACCAGAATATATGATGCAAAACATAGTTTTTCGCTTCTTCATTCATGACGACGCTTGACCTACTGTCAGAAACAACTCCTGATTCTGAAGGATACATGCAACTGCAATGTTGTTGCAATCGGGACAGCGAATAAAAGACGGGACCGAAAGACGGTACTTGTACTACCGCTGAGCCACCTGGGGAACGTAGTTAGGAAAATTGAAATAGTAATAGTAAGTAGTAGTAGTACGATATTTGTACTCATGAATCCATTAATTGGTGGTGATGGGAGATAGGTGTGTGCTTCTCTGTGTGTGGGGGGATGGGGGTGTGAGGGGGGGGGGGGGCAGGAGGCGGGTTGCAGAAACATGCTTCAGGCCTCAAGTTTTTATGCATATCACTTGTAAGACTCTCTTTAAAATGTATGTTAGAGTTGCTCCCATTTCATAAATAAAACCAAGTAGCATCAAATTGGGCATTGTCTGACTGAGAATGACGGGGTCACGCCCGTTTTTCAATATATCTGCTGGATATACTTTACCAAGAGATATTCTGTTGATGTGTCAAACCGCAAAAAAAGTAAAACCAAATTAAACCATTGTTCGAAATTGTGCACGCACGGGACGATTTAAAATAGTGCGACTACCTTGCATTTTTATGCGCCCTACAATACAGCAGTTACTGATACAGGAAAAGAAATACTTGGAAACGAACATCGCAGGTACATGCACTGGGCACTTGATGTTCTCGACCTCTGCGATGCGAGGAGGAATTTGAAAAGGAGGCGGTATTAAGCAGAAGGAGCGAGAGAATACAGGAAGGCTTACAAAAGGGTTCAGATGCCCTGAAGAGAGCAAAGGAGGAGTGATTAAGTAGGGATACTCGGTGCAAGGAGATTGAAACTTAATACCTAAAATAACACAACTTCAAGTGAGCACATCAGCTGGCGTGGATTACAATTCAGAGAACAGGGTAGATCCTAACTATCCAGAACAAGTCTGGGATATGTCTAACAAAAGAATGATAGACTTTCAGCAGATGGATAGAAAATTGCTCTGAGCTATACAATCATGAGTGTTATGGCGACAATGCAGTTCTGGACTGCACTCAGCGTCAAAACGAAGATCTAAAAGCGATCCTTTGAGAGCAAGTTAAGATTACAGTAGTAGCTCTAAAGTCCGCCGTAGTTGATAATAGTACCATTATAGTAACAGCTTAGCTATGGCAAAGTATGAGCAATGCATAGTTTAATCAAAATATTCATTGTCCTTTGTTTCCCATACCTACGGCTGTTTATATAATAGTACAAAGATTGTGAATTACCCAGTTACCCAGTATTACGGTTTGAATAACTCAGTGTCTTAGTTACCCCACCCACTCTCATACATGAAATACACGACTATCATTCTGATCATTCTGCTGATTAGCTTCATTAAGAGTTTGTATTACATATATGGTTGATATATTAATAACTTAAAAAATCGTGCGAAAATAATGAACCACACAATAAAAACAAGTATAAAAACAAGTACATGTATGAAAGATGTCTAATTTTTTGTTTCGCTCCATCTATTTTTTTTTTTTTTTTTTTGAAAATCGTTGCCATGGAAACGGTTAGGGTAAATAGTTTACTTTTATGTTTTTGTTTATATAACAACGTATATAAAAGGAAGCGCATAGAATATCTGGCCTATGTTTGCAAAACCAACTCAGCAGTTATAAAAAGAAATGTGTTCATTACCATTAACTGCTATGCAGTTTCAATGTAAATCATAAGATATCTCCCTTTTTTCTTTCTTAGAGATAAATGTTTGTTTTGAATGCAAAACATTTTTATTAGCTTTATATCTTTGTTGTTTTGTATTCATTTCTTATTATTGTCAACTTATCAACTCTCAAGAATAATGCAAAGTTTATCCATACCCCCATATTTTTTATTATTTTTCCATCTGATTTCTTTCAGACTAATACGTTCTATTCCGAGAAAAAGAAACTGCTGCACATGAGTTGATCTTGAAAAGAATGGTTTATCTAAATTCCCTTGAAAGGCAAAATACTGCAATTGTGGCATGCCCCTAAAACGTAAATTTTCGATTGAAAAACAGTTTAATGTAGCGTTTCTGTAATCCGACAATTTCAGTGATCTATCAAGAGTTATCGCCCTTCATGCACGTGATAAGATGCAGACCAGTAAATGTCAAAGAGATTTAGTATTAATATTACATACATTATTAGATCTGATACTTATCATTTACTTTTAAACTCCTTTCTTTGTTATATATGGCAAAATGTATCCCTACCCCCTAAAATTTGCTAAAAATCAGGGCAGAACTGCATGCACAAACGAATGGCTGTAACTTTCCTTGTACAAGCCGTAACATCTCCATTTTCTAGATTTATATTGTTGACAAGGTGACAAATGAAAAAAACAATATTTGAATAAATTTTGAAAGGGGGCCAAATATGGCCCAAATCATACCTGGTCCTTTCACATTTCTAAATAATGTTAGCACCATGGCTAAAAAAGGTCGCAGAATGTCATTTACCAATATTAAATATATAACTTGAGACGTGATTAATATTACACTCAAAAAAAAAAAAAAAAGAAAGAAAGAAAAAAAAAGAATTTAACATTCTTAAAAGCCTCTATTTACTCCACCTACCTAGATTACAATAGTGAACTAGGTATAAACTAGGCCTTACATAAATTCATGTAGATAATATGTCTTTGAAAATGTTCATTTTGTTATATATTTGATCACTAGTTGCCTCAATAAAGTTCCTGTTTGTATTTTCTAGAATTAAGAGTTGAAATGTTTCTATGCATTTGTGAACTCCCCTATATACTAGTTTGGACATAGAAAAGATTTGATGAAGAAATTATGTACTTTAAAAAAGTGTATGGCAAGAAATATTTAAACGGAGTGACTCTCAATCATCTGAAAATCATTTCAACCGATGCAAAAATAACCTGTATCAACATTTTGTAAGATAAACTACTTTTAATAGAATTGAAAAAGGGCAACATATATGTACCCCACAGCAAAGTAATGGTATCAAAAGTTCCCTCTAAATGAATAGTAAAACATTTGAAACCAACATATCTCGTATCCTCGAGTGAAGAAAATGTTTAACGCGCTGGCCACCCCAGATTTTTTTCTTATTGTGATTTATACAGTAACTTACAGAACATGTGAGATGACACGAGAAAAAAAGGGTTTTAGAAACTATTCTTAAATCATAAATCTGCATATATTTCATAATAAGTTTGAGATACAAGAAGCAAAATGAAGCTTTGAAAAGTTTCAGCAAACAGTCTTACTAGTGTTGGTAAAGGCATATCTGTAACAGACCGACAAACAGACACTCAGAATGCATATACAACCGTGGCAGGAAAAAAGTATGTACGTGATGTTACTGAAAACACTGTATAAGGCACATCTTTGAAAGTCTGCTAGATACATTTAGATTGTAGTTTATAGTTGAGGCAGTATTAGCTGAAGAGAGATTGAGGCTTATTTCTTCAAGAATTTCAATAAATTTTATTATTAAAGTTATCCGCTGCAGTAAAAGTTTAAGCGATCAAATTTTAAGAGTAACTACACTTCAGGAACTGACTGAATCAGATCCCAAACCCTATCCGAAACATCAAAGGGAAAGATTGACAAAGACATCCCAACAAACAATAAATTACAAGTGATAAGCCAAGTCAGCAGCTCTTTCCCAAATAGGTGGCAACTCAGCTATCTTTATTGAACTAAATAATTTAGATCAACAGAAGGGTTACAACAGACAAAGCAAATTATATGAAAAACATTTAACAACTATTTTTACATATTTTATCTATTTTTATTATAGAAGGGTTAAATGAGAACACAATAAATTAATCAGCACCCAAAATCATAAATCCGAACTCGTAAATCATATAGACATTGCAAATTCCAAAATATTATAGACATGGACCACTAAACAGAGGTGTGTTCAGATGCTCGAGATTAGTATAGTAAGCATCACATGTCTATTATAATAAACCCGCCATATCTATTAATCTGCTGAATAAGTCAGTGAAAATAGAAGTCTGATATTTGAAAGCCTTACAAATCGAAAAAGGTTTAGAAACGGCCACATTGTAGGAATCATCGAAGCCATGGTGTATCCCATAGACCTTTTTAACTGTTTGACACAAGCTTCGCCTTACGATAACCCTGTGAAAAAATTACTTCTGAACAGTTTCCCTCTGTCAACAACGTATTTATATTTGAAACAGGCTCTAGCATATCGGACTACGTAATCCGTTTGCCCAGTACTTATCAGTTTAACAACAAATCTTACTGTTATGAATATGCAACTTTAGAAAATGTTAATTTTCCGAGACTGTAAGCAGAGAGTATTCCATCATAAACAGAAGCCCCGTAGCTCAGTAGGTTAAGAGCTGGCCAACCGGTCTGGGGATCGCGAGTTCGAGCCTCGCTTGGTACAAATTTAAAGAGTAACTTCACTTCAGGAACTGACTGAATCAGATCCCAACCCTATCCCAAACATCAAAGGGAAAGGTGGACAAAGACATCCCAACAAACCAATAAATTACAAGTGATAAGCCGAGTCAGCAGCTCTTTCCCAAATAGGTGGCAACTCAGTTATCTTTATTGAACTAAATAATTTAGACCAACAGAAGGGTTATAACAGACTAAGCAAATTATACGAAAAATATTAACAACTATTTTCACCTATTTTCTATTTTTTATTATAGAAGGGTTTAAATGAGAACACAATAAATTAAACAACACCGAACATAAAACAAATGCAACCGCAACGAAAATACCGCCTTGGGACTCTTTCCAATCGTGAAAGGGTGCAATTGCACACAACATTTCATTTTAACCATTTCATCGTCCTGATATGACTAATATACTGTTGAAAAGGGCGTAAAATCGCAAGTCACCATCCATCCATCATAGGTCTGTTGCCCGATCCAATTATTAGCTGTAACTTTCCCTGGTAAACCAAGGCAGGCAATACCCTGCACTGTCTATGCTTATTCCTGTATGTTTTCTTTGTGTTCTCGACTACAATGTTAAGAAAAACGTCAGTCTGACAACTTTACATCATCCATAGTACATATTACATTTAACTTCTTGTCATCTGAGATCAGTGGATATATTCAGAGAAATAAAAAAAAGGACTAAAAATAATAAATAAATCAATCAATTAATCAATAAATAAATGTTTTAAAATCTTATTCTAGATCATCGCTTTGGAATCATTTGGCTCATGTTTGCTATAAATCAGTCTATGATTTGCCTGTCTTATTTAATTTTAGGAAATTACAGTATTATTCTCTGGCGTTCGTTGCCAGATATTGTCAGGGTCACTCTTGAGGCCTGAGTGGCCGTAATTTTAAATTATCACTCATATTCCTTCTTTTTAATGTGTTCTTTGCTTTTGAAGGCACTCTTAAAGGCTTTGAATTAAATTTCTTATTTCTTCAGTTATTGTATGGACATCGTTTAATATTGTTGACTATGTATTTGTGAGTTTACAAACAAGTGTAGTTTATGCAAGGTAGGCCTGCAAGGTAATAGGATTATGTGTACAAAAGTAGTACATGAACAGAGGAAACAAAATTTATTATATTACCACTTGCATATACTTTTACCGTACTGATATTATGCGTTTATAACGAAGTCACAAAAAAAAACATTACTTTCACATTAGGTGTGACTGGGTAATGATTTGCATAATAGGTTATTGTTAGATTTGCCAGTAAAGGCGAAGAAGCTATATCAGCCATCTTTTTTATTTTTCCTGTTCATACAACTAGTCTATACTTATGTTACATCTTAATTCGTCTAGCTTGAAACGGCAGTGGTACCTCGAAGGATCTAGCAAGGGTGTTTTTCATAGGCAGTGTCAAGTACTGGTATTTAATGGCTTTGATGTTTGAACTATTATACATGTATTACAAAAAAGCTAAATCCATAGATTTATCAAAATTCAAATCAAAGAGCAACAATTGAATGAAAAGATTCTGGTTAGGGGCCTACTGACTTGCATCACGTGAGCATGGACCATAGACCATGAGTATATCAATAATACTGATATTAGTCTGCTCATCTGTGTATAATGTTCAGTCATCACTTATCTGTGTATACATTCCCTTGGATTTATAAATTGTAAATGCGAATAAGGAAGATTGTGTGGGTGTGCAGGCTGCTCAAATTCTATCCTATTCGCACACGCCGAACGGTTATTTGTCATGCGACGCCAAGAAATTAGGGAATAAATGAACAGACACAGTGACATGTGCATACCGTGAAAAGTTATAAAAGCCTGCACATCACTGACGTATAGTGACTGATTTTACAACAATAAAGACTCTGATCAGACAGCGCAGGTGATCTGAGTAGACCTTGTTCATACATGCAATAACGGTAATTTTCTGGTTTATAGCACAGTATTATTTGGGACAATGTGTTGTTGTGTTGTTACTTTATCTGGTCGGTCAGTTAACCTAACCACACACATCCTGGGCGGGCTCTGACATCGTAAGCGATTAACAGGTACTAGGTGCACATACATTCACCTCTTGAATCAGCGGAAGGGAAGAATCATCAATCTCCACGAAACCCGAACCCATTATCTCTGGCTCTTGATTCAGACGCTCTACCGACTGCGCTAAACGACCCGACTGTTTACAGCAAATTAAAATTTAACTGATTATTTAGGACCTTTTCTAGTTCAAAATAAAGGAATTTTCATAGCTTCAGAGATGCCAAAGATTTTTTCTGGAGTTTTCCTTTATGTATATATACAAAAACGTAAATTGTAAGATCTCATTAAAATCAGATCATAGACACATTTTTATATAATCCACAATATGTTAACGTTGAGAAATGAGGAAAATATTATTCAGCCTATCTTGATTTTTTATCTAAGTACATGATCCAAAGTTAAGGCCCGAGTTAAACCTTAAAGATCCAAGAATGCCAATAGCTGAATCTGAAAACAGCGTAGATCTAAATGAGGCGGTTCGTCATGAGCCGTCTAACTTGGGTCTACACTGCTTTACTTGAATTCATAATCTTAACGCCCCATTGAAAAAGAAAACATTAATTTTGTATGTCTTGTATGATTAAAGCAGGTACAGACAATATTCCAATCTACACTCCCATGTTTAAAACGTTTAAGACACCCCATGGGAGATTGGACTTTTCCAGCTATATGGGATCAAATTACAAACATCATTAGTGCAATCTTGTAAAACAGAGGGGCATTGAGAAATCCAAAATATTTAATTACACAGACATGGACCCTGGAACCGAGTTGTTCTTTAAATATACTCATTATTATTATTATTTCTATTATTATCTTTATCATTATTTATTTGTAGCAGTAGATAAATTAGGCAAGGAATTGGGGAATGGGCATGGGAATTCGTATACCTTGCCGCCAAACTTGAGCTGATCCAAATAAAACTTGAATTTGAATATATCTATACTAGTCATTCAAACGTCTGAAAGAAATCTTACGCATCTGCAAAAATTGCTACACCTGCTCGAAAGTAACAAATCATCTTTTCATGATATATGTCTAAATATTTTTTGTCTTCCTCTCTTCCTCTTTTTTACCCATTTTTATTTTTGTGAGTTGCTCTCCTTTCACCGAATTACCACTTAGAAATTAAAACATTTTCTTAATAAATACAAAAAAAATAATAAAATAAAAATACAAAATAAGCGCAGAACGCACATTATATGTCAGTCGTAACATATTTCTACCTCTGAATCAGGATTTTATCAGTCATTCCAATTGAATAGTAAAGGTTTTCATTCTGAAATCTGTGACACATTAGGTAATGATTAGCAGAGGAATAAGGAAGGAGCAGTTTGATAGCAATAAATGTCAATCACTTTGCTGAGAGAGTTTCGCTCAGTGCTTGTCTGATATTGTATATATATCAGAAAAAGGAGCAGATTCAAGTTTTTATAGACTAACCAGAGAAAAGAAGCATATTAATGGATTCTTTTCCTATCAAGGGATTTTTTTTACATTATCTTACTAGTGCAGGTCCAGATTGTTATTTACATTACTTGCTTCGTTTTGCTGCTGTTTCTCTAATTTCATGGTGCTACGTATATAACAGTAACATACCGGCGCCGTGGTCAAGAGGTTAGAGGTTTTGGGCAATGGTGCTAAAAACTGCGGGTTAGTGTATCCGAATGATCAGCAGCTGAAAAACTGATGATGTCTTTTTATATGCTGTGAACAAGGTATGAGGAATCTCAAACACCAATTACCCCTTTAGCGGCGTAGTAACGGGAAACTACCCTTTTTACGTCCACTTACAATTTAAATGCATTCCTTAAAATAATCCACGTACAGCTTTGTTATACATTCACATAATCGGTCAGCTTGTGTTTGCCATTTGATCAAATGGAAATAACTCTTTGGAACTATATAATTTTTAAATAATACTATTTGCCCATTAGAAGTTACTCAATGTATGTTTCCCGTTGAAGCGATTCTATAAGAGAGTGTTGATTAATCAATGTTCAAATCAGAAATAGACAAGACAACGGCCTTGAATAAAACGATCATTAAACGAAGGCTTCGACCGAGTATAACGAGACTCCTTATTTCTCATTTCCATTTCATGTGTCTGGTGTTTTACTCCCATGGTCACGCTAGAGGTTTCGTTGTTAAAAACTAAGTAAATTGACCACATAAAGCAGTATAGAAATAATTCTATATAAAATAAAGTCATAATGGTTTTGTTCCTTGGTTTATTAATTAATTTTATTAATTAACTAAGTAATATATAGCACTTTTACTGGGAAATCGGTCTGTATCATACTGGTGACGTTTCTTTTTCCATACAGTATGACCTCCGCTTAATACAGCTTGACCTCCCACCTATACGGTTGACCTCGTGTCATATTGATTAAAACCTTCGACCTATACGGAAATCCACGCTTCCGATTGGTTAACAGTTCTGGTCACGTGAGGGCGCTCTCCTGGCTGCATAACAGCGGCGTAAACATCAATGGCGGCGGCCAGTTAATTGTGTAATTGTGCAGACGTCATGTCAACAAACTGGAAAAGAATGACGAACAGATTTGCCCGAAACGGCGAAGACATGTTAGAAGTGCTTTCGGACGACCTTAACCCGAGTCTTCTCTGGCTGCAAACCCTTATTCAATAAGCCGCCAATCAAAATTATAAATAGGCTTTTTCAGTCAGAGAAGGCTCGGATTAGGACGACCTGGGCCGCTATGAACTTTTGTCGGCTAATGAATACGACGAATTGTTGAGAGATGTCGAGGGACATCACCCCGCTTTACCGATTTCATTAAATTCTGAACAAGCCGAACAAGAAGAGGATGGAAGTGCTTCAGTTTCGGACGTTAACAGTCATTCGACTGCACAAGGTCTGTCAAGGTACCCCACCCACTTAAGTTGCAAGTCCAGAGATGCTAACCAAAAAATTCTCACAGATCAAAATTAAATGTGTACCAAATTATTCCTTGTGTTCTAACTAAGAAAAGGAATACCCACAACATATGTTTATTTTGTCTGTGAGCAGAGATATGGGCGTTTTTGTTTTGCGAAAACAGGGAAAAGAGTTTCCTCATATTAAGGCGCCTTATACTGGCCTCCTCACAAGGTCGGATAACTGACGGTATTGACCGTCAGCTAAAAGTTAATTAATAAAAATGTCATTAATCAAGTGACTTCGTGTGGGCCCAGTTACAGGTCCTCGGTCAGCTGTATTGGCCCTCGGCCTTCGGCCTCGGGACAATACAACTAGCCTTGGACCTGTTACTGGGCCAATACGAAATCACTTAATTAATAACATCATAGTAATTGAGCTATGCTGTTTCCTAGTTAAAATGAGTTATTTCTATAGGTTAACAAAAGTATTTGTTCTTTGCTAGCAGGTGTTCACGTTTGCTTAAACATATAACTTTCAGTACCTCAAATGTCAAATATTCGAGTTTCCTTGTTGTTCCAATTCTCGTTACGATGGACTCCGAGAGGCTCAGCGAAACGACTATTCTAATTTCAATATACATTTGTTTTGTTTTATGCACGTAAAGTAGCAAATTTGTTTCAATACCCATGGTTACATCATATTTTGTATTGTGTATTGCAAACAATATTTTAATTTAATTCTGAAATTTACAAATCCTTTGAGATGTTATTTTATCAAATTACTGCATAATCGCATCACTCGTTTTGACTCCAGCATACAAATATGCTGGATAACAAAACAGTCGCCTTTATTTTCTTTTGCGCCATGTCCCTTTTTGCTTTACATAACTCAATATCACTGTTATATCAATGTTAGTGTCATAAGAAAAGTAGATAGAAAGGCAACCGATCCTAAGCCAAAATATAGATCAGTATGACAGTATTTCAGATTGAAGTACCGATTTATGTTACCGGAATCAAGAAGTCAGGAAAGCACTACGTGTTTAGAAAAGCCAAGTATGAAACATTATATAACTGAAGCATTTTATTGTCCCCGCCTTTTCGAAAAAAATATAACGAGACGACATAGTATTTGGCTTTCCGTGGCTCCGTAATTCCGTGCTTCCGTAGTTCCGCCCCCTTATCTCTAGGTACCTTGTGTGCGCAACTCCTCTTTCAGCTTTTTCGTCAGTAATTCTGAGTCTGTTGCAGGCTTCTTTTTCATGGTCTGTAGATGTGCATGTGCCTGAGGTGTTATCTTCAAATAACTTCTTACCACCTTTCTCATTTTGCGAACTTAGTCGTTCTTCAGTATCTGAAGACCTATTGACAGTATGTACATTGTGTGCACAACTCCTCCTACAGTGTTTCATGAATCACCCTGAAGCTTTGCAGACACCTTTTTTATAGTGTGTAGATGTGAATTTGACTTAGAGGTTGTGGTCGGATAATATTTTACCACTTTCTTTACCTTCATGACGTTAGTCATTTGGCAACATCAGAAGACATCTTGAGTTTACATACGGGATGTTCAGAAAGTCATGATCGTGACGTCATATTTTAGTAGCCATCATAAAGACCGAAATTCTGAGAGCAAATATATATAAAGCTATGATTTGTGCGGACAACTCTGCAAACTGGTCTATATTTTCTAAATGATATATTTTTGAACTTCTTTGAAAGAGGTATACCTTACAGCCACTGCAGATTTTCACTTAAGAAGGTCATAGTTCATACATGAGCAGTCTTTAAATTTTCGTCTTCATTGCTACTTAAACTTAGTCCCCAGGCAACTGTGACCTATAAATATGGCGGAAAATATATATTTATGTAGGTGCCATACTGTCCCCTCAATTTAGACTATAAGCATTTTATGTAGTAGTATATTCTCCCTTTCTACTAAAGTTATTATGATTTTTTAACGAAAACGGGGTCTTAACATTTAAAGAGCTACTGCACTTTTTTTACTATTTCCAGAAATATTCCCAATTAACAGATATTTATGAGAGAAACAGATTGCTGAAAACCCCATCGAAAAAGTTCTATTCAAACTATATGTATTGACAATTAAAGCTTATGCAAATTAGATTTTAAACCCCGCCCACTTTTTCTTTTCTACAGCTTAACTTGCATAATGTGATTTGGATTCCATTTATTATTACCATATTCTGATGCAAAATATTCAAACTTTTTTCATGAGATGATGTAACTTATCTCACTAAATCTATTTTAAGGGGAAAAGTTTTATTTTTTTTTTAAATATATTTTTTTTAATTTAAATTATATGAATAACTCAAATGACGTCATATGAGTCCTTGCATATTTTTCAGCTAATTAAAATTTAAATTGCTTATAACTTTTTTACCATTTGAAATTTTTCCTTGCAGTTTTTGACATTCTTTCAGACCAAACAATACCAGTTATTTCCAGTGATTTCAATGCATGTTAAAAAACAGTACAGTAGCCCTTAAAAATATTGTTTGGAAGAGCCTTTGTATTGGCCAATTCGAAATCGTCGAAAAATTAATATTAATGTAAACAACGAAGCCGCTACGAGCTTTCGAAAATGACAATAAAGTCGTTTTCAATAACGTCATAAGAACTGCGCACTGCTTTGCAAGGACTAAATCGATAACGTTTACTGCCCTTCTAACTTTTGAAAGGATATTGAAAGCAACGAATGGCAAGACGCTGACAAAATGTGTTTTGTATTTACAAAGATTTTTCACTTGAGTGACCCACTGAAAATACATTCACATATGAAATTAGCCTAGTGGTATGACTGGGGCCTAATAACCTGCGTTGCAACTCAATAAGAAATTATAGCTTTGTATAGTGTTATGTATCATTGTAATGACGAAATATAGAACTTTTAATATATGCACAGCATTTGTTCCAAACATGTCGCTAAACAAAGTTATGCGGCTAGAATCAGAACTTTCTAAACAACCCCTTGTGTGCACAACTTCCACAGTTTTTTCATAAAGCATTTTGAAACTTTGCAGGTTTCTTCTTCATTGTCTTTAGATGTTCATACGACTTTAGGATTAAAGGTTGATTAGTTTTGTCACTTTTTAATGCTTTTAACTTAGCCCCAAATACTAAAAATGTGTAGACAGTGGGTACCTTGTCTGTGCAGCTCCTCATTAAACCAAATATTTTAAAACCGTGCAGGTGTTTGAAACATAGTCTCAGAGCTTGCAAATGTTTTTGTAGAATCTCCAGATGATTTTTTCATATTCTTTTGCATTTCAAATTTAGCCATATTTCTAGCTTAAATGCCACCAAACTGTATTGAGAATGGGTAGCTCGTGTGTGTATTTCCTCATATTTTTGAGACATTGTACATTTTGGGATTCTGCATCTTCCCTCCATTTTTCAATGGCGGGGGGCATAAATTCACCGATTTTGCTTGTTTATCTCTATGTCACGAGTAAAACAGCACACAGAAAACATTATTTGTAAGAAGTTGCAGAACATCACATTGACTAGAATTTGATAAGATGTAGTGGAGACAATTGACAAATGGTGTTACATTGAAATATTTCATGACATCATGCTATTTACGTTATTATTAGAAGTACCTGACGAAAAAACATCAACTAGATTGTAACTGTGCTTATGCTAGAAAACGACTTAATGGGGAAAGTGTTTATATAAGCAAAATTAAAAGCAATTCTGCTTTCAAACTGACTACAGATTTTTTCCTTTAAAATGTGATTCATGGCGGATTCGTACATCATACTTTCACTCCTGGCATCCTTGGGCGTTGGATACTGGTATGGTAATGGGCCGATGGCCTGATTGTAAGTCGTACAATAAGTTTTGCTTTAAACAGGTTTCTTGTCGTAAACAAAATGCCTTCTATCCCAATACATGTATAAGGCGCCCCCGCTCACCATGTCATTTTACCAGCTGTTGTTAAATGCGATTCATTAAGGAAAACAAAATGGAGGTTTCGAGTTTGGGGATATATAATTGCAGAGAAGTCAGCGAGCGCCTGTGCAACACGAGAAACCCACTGACAGCTGGTCAAGAAACATAGTGCTTCTCTTTCTGTCTCTTGAAAAACCAAACCTCTGAGTGATAGCCGTTACACTAATATGTAATTACACTTTTTTCAATGGATTCTTAGGTTTACTGCTCTCTGTTTGCGTAACCAATGAATATTGCAAGAAAGTTGGCATGAAATATTGTACGGGAACATTGCACGAACCACGAACGTTACGCAAGCAGGAGCGGATCAAGGGATTTTAGATAGGGGGCTCAAATTAGCTGACTGATGGTGAGGGTTCGATTTGTAAAGACTTGACCATTTTTTTTTCTGAAATTTCCCATGAAAATGCATTAGTTTTGGCTGAAGAGGGGGTTTGTTTAACGCCCCGAACCCCATTTTAATCCGCCACTGCACATGAAATATTAGCGTCGATTACGGGATCTTTGAAGATGTAATGCCACTGAATTTTACTCTCTTCATATATTTTCTTAAATTTAGATCAGTAACTTTAATTTTCTGTCCACTATATTTTCGCAACAATCCGAACAGAACTAAAGATCTGTGTTTTTTTCAGATTATATTCAAATTTGTGAGCAAATAAGTAAGGATAAGATAACTAAGATAGACTATATGATTAAAAAATACTTCCTGCCTTCCCTTGGAAAGATTGAATAATTTCTATTTTCGTGGAACGGTAGTTTTGCAGTAAGAGTGTCATACATGTACCAACGCACGCGAAAAAATAGTTTCGTGATTAAGTATACTCCGTATGTTCATAACAGTTTTGTTCGCATATATTATTGAGACCTTCTAAATAATCACAATGTGACTGCACACAAGAGTTGACACCTTACTGAAGTTTAAATTCGAAAACTGTTTTTCAAGATGACTATTAACAGAAATACGTTGACCAATCGAATACATTTAATGATAATTTCCTGGTTAAGTGACACAATGAAGAACTGATGTTTTTTGTCTTGAGCCCATTTATGCCTAGTTTTCCATAAAAGGGAGATTAGAAAACAGTGCAGACCCAGATTAGACGCCGCAAAATGCGGACTTAGATCAGGGTCTGTGCTGTTTGCATAAAAAATTTGGTTACTTCTCTTTAAAAGATAAGTATCTAAATCAGACAGCCAGTTAGTTACTAATACTTCCCTTTCGCCAAAATATGTTTTCGGTAACGTAAACATCTTTAAGACTATCGTTATGGAAGCGATACACACGTATCCAACAGAACAAAATGCTTTTACGGAGACAAAGATCAGAGATAAATATGACATTTTAGGATTCTGGCATAATGTTATGTATACAGATAAAGCTGTATTTTGTGATACTGATTAAGCAAGGTCGATAAAGCAAAAATAATACGCTTGATCTGAAGATGTATAGGTGAATGGTTCGGGGAAGCAACTCCCAAGCGGATAAATGACGTCGAAATAACGTCGTATTGACGTAGATGCGATGCCATTACGTCGCATCAACGTCAGTACGACGTCATTTTAACGTCATGTGCCTACTGGGTCCCTTCATAATGGCGATCGGCCCTTAATGGACAATTTGCTTCTAGAATAGTTATTCTTTCCTTTAACAGTAGATCCTATTTTGGAAAAAGGTTTATAAATCAGGATAGCATGCAGAAACTCTCGCAAGCCGCGGGACGTTATGTGTCGGCTGTCTACGCATTGTCACTAAACAGACAAACCAGAATACTCGACGAGGTTTTATGTCGCCGCCGACGACAAGGCCGCAAAAGCAATAACTATGCCTAGCTTCTTCAAGTTGCAGGCGAGGCAAACAGTTGTCTCCCTTTTGGAAAATAGTGAAAAACATGGAGATGTACTCATAAACATTAATAAAGCAAAATTTAACACTTACGTTAAATGAAGTGTGCCTCTTCTTCCTTCATAGTTGAGTACTTTCTCTGTTAGTGGTCCGAACAGAACTAAAACAGACATGAAGCTCTAGATATACTCACACACCTTAATAAGGCAAATTATCCGTAATGTAAGCATGACTCTTCTTCCTTCATAATTGAGTATTGTCTCTTTAAACAGACGCTTGTAATACGAATCTTAAACAGACAAATCTTAATGAATATAGAGTGCCGATTTACTATATTCCCTATCTATTGTTATCCATAAATCGTATTATAGATATCCATTATTCGAATTATTGATATCTATAAATCAGGAAAAATACTTGATATCCATAATTCAAATTAAAGATAACTATAAATCGAATAATGGATATCCGTAAATCGACTTCTCGACATCCATAAATCATGTTGAATATTCTTAGTTCGAATTCTGGATATCTATAATTCTTATTATGGATATCCGTAATTCGTATTATTGATATCTATAATGGGACATGATTTAAAGATATTCATAATGCAATTGATAGATATTCATTAGTCGAATAATTGATATCTAGAATTCGATTATGGGGTGCCGTTTTACTATTTATTTAATTTATTGATATCCATATTTTAAATTATAAAATCAATAATTCGAACAATGGATATTAATAAATAGTCATGGATATCAATAAATAATCATAGATATCAATAATTCGAATGATGGATATTCATAATTCGATTTATAAATATCATGAAATAGGGATAAATTGTAAACCGGCACCTCATATATGAACTATTTTCACATCTGGCAGAATATTCGTATTTGATACTGACCATTGATTTCTTACAGCTATACAGGTAGTATCTCCGGATATCCTTCGGCAGTTCTCCGAAACTGAACGACAACAGGCGATAATCGCAGGTGTCAAATTAATCCCTAAGGTAAACACTCTTATCTCCGTCATGATAAAAATTTGATCTTTATAGGATTTCATTCCCGAGTCAGTTGATGAAAAATCTAATTTCGGTAGAATGGGTAGGTATAATATATGAGTCAGTCTTACAACTTAACTTCTTTTTTTTTTTCTTTTTTTTTTTTTTTTTTGAGATAATTCTAAAATTATACGATAGACGACAATTTATATACGGAGATTAAAGGATTAGTTCATTATTAGAGTCTTTATTTCGTATCGTAGGTGAAATTTCAAACCGACCGAACAAACAAACAAACAATATGATTTCTTTAACATTTAAGTTTGTACTTCGGTGAAAAAACAAATAAAGAAATATATCGAAGAGTATATGAAAGTAACCAGGTGATAAATAAATTAACCCATTAATGCCTGGCGTCCCATATATAGAGCATAGGCAAACAGTGCAGACCAAGATCAGACGCAGGAAAACACGGAGTCTTAACAGGCTCTACACTGTTTGCATTACACAAATGTGCCGCGACATGAGAAAACCAACAATGTGGTTGTGCGCCAAGCGCAGACTCGGATCAGCCTGGGCATCCGCCCAGTCTGATCAGACCCTTCACTAAGCGCTTAATGGGTAACTAAGGGTCTAAGCTACCTTCATGCGGACGGCTAAGACTCTGATCAGACTGAGCGAATGCCCAGCGGACCCGGGTTCGAGACCCGCTTGAGGCGAGAATCTTTTCTACCGTAAAAGGGGTTCCATTGCACACAGCATTTCATAATCACTCTGCGGTCGTCTTGATATGACTGAAATACTGTTGAACAGGACGTAAAATCACAAATCATCTTTCCATGATCAGTTATATCATGATTTTTTCTACGCGCTCTGACATATATACTAAGCACAACTTCTAACCGACCACTTGCTTTGTCTTGAACAGTGTTATTAGTGGATGGTATCTGGATATAATTTTCTTATATTCAGTACACCCAATAAGTCATGCAAAGGTTTTAAATTTGAGATCAATATCATCATTACCTTTTTCTGGGCAGCAGAGGCTTCACATGTACCCCCAGTTTCAAACTTGGCAAGGATTAGGACTGTGGTTGGGAAGATTTTGAAATTTTGACTGAATTTTCGAATTCTGTTTAAGAAGGATGCTTTATGGTGCATTCTCAAGTTCAGTTTAATCATTTTCTAAATGTTCGCACAAGTGATAAGCATATGCTGATTATATTCCGAAATGTGGTTCTGTCCGAATCATGACAAACGTGTTAAATATTGCGATTTTTGGAAACATGGGTACCTGTATTCTGCACTAATTTGAAGGTAAACTGATGAGATTTTTATTTAAGTGTTACCGGATTTATTTTACCAATATATCGGTCTAATTTAAGATGAAAACATATATTCGATAGTCCACTTTGTCTTGCGTATAAAGATATATACTTAAGTGGTCGGTTAGAAGTTGGTTCTAGTATAGTTTTGAGTATTATATATTAATCTCAAGCCATTCACACTATTAATTTCAATGTAACAATAAGAAAATAAAAGGTAAATTATCATTCTTTTCATTTACCCCATTCTCGCCATTTATCGAGATAAGACGCGTTATTTGAGCGTTAGGCGCATAGGCGGAAACAATGTGAAAAAGGTCTTTTCCCAGATTGCCTTCGTCGTCTGTAGACAATATATATTAACACAATATACAAAGTGGCATGTGCGCTAAGCGAAGACTCATATCAGTCTGGGCATCCGCTGTCGGCATGCAGGTAGCTTAGACCCTAAGCTAAGAATTGGCGAAGGTCCAGGCGGATCTGAATCTTCGCTGGTCGCACATGTCACTTTGTTTGTTTTGTCATGTCATGGCTCATTTATTGCGACACGGTAGTATGGACGCGTGCCGTGTCATTTGTATTGTTTATTTAACGATGAATACTCCAGTTATATAAATGGACATAGAGTAATAATCGACTTTGAGCCTTGTTCAAGTATTTTCACTTTAAACATATGAGAAAACAAAAACGTGTTAACATGAAGACCGTCTTTGAAAAAAAAATAACTTAACGCTGCAAAAGTATACAGCTTTCTGGTTGTTATATAAACAAAACTGTACTAAACTACATCTAAAGTCCGCCGAATAATTTTCAAACCCAAACAACAAATAAGCAAAAATAAAGTTCTTCTTATGTACCAAAGCAGGCATCCCTTGCAAAGAAACTGAGAAATTAAAAAGTAATTAAAACAAGGTACTGAAAAATAACATTACAAAAATAAAAAAATAAGATATAAAAAAAAGAAAAAAAATGACAATAAATAAATTATTAACTTGTTAATTTAAAGACAACTAGATAATACAATTTCATAAAGTTCATAATAAGCAGAAGTAGCTAACATACTACTGATGTTAAGGCGAATTCAGACAAATGATTTCAGATACATGGAGAGAGAGAGGGAGAGAGAGAGAGAGAGACATGGAATGAGACAGTGAGAGAGAGATATACTTAGTGTGGTTCTTTGCCTCGCAAAACCAATAGTTATTGAGCAACTACTGAGCAAAAGCTAAATTTCGAAACACACCGACATTAGTTTACTAATTGGCATTATACAATCATAAGATAATTGTCTTTCAATTCGGCACCAGAGATATAAATTATTTCACAAGTTAAAAAAAGTTTGCCGATCGACATTTCGTCTTCATGTAAAGCTAAAGGATCAAAGACTGAAATTTAAATATGTTTGCATCAATTGTTTTTCAGACGCACGGCTTCAATTTTATTCTTACATCAGAAAACTTTGGTCTACATTATAGGGCAGCGCTGGACAAGAAAATAAAAAAAATATTCTTTCAACTTTTAGTTTCAAGCAGGCTGGATGAACCTGCATTTGCATAATATAGCTACTTGAAAATTCATTACTACGTGAGTTGAGCGTGTGATAGACTGTATATATCTTTCAGTAAATTTTATAATGATGATGCTTGTAAATAAGTACTACTGTGATAAGTCTCTTATAATTCTATATTGAATGGCTTGGTGTATTTTATTTTGTAACATGTATATATGTATGTGATGTTGTACACCAGGATGAGACTCTAATAAACTAATAAACCAAACTACAATATCCAATCATAAATCGTGTATCATACTCTTCATACATATAATCTTCGCCCAAGGCTATTACCTGAAAGCCGCGTCGTGTTTCTCCGAAGTTTTGACGGGAACTCACGGAAACGACCGGAATACAAAAATCATTAATTAAAATTTGAACAAATAATGAAAAAAGACCATTTTATCATTTAGCTAGACTAATAAAAATTACATCAGATGAAAATATATTCTTTCTTCTCATCTGATCCATTTGTGATGCATAACATTTTGTATCAATTTGATTCTAAATAAGCGGTCGAATTCGTGTGCCCTAGGGGTTTTGCGGAGATTTTGTTATTTGTTTAATTAAATTATATGCCTCTAGATAATCACCCAAAAAAGACCATTTTGTACTAGTGCTAGAATCAAAATTAAAACACGATATTAAAGATGAAGAATTTTACTTTCTGATACCGTTTGTGATGTAAAAATATATTAAGAATAATTAAAGTTATTAAGTGATAATGAAACTTCCCCATATTACCCGTGTGTACCAAATTGGTTCACACCTGTAGAAGTACAAGTACGCAGTTTCTTCACTATGAGGTAAATGAAGTAAAGCTTTATTGTCAAGTCATTTTCCATCGTCGGTAAACATGTATTCATATTACTAAATCGAACCAGTTCACTTATTGGTCTCCAATTTTGCAGGAAACACAATAAGGAAAATGGCTTTATGAGGTTCCAAATTTTTACGCTTTGACCATTCAAGAGTGGCAACGACAGTGAGAATTATACAAAAGACCATCTGGTCCTGTTTTTTCTACCTCTGAGAACCTAGCTTAACAAGTTAAACGTTAGATGCTCTCTGAGAATATTAAAGTATATATAACTAGAGACCAAACTACCCGCTCTGTTATAGACGTAGAAGCCAATTTCCAAATTTGCCATTGAAAGACGATGAGAAGCAAGATGTCTTATAAGCTTTTAGCTTACCGTTAGACCATGGGCTTTCGTATATTGTATTTAGATATATATGTTTTCCCACGAATTAAATATTGTTTTCACTACTAAATGTAACCTTAAATTATTTTACATCGATTGCATTGAAAGCTCACGCGAACTTATTTAAATACTCTCGATGACACGGACGTTGGCGCGTTTGTGGTCCTATACTGGTGGAGGAAACCGGAGTACCCGGAGAAAACCACCGACCTCGAACGGGCGACAACTACCCCCCACATGACGACGCCGGGAATCGAACCCGGGCCGCAGGTGGAAAGCGAGTTCTCTATCCACTACGGTATCCGGGGTTAAACCAAAGACCATGAATACTTCAACCAGCAAAAGTGCTGGACTAACTGGCACAAAAGATAAATATTGTTGAAGCTTATTCTAAGAACGTTTCTACAAAGTTTTAGCTTTTCCACCCATATGGCTGCAGATGAGTTGACTTTTTGTCCCCCGCCTTTTCGAAGAAAAGCGGAGGGACATAGTTTTCGGTTTTCCGTCCTTCCGGCCTTCCGTCCTTCCGTTCCCCTAAAGTAGTAGGTACCTTGTTTGCGCAACTCCTCCTACAGTTTTATGCCGATTCTTTCGAAACTTTACAGATGTTTTTGTCCTGGTGTCAACATACGCATGTGGTTTGAATATTATCCTGAGATTATTCTTTGTCACTTTTTTCACAAGTTGAACTTAGTCATTTTAGGCGTTTTTACTATCAAAGTGACTAGATAGTGGGTTCTTTGTGTGCGCAACTACTCCAACAGTTTTACGCCAATGCTTTTGAAACTTCACAGATGTTTTGGTCATGGTCTGAAAATATGCATGTGGTTTGGATATAATCCTCACACTATTTTTTTGTCACTTTTTTCACAAGTTGAACTTAGTCATTTTTTAGGCGTTTTTACTATCATAGTGACTAGATAGTGGGTACCTTATGTGCGCAAGTCCTCCTACATTTTTATGCCGATTCCTTTGAAACTTCACAGGTATTTTGGTCATGATCTGAAAATATGCATGTGGTTTGGATGTAATCCTCACATGATTTTTTTATTACTTTTTTCGCAAATTAAACTTAACCATTTTTCATACAGTTTTACTATCAAAGTGAAAAGATAGTGGGTATTTTATGTGTGCAACTCCTCCTACACTTTTATGCCGATTCCTTTGAAACTTCACAAATGTTTTGATCATGGTCTGAAGATATGCATGTGGTTTGATTAATCCTCACATTATTTTTTATTACTTTTTTCACATTTTTAACCTAGCCGCTTTTCCACCTCAAACACTAAGTGTATATACAGTGGAGACCTAGTTTCCAAGGCGGGGGACATAAATTCGTCGAATTTGCTTGTTTCTTAGTATCCTGGTTGCTATTGCAACCAGGCCAAAAGGAAGATGCTTTCAATACCATTTTTCTAGGAAAGACTATCTTAGAGATTCTGTAAAGATCCCTCATTGTACATTGTATCTGCACAGTAAAAAAATATTAAAATAGGTTTACACTTTTTCCATACACAATGATGGGAACAATATAGAACAAGATAAGTGTCAGAATGATAATAATTTACTGTGTCTGAATGATCGAAGGCTGTAATTCTTCTGTTGGAGATAACAATATCCTGAAAGTTTCCTGAAAATTGGCTGAACACTGAAGAGGAATTGTTTCCCACAACGTTATTCTCCCACTTTAAATACATAACACAGAATTAAATTTTTTTGACAAGAATTATTTGTTTGAGAAAATAAAAAGTTTCTGTAATGTCCCTGAAAAACTGACGGAGCATGACCAAACTCTGTTTGCCATGATCCGGTATCAGTCACGTCGAAAATCTGTTACCATAGCAACTGATAGTCCATTTTGATGTCAGAATGATGTTGTCGAGACGTTATTCTGCCAAGACACTAAGCACAACAGTATTCGTCATGCTCCTCCAATTTTAATGACATTGCACACTAGAATTCTTTAAACAGAAACTTCAGAAATTTTTTAAAAAATAGTTATTGTCAATCCATTTAATTCCGTTTAAGGTATAAGACGGACTCTCAGCTCATATAAGACACCTCAGTCTTTCATAAGCAACATCTTTCTTATATATGCAACGGTTTATTTTTACTTTTGACAAACAAACAGCAATTTTGTATGTAGAAAATGAACATGCAATCAACAAGGACGTAGTTTGATAACGGATTATAGGTTTATAATCTTAATTCTAATGACGACATTAAACATGTTATGTTACGTCGCTAGCAACATGATGCGCGCAACGTCAAAGGCTAGGCTGCATTTTATCCAATGTAAGTTGATGTCTGTAAAATATATGTAGTCTACAATTCAGTTCAATAGTTTAAAAACTGTTGTTTTTTTGTGTTGTTGTTTTTTTCTGTCTTGAAGCTTAATGTAATTTGACTAAGTTCGCCAAAAGCGGTAAGTGTCTTATTGCAACATGTCACAGTTCACTACTGGGAGCAGTCGCTACTGGGAACGTTTTAGTCGCCACTGTTAACGTTACAGCTGCAACTGTAATTATCATTTGTAAGAGTTATCTATCTTTAATATTCGGAATTGGTGGCTGTTGTTCAGAGTGAGTGAGTGAGTGAACTCGGGTTTAACGTCCCACCAACAACGAGGTCATATGGAGACGGGACCTCGGTTTAAAGTCTCATCCGAAAGACCGGAGAAGCGGGGGATCGAACCTGCGACCCCTGGATTGGTAGTCTGGAGTGTTATCCACTACGCTACAGCCGCTCCTCTGTTGTTCAGATATTTAGATCTGAGGATAGAAACTTGCAGACGCAGGTTATGTACGAGTTTTACTGTTGCATGTCTCAATCCTTTCGCGAATTAATGAATTTCGTCGGGTTTTGGCTGATGTGGGGCTTGCCATAATTTTTTCTCTTTTTTTCAGACCACGGACCGGGTTCGCTACGAAACCTACTTGGTTCTGCGACTTCCCTTTATGCTTGGTTATCCTTCTGTGCCTGCATAGGCCTATTATTTAATAGGAGCCCCGGTAGCTCAGTGTTTAAGAGCTGATTTATTGACTGATTTGATGCTTAACGTCCACGGTAAACAGCTCTGGTCATGTCAGGACGGTCGGTTAACCTAATCACACTATTTCTAAGCAGGCTTAGGCCCCCTAAGCGGTTAACCAGTACTAAGTGTACATTTTGCCAGTAACTCACAACTGTCCTTGATTCAGCGGAAGGAGAAACAAAAGTATGTGGCCAGACCGGGTTTCGAACCCAGGGCCTCTTACTTATGAGTCAGGCGCCCTACCGATTGCGCTACGCGGCCCGGCTAAGGGTTTAAGAGCTGGTCTGCTGATATCGGTCCAGGGTTCGAGACCTGTTTGAGGCGAAAATTCTTCTACCCGTAAACGCGGTTCCCGTAGACGCGGTTCCCGTAATGCACACAGCCTACCATATTCACCCTCTCGTGGACCTGATATGACCAAAAAACTGTTTAAAGGGACGTAAAATTGCAAGTCAGCTATCCCTATACTGTTATTTTTACATGTGTGCATGTGCAATGCTTATCCTTCTGTACCTGCACAGACCCATTATTTAATACGAGTCCCGGTAGCTCAGTGCTTAAAAGAGCTGGTCTGCTGATAGCGGTTCCGGATTCGAGACCTGTGTGAGGCAAAAATCTTTCAAACCGCCTTCTAACCAATAAATATCGCTTACCTTAACCTGTCCTAAGTCTAAAAGTTTGAGTCGATTGGCCTAGTAACCTTGAATTATCCAGACTGCATGTGAATTAGATGTTGGTATTAAAATATAAAAGTGTCTATTCTGTCACACTACGCATTCGAATAGAAGTAAGCCTTTTTGGTGCCTCTCGTGATTATTTCTTGGGCTATCATTTGAACGTCCAATGCCAGTCTGAACTTCGGATTTACATAGTGCGTAATACATGGGTTGATCATTAGGAAGGTCTGGTAATAGTCGTACCATAGTTGTCGGTGTTGGGATTGCTTGCAATCGAATGAGTAGCGCTAATTTGTAGCTCTTTGATTCCTTTCTAAATTTCCTGTGATAAAACCGCATGAAAAAGTATCTGTATCTTGTTAACTGAGGCAGTAGGCATCTGTCGTAATAGAGTTTGCATAAAACGTATTAGTCATTGCTGCCCTGGATTCGTGTGAAATTTGGGTATCGACCCCTTGTCTACTTCCATTTTACTCTAGGTCACGTGAATATTTGTTTTATGAATTATAACAGTTCAATATTCATTTACCTATTTTCCTTACTTCTGCTGCCTTAAATGTCTTAATATCCCTTACTTATTTTGAGCAGTATAGATACTTGCAAATTTATGAAACTTGCAGATAATCTGGATAGGTATATCTCGAAGGAGCTTGAATTTGCTGATGGTGCCGGTGCGTCTTACCTATTTGGATAAAAGAAGGACAAGGGCCTACTGTGCTTGCAGTAGGTGCGGGCGGAGGTTGTTTTTTTTTTTTTCTCATCTATCATTTTTCTTTTTCTTTCTCCCTCTTCTTTGCAGATGGTCCGATATAGCGATATAGACTGAAATACTGTCTCAAATGGCATTTAAGCCCAAAACAACCAAATGTAGCGGGCAACTTCATTTATCATTGCAACTTAATTAAACTTGTTGATAACCAGGACAGGAATAATCTCCTGGACTCCGACTTGTTTGGAATTTAGCTGTATTGGGCAGTTTGCCTTACAGTTACTTACCCTTTAGTGCTCACATAACCTGTATTTGATCTTGTCCCCGGCATAGTGACTTTTTTATTTATAAAAACTTCATCAACAGGACTGGCTTAAAATCTCAGACAAATTTGAAATTCAGTCGTATTGTACAATTCATCTTAGACTTACTTACCCCTGAGTGCTTTGGCCAAATGGACTTGGGTGAGCTAGGGACCATTGGTGTCTGGTTTCTAAATAATGTTACTAGAAAAAAAAAACATCTGGTTATCTTTTCACCTTACGTAAGGAGGAGCCCCTGTAGCTCAGTGGGTTAAGCGCTGGCCTACTGATCTAGCACACAGCCTTTCATTATCATCCACCATCGTCCTGATATGACTGAAATACTGTTGAAAAGAACGTAAAATCGCAAGTCATCCATCTATACCTTACGTAAGATTTAATGGCCGTCTCAAAGATTATCTTAAGAAATTCTGGAGATGCCATAAACGAACAAACCCGCCCTACCCGCTTAAATTAAGTGGGGTTAGTCTGGTACACTTTTCTAAGGGTGTGTTAATGCATGGCGTAAACCTGTTGGCTCAGACGCTACGGTCTTATCAGAGTCTACACTGTTTGCAAATATTTACACTTGCCACTGACTTCCCATAGGTGAACCCTTTAGAGCAACTAGCTTCATACACCGATGAAGGCTAATTGCTCATGTGACGTTGTCGTCAAGCGACGCATTATGTATACAAACGTCTTGATTGGTTCTTATAATGTTCTATTGACACCAAGTCAGGGCGACGGCTATTTAACGTTATGACCGCACACGTTAATACTAACTTTTCTTCGACCCATATTTTGCCTATTCTACACCAAATTACCACGAAAACGGCACAGAGAGGTTCACAAATAAAGAGTAAGAATAAAATTTTGATTTTTCTGCATTCATCGTATGAAGAAGCCAATTGTCGTCGCTAAAATTCTACAAGAAGCGCTTTGCGCTTCATGGAATTTTAGCTCCGCCGACTGGCTTCATCACACGACGAACGCTGAAAAATCAAATTTGAATTCTTAAATGTAGATTCTGGTCTTCACTTTATGAGAAGGGCTGTGCAATAGGGTTTTGGGGCGTACAGGGTTACGAATTACCGCCATGCTTGTCCATGCATATATATGTAGGATTCATATCGAGGGTCAGTTACTGATCGAGGGCCGATTTCCACATCGGGGGCCAATTTCATCGCGGGCCCATTTAGCTTTCCCACATCCAGGGCTGAAATCGTGACGATTTGCGCGGTAACGTTGTATCTTTATATGACGTCAGTATATTTGACGCCGTAACATGACGCTCAAAACAAACTTTCGACTATCCAAGATGGCTGTGACTTGCCTTCGAGCAAGTTTGAAAACAAAAAGCTCTGCTAAATTTTCTATATTTCTGGTTTTTAAAATATCAGAATAATTTATTTTTTTGGCCTAGAAACAGAAATTAATGTTGCTTAGAAATTTGTCTACCATTTAAAAGCAAAATTGGATCTAAATTCAGAAGAATAAGTTTGTTTTGAGTGTGTTTAAATATTGACGAGTTGGAGATCAGAGAGGGGACTTTGTCTACAGTTTGGAATTCGGGAATTCTTTCAAGAAAAAGACTGTTCATGAGCAGAGGAAGTGTAGAATAGTTTTGCAGATGATGTGCAGTTGCTGAGAAGGAAGATAAACCGTTGGAAGTGAAGAAAAGGCATATTTAGAAAAAGTTCGGGAAAGACTATGGTTACAGGAAGTAAACAACTTTGTCTTGGAACCCTCAAGTAAGATCTTTCCTTTTGTTACTCGTAACGCAGCAAGTCATGGGAAGAAAATACAGAGATAAGTCAAAGAATAGTAAATCAGAAACCCTTGACCCTGAAAATGACATTTGCAAAGGTGTAATAATGCAGAATCACATATTAACTGGTTGTGCTGTGATGGTTGCAAGAGCTGGTGGCACTGTGTTTGTGCCAAGGTCAGAGTAAATGACTCCATTAAAATGAAAAGACAGCAAATTCAATATTCATGTGCTTACTGTGTGCTGGGGAAAGTATATACAAATTGCGGATCAGAGGGCACTGAGGTAGAGAGTTGCTCACCAAAACCTGAATCTAGGAAAGCAGTCAAAGTGGAGTTAGCTTCTGAGAGCCAGAATTGTGTTAAGTCATCAAATGTCGGTGAAACCAGCTTTTCTAACCCCTCCACAGATACATCAGTTATAAAAGAGGGAAATAGGTTGGGCAGCAGCCAGCTTAAAATAACTAGCCAGTTCAATAAAAAAGGAAGTATAGTAATTATTGATGGTATTAGGGAACCACATAAGTTTTCTTGTAGCAGTGCAGTTAAAAAGGAAATAAAGACTTTGGGATTGAAGGGATTGAATAATAAATTTACATATCAGCTTAGCAGAGGAGGTATTGTAGTACATACTGAACAGGAAGAAGAGATCAAATTATTGAAGTCAAGTTGGGAGCCAGAAGCATTTGGGAACAGTGGTAATGTGCTGAATGTTCATGAAATTGAAACAAAATTTAGATGAAAACTTGAAAATATCCCAGTAATTGTTGGTGAATCGGAAATAAAAGAAAAGCTATTGCCTGTGGTAGGACAAGACATTGGGGTCAGAAGACTCAGTTACAGGGATAGTGGTAAACCACTTTGGGTGGTTATGATAGAATGTCAGAGTGAAGAAGCAGTGCAACAAATTTTGAAGTCTACTTTTATATTTAGAGGGAAAGAATCCTTAGCCACACATAACAGATCTAAGACTGTTACTCCTACTAGGTGTTACAGTTGCCAACAATTTTCACATGTTGCTAAACTGTGTAAGAATAAAGTTGCATGTGAAACTTGCGGAGAAGAACACAGCAGTGAGAATTGTCAAAAGCCGGTTAATTGTGCAAACTGTAAAGGGGACCACTAGGCATGCAGCCGGTTCTGTCCAGTGTACATTGATTTACTGGACAGATTGAGGAGTAGAGAATAATTATAGAATTATTATTATTATTTTTTGTTTTGTTAAGTGACAGAGACACATCGTTAGTTTTACGTTTAAAATTTTACCATTGTGTTATATGATATGTACCTTTGTGATAGAGACACAATTTGGTAAAAGTGATGGAGACACTTGAATACCAGGTGAATAAGTAGTTTTCACGGAATTTAAAAAGTGAATGCTGTGATTTTTAAATGTGACAAGTTTACAAATTGTGATAGGAGTTAAATGGACACTCTTTTCTAATGGTGATATCAATTATCTGTGATAGCTGTTATGTTTTGTGTATAAAGCCATATTAGTGCATTTATGGTGATATGGACACTGTTTAAGGTGGTGATTTATGGTAAATGTAAAAATCTGCATAAAACCATAAAAAAGTAAGGTATCTCCCTGAAAGTTAGCAGACTTCTTATTTTTGTTGTTCTTTACAGTTTAGAATACAAAATAGACATACATGCTGCTTAAAAAAGTGTTTTTATAAGGAAAGATCAAAGGGTAGTTTTCTGCGCAATAATAAAAAAAATTAACATCGTTATTGAAAATTTACGTAGTACTGAAGGTGCGTTAGTGCATAATGAAGAGGTACTAGCAATTATTTATTCCAACTCTTTCTCAAATTGTAATGAAGACCAGATGAAAACGGTAGCTTTTTCTCAAATATTCAACCATGTACAAGGTAATGTACACTGGATGCATTTATTAAATATAGGGTAGGCAAGCATACCTATGTAACACCTACAGTATAAATAATACATTACTTACATGATGACTGTTGTGTAGATGAAATTGTTCAACCTTGTTAAAATAGTCTCACCTGTGTGTTTTGACAAAAAAAATTGGACACAGACTGCATCTTTTTCATCTGCTCAGCCTGATAATGTGTGAAAGAGTTTGAAAAAATAAATGCTAGCTTGCTCTCCGTTATGCAACAAGGAACTCTCACCACTAAGTATATTTTCAATAACAATATTATTTTTTCAGATTATTGCGCACAAAATTACCCTTTGATCTTTCCTTATAATAACACTTTTTAACATTAACAAATGCTGCATTTTGGGAGTCTGAATTGTCAGAAACAACATAAAGAAGGCATATGCTAAGTTTTGGAAAGGTCAGTGGTATTTTTAGTGTTTTATGCAGATTTTTGTCTTTGCCCCAAATCAGTGATTATCACCACCTTAAATGCTTTAAATTGTAAGAAAGATGAAGGTTGGCCAGGCAAATATAAGGTCCTTGAATACCTCAGCAGATTTGATTGACATGGCTTGCAACAAACAAAGCATTGGAATTATGTGCATGTCAGAAATATGGCATCCTGACAACACAATAACTGATAAAATAAAAAAGAAATGGCACTGGGTTGCATGTGAACGAAAAGAAAAAGGAGGTGGAGGAGTAGGATTGATAATTAGCAAAAGATTGAAGATTATTGAAAGAAAGGATTTAGTCGACAAAAATGTTGAGGCAATATGGTGCAACGTATATGGGAAAGATTGTCGTATAGTTATTGGCTCCGTCTACATTCCTCCAGAAGATAAAGAAGCAACGAAAAGTTTTTTTAGGAAATTTGGATAGAATGTGCAGATCAGAAGAAAAATCAATAATTGTAACTGGGGATTTCAATGCTTCACACTCTTTGTGGCATAGTAGCGGCACTAATAGCTTGGGCCAAATCCTGCATGACTTCTTGGTGACTAAAGACTTATTGCTGCTTGGTCCACCGGGGCTCAACTGGTGACCTTCTTTTGCTTCAGATTTCCAGTGGGGTTGTTTGGCAGGACAGGGATCTTCACCTGTCAGACGGCCCGTTGTATCTGTTGAGTCCTCGTCTTTGCTTCTTCATGGTGTTGAAATTTGATTTATGTGTTTACCGTGATGATTCATTGACGAGTTAGAGGGTTATCGTGCGAACCGAACAACCAACTAAATGTTTTGTACCACTTCAGAAACTGAGGGTGAGGTTGGGCCTGTAAAATCGATTTAAGCCCCCCAGTAATTCATTACTGACCGTTCCAAGGCGGTAGTTCTGTTGTGGTTCTTTGTTGCCTGTTTTTGGTGTCAGAGTTTCTGTGATGTTTTACCTTATGTATGTTATTATTATTTTTGGTTCGGTTTGGGTTGCTGAGTGGCCACCTTTTGGGAACAAGCTGCTCACTCGGTTGGCCATATGTTCTCTGTATCTTGATTATTTGTAATCTTAGTTGTTTCCAACTATGGTTTGAGGGCTGGATTTGGATTTTGATTGTTTTAGTTCCTGGTCTTTGCATACTTTTTACTTTTATTGACTCTGAATGATAAAAGCTTTACTAGGAAAGATAAAATTATTGATCTTACCATAACTAGAAGCATCTTTGCAAGCAAAATTTCAAGTTGGAGAGTAAATGAGGAGGTTTTTCTGAAATCTGATCGTAAGCTGATCACGTTTGAGTTAGGACAAAAAACAGAAGCAGAAACATGGGAGAGGTGGGGCATGAAGGCTGTGGACTGGAGTAAATGGGAATCTGAATGTGATAAGGCTTTTGAACAATGTTACAATGATATTATACATGAGGGTGATGTTGACCAAATATATTCAAAAATATGTGAAACACTTCTAAATAAAGCAGAAGAGATTATTCCTAAGAAGAAGATATGCATTCATAGTAGAGGATGGTGGAACGCGGAAGTAGGGGAATTATAAAAAGCAGTTAAACAGGCAAAACGACGGTTTAACAAGAGAAGCGACTTAAGGAACTACGAGGAGTATTGCAGGCTAATGGACAAGTTTAAAGAAGCAGAAAAGGAGGCCAGGGAGAAGTATCTGGAAGACTTGGTTGAATTATTGGATCCTAGGAATCCTCGAAAATTCTGGAATATTATTATTAAAGGCAGGAAGGATGCAAGTAAGTCGGTAGTGCAGCCAATAAAGCGACAGGATGGATCATATGCAGTTGATGACTTTGAGATAGTAAATGAAATGAAAAAGCATTACGGCAAAGAAAGTCTTGATGTTACAGATAAATGTCCAGACTGGTATAATTTTGTGGAAAACCATGTCTCAAACCATATGCAAATGATAAAAACAGAATTAAGGCCTAACAGAAACAATGACAATTTCGAAAATTCAGATTTGACCTTAGATGAAGTTGAGTCAGCAATAAGCTGTACAAGGAATAACTCAGCACCAAGTCCTGAAGAGAAAATACTGACTGTCTTCATTAAAAATGGAGGTGAAAAACTGCTGGAGTGTCTTCATTTCTTGGTTCAAATGTGCTGGGAAAGAGGAATTCTTTGTTCAGCTTTTAAACTTGACCCCAAAATTTTACTTCCAAAACCAGACAAGGATGACTATAACACAGTAAGATCGTACAGGCCAATTACTCTTGAGAGCATAATGGGAAAGATTTTTCAAAGAACAATAGCTTACAGGCTGAGATGGAAATTAGAAGTTTTCAAGGAAAACTCAAGATGCTTATAGAAAACAGCACTCATGTGTACAGTCTGTCACAAGGATGATAAATCAGCTCCAGGTAGCTAAGGTGAATAAACAGTTTAGTGTGGTTTTGATTATGGATTTCGAATCGTATTTTGAAAAGGTTTGGCGCTCAGGTTTGCTGTACAAGGCCATGAAGATTGGTATAGATGGGAGATTTCTGATGTTCTTACACAGCTATGTGACGGACAGGAAATACAGTTTAAGTGTCAATGAATAAAAGTCAGAATGGTTATTATCTACAGTAGGAATTCCTCAAGGCTCAGTCCTATCACCACTTTTATGCAACTTATACACGTCAGATGCTATGGAAGGTATCACTTGCTGTCGTAGTGAGTATGCTGATGACAATACTATTTGGAAGATTGGAAGCAATTTAACTGAGCTTACAGATATAGTTTCTGAAGAAGGAGATAAAATTGCTGAGGACTGGTGTAACAAATGGAATATGGAGATATCCAATGTCAAAACTGAGGCAATGCTCATAGCTCCAGAAAATATGGTCAAAACTAACTGTTATATAAAATTGAAAGGACAACCTATTGAAATTGTGAAGAAAAAGAAAATATTAGGTATTTTAGTAGATGATGAACTTAAATTTGAAGATCATATAGTTTCAAGAAAGATTAAAGGCTTTAAAGCTCTTAAAGGTATAGATTTTCTTGTTAAAGATAATCACGGTTGTAGCCAGGATATTTTCATGAGGCTGTACAGAGCTTTGGGAATCCCCACAATTGATTATGGTGCAGCAGCTTTTGTGACGGCCACTGATCTTGCTGAGTGAGAATTTAGCCAAGCTCAAAGATCAGCACTACTTAAAGCAACGGGTTGCACGTCAAATACTAGCTTGGACATTCTAGAGATGTTGTCTAATTGTATTCCCACACATTTACACCTGAAATTAAGACAGGCTGAAGAGTTAATCAGAATATATAGCAAAAATGAAGGGGAGCCTATTTTGGAAGATTTTAATCAGAGTATGGAGGATCCAGGTATCAGAGGAAAGAAAACAAATTTTAAAATGTTACTCACTGCTTTTAATGAGCTTAAAGGTAAAGTTTCCCTTGAAAATATTGCAAAAGATTTTAAATACACTGAAGATTGTATGATGCTGAACAGATAAATAAGGGAAACTGCATGTGGATAGAATTGGAGAATGAACAAGGCATCGCAGGCGATACAAATCCCCTCGCACAAGACAAGTTGCTCGAGATATTATCATACATTACATTTGTGTGAAGTTATTTTAAAATCCATGGAGAAATGTAGGCGCTAGAGCGCTGAAAAAGTTTTTTCTGAAAATAGCTACAGTGACCTTGACCTTGAACGCAGCCCCCTGAGAGTCAAACTTGCTCGAGATATTGTCATGCCCTACATTTGTGTGAAGTTATTTCAAAATCCACTGAGAAATGTAGGCGCTAGAGCGCTGACAAAGTTTTTCTAAAAATAGCCACAGTGACCTTGACGTTGGTCGCAGCACCCTGAAAGTCGAACTTGCTCAAGATATTGTCATGCCCTACATTTGTTGTGAAGTTATTTCAAAATCCATTGAGAAATGTAGGCGCTAGAGGGATGACAAAGTTTGTTTCTAAAAATAGCCACAATGTCCTTGCCCTTGGGCACAGCACCTTGAAAGTTGAACTTGCTCGAGATATTGTCATGCCCTACATTTTTATAAAGCTATTTTAAAATCCATTGAGAATTGTAGGCGTGAGAGTGCTGACAAAGTTTTTTTCTAAAAACAGCTACAGTGACCTTGACCTTGGGCACAGCACCCTGAAAGTCGAACTTGCTTGAGATATTGTCATGCACTACATTTGTGTGAAGTTATTTTAAAATCCATGGAGAAATGTAGGCGCTAGAGCGCTGACAAAGTTTTTCTAAAAATAGCCACAGTGACCTTGACCTTGGGTGCAGCACCCTGAAAGTCGAACTTGCTCGAGATGTTTTCATGCCCTACATTTGTATGAAGTTATTTTTAAAATCCATTGAGAAGTGTAGGTGCTAGAGCGCTGACAAAGTTTTTCTAAAAATAGCCACAGTGACCTTGACCTTAGGCGCAGGACCCTGAAAGTCGAACTTTCTCGAGATATTGTCAGTTCCTACTATTATGTGAAGTTATATCAAAATCCATTGAGAAATGTAGGCGCTAGAGCGCTGACAAAGTTTTTCTAAAAATAGCCACATTGACCTGGACATTAGGCGCAGCACCCTGAAAGTCGAACTTGCTCGAGATATTGTCATGCCCTACACTCGTGTGAAGTTATTTGAAAATCCGTTGAGAAATGTAGGTGCTAGAGCGATGACAAAAGGTGAACTAGACTGATTTTCAGTCTCATATTCAGCAATATGCCTCTCTGATCCCGTTTTAAGGGCAGCTGAATAAGAGACTGATTAACCTTGCAGTGCCGGGACAAAATAAGAATCAGCTATTTTCAGCCTGGCAGTAGGTGATGGTATCAATATTGCTTCACCTTTTAGCAGAACTAATCCATTTAGTAGGGATAATTTAGATAAGGATCTATTGGTCATTCTCCCGATGTTGAACCATGAAAAACTCTTTAGTTGTATTTTTAATGCGAAGGGATACCGAAAAGCAAAGGTTCTGATCAGTCTGTGCAAACAAACGTTGTGATCTGAGACTTGGCATTTCACAACTGCAATAGTGGAATTATACAACAGTTCAGATTATCAAGGTGGTAATACCAATTTTCCTACCTGGGCTGTCGACCGAGCCAGTCAGTTACCGTATGCAAGAGTGGCTGTCGACCGAGACAATCGACAACAGTATTAGCTTGGTCGACAGCCATTAACAAAAGTATCATTTATCGGTATTTGTAGTGCTTAGGACTGAATTCTAGGTCAAGCACCATTTTGAATAGTACCGTGCTAAAGAAGCTGTCTAATCAAGGTCCACACCGTTTGCCATTCCATATGTATCTTTTGGGCGCATTACTGCTTTAAGAAAACTAACTGTTCCATTTTAAGGAAAATACGGTCATTATCTTAGGTATCTCATTTTCTTAGAATTTTATGTAAAATCCGCCTTGGGGAGGTGCTCTTTATATTGAGGTGCCACAACATGTTTTTCGGTGAAGGATAAACTACATTATACCAGAACATGTAAAACAAATTCCACAGTACTTTTAATTTAAAAATGTCCCTCTCTGTCAATAAAATTCAGCCTTGAATGGATTCCTGGGAAGTCAAAGCAATAAAATAATGTTACAGTGGTCAGTGACACCTTGCTGGAATTAGTGTGAAATATTTTACAACTGGCGGAGTTAACTAAATAAACATTAAGCTACATTTCTTTCACTTTAGATATATAATAATACTTGGGGGTCTAGGCTGTCTAAGCAAGGTTTTTTAAGACTCCTACTTCGAGCCAATCTATAGCTGGGGCTTGATAAAGATTGAAAATATTCAGAAAAGTAAAATACGCTTTAAGTAGGAGACTTGTATAAGTCTAAAGGTGAACATACGTACGTACGCACGTACGTACTTACGTACGGGACAAACCCTATATCCCCTCGCCACTTCGTGGTGCGAGGGGATAAAAATCAGTGCAAGAAGAAAATATTAAAGTAGTAATGCAAAATTTAGGGAATGACTGTGTTGCAGCATTCACAGATGGCTCTGCGTTAGGCAATCCTGGCCCAACAGGGGCAGGAGCAGTGATTTACTTACAAGGACTGCAGAATAACCCCATCTGCTTGAAGACGAGTATCTGCTCTAATGGAAATAACTACTTAGGGGAAATAGTGGGCATAGAACTGGCTTTGTCATACCTTCAGGATGAGGCTACTTTTTCATGGAAGAACATACATCTGTTTGTAGACTGCCAGTCAGCTATTGTTACAGGTTTTGGCATGGATGTACCAACATACAAAGTTGATATAATTCTAAATATTAGAAGATAAACATCATCACTAGAAAATGAGGGTAATAATTTGCATATCCATTGGATACCAGGTCATAAGGATTTTGAGTGAAATGAGAAGGCAGATAAATTGGCGAAGGAAGCAGCGAAGGGGATGGTGGATCAGAAAGTAGAATTCTATGAAGGAGTGGCAGAGAAGAAAGAAATAATTCAAACAATGAGATCAAGTGTTAAGGACAAATGGCAAAGAATGGTAGACAACTCCAAAACAACAGACAAAATACATGAGATATTACCAAATGTGGGCACTGCATTTATTGTAAAAAATGAAGAAAGGAGAGTTACAAAAGCAATTAATCAACTGATCTCAGGACATGCTCATCTAAATTACATGATTTCCAAAATAGACTCAAGCAAGTCAGAACTTTGTGACTCATGTAAGGCAAGGGAAACCATTAATCACTACCTGTATGATTGTGACAGATATGACAGAGAACGGAAGGAGATGGAAGAAGATTTAGAAAGAATATTAAACACACATGGACTACAGCATATCCCAGACATCAACATAAAAGTCATGACGGGGAATCTGGAAGAGGCGCCCAAAACAGCAAATATGGAGTTAAGAAAAGCTCTTGCCCAGTTTATCTCCAAAACTAAAAGGCTTTAAAAAAATAATAATAAAACATACAATGGTAATAACTTGCTCGAAGACCTTCTTAACTAAGTGAATAGTACCTAGTGAAAGCAGTCGTATCACAGAAGCACCAAGAGTCCATTGGCAGTGTGATATTGCCTACTGAATAAACAACAACAACAACAAATAAAGAAAGAATAGCTTTGCTGAGCGTAAAATATCGCAACAGCCAAGATGAAGGGTCGTTTTGTTCGGGGACAGAGGTATTTATAACATTCTTGATCATAATATATCAGAATTTTGTTTCAAATTGTATCACCAATAGGAAGAACGAAATTTATAAATACGACAGCTAATCAGACAAAAGAATAGGCACAAATAGCCAAAATGCATGCATACGTGTGAATTCTTGCGATTTCAAGCAGTGTACCGCAAAGATTCCAAGTATTTGGACACCTGTAATCTCAATGTAATTTCCTAAAATGTGAAAGTTTGGTTAACAATGCGGTAATACGTCCAAATGCAGATGGAATAGCAAACAGTGGAGACCCTGATCAGACTGCAGTCTGATGTGGGGCTGCACTGTGTGCTCAGGCCTATCTGTCCCAATTTTTTAGAAGTTTGTAAGGTAATTACGTTATGTACTCTAACTTTGGGTAAAGATCACCGACATCATTCAGTTACTGACCGTTCCAAGGCGGTAGTTCTGTTGTGGTTCTTTGTTGCCTGATTTTGGTGTCAGAGTTTCTGTGATGTTTTACCTTATGTATGTTATTATTATTTTTGGTTCGGTTTGGGTTGCTGAGTGGCCACCTTTTGGGAACAAGCTGCTCACTCGGTTGGCCATATGTTCTCTGTATCTTGATTATTTGTAATCTTAGTTGTTTCCAACTATGGTTTGAGGGCTGGATTTGGATTTTGATTGTTTCAGCTCCTGGTCTTTGCATACTTTTTACTTTTATACATGTTATACATCAAAGAGGCCATAAGCAGCGATATAATGCTTTAAAGATAGACATACAGCAACAACATGTCAAACCAGAAAATATTACAGTCCCTTAATTTTATAGATCGCGAAAAATTCCTGATTTTCAACTGAAAACATACATACAAACATGCACATACACACGGACCCGAGGCTAACAGTAATAAATCTTGGACACGCAAAATTGATGCATTCAACAATTATATGCAAACAGCAGACTATCTTGTGAACCAAAGCCTTTGCTGCTTCCACACACAATATGCAGCCCCACCCCCTACCCTCCCCCGCTATTTGCATATAACTTTAGCATACTTTTGTGTAGAACGGCTCAATAATGTCTCTTGTTATATAGGGGACTATCTACCTATATCCTATTCCAGCGATGTTAAGATGGTGATGGTGATCGTGGAGATTCAAAAGATGCTGGAATATTAGTTACTCATTTCGGTAGGTACAAGAACAGACCAAGAATATAACAGCTTCGTCTGTTTCCTTCTCATCTGGAATTAACTAGGGTACTTAGGACAAAACCTGCATGGCCGTCTGTGAAGCATAAAACTAGCTAGCCCTAGCCTCCAGTCAATGCTTACTATCAGATGCTCACTCCACGCCGCTAGCAGTGAAAAACGCCGTCAATATTTATTGCAAGCGGTGATTAGTGACTGCTGATTGTCGGCACGAATCAGTATTTACTTCTGGCAGTGAGTAGTGACCGCTGGTAGTCAGCGTTTGACAGCATTTACTGCTAGTAGTTAGTGACTTCTGGCAGTCAGCGTTCTTCAGCGTTTACTGCTAGCAGTGAGTAGTGACTGCTGACAGTCAGCGCTCGACTGCATTTACTGCAAGTGGTGTGTAGTTACTTCTTGCAGTCAGCACTGGGCAGCATTTACGCAGCGGTTAGCTGAGAGTAGTGACTTCTGGCAGTCAGCGTTTGTCAGCAGTTTCTGCTAGCGATAAGTAGTGACTGATGGCAGTGAGCGTTTATCAGCATTTACTGCTAGCGGTGAGGATTGACTGCTGACAGTCCGTGCTGACTGCGTACCCTACGCGTACACCACATACAAGTGTAAGTCGGTTCACAGTGTTAATCATTCCATAATATGCGAATAGCACGAAGTCATATTAGCATGCAAATTCGCGCAGTCTTATCAGAAATTAATAATAGAAAGCGAAGGCTCCAATCATTGGACAAATTTATGCTCATTACAATTCATGTATTTTGGCTTGGCCTAGATTAATTGTGCCCCGCAGATGGTTGCATTTGCGAACAGAAAAAAATGATAATCAGCCGATGCATCATATACTTTCTAAAGGATCTTAAGATTTCACGACTTACGCTAACAGGGGACTCGGCTTGACTCATTAAGTGGAGGCGTGGGGTGTCATAGGACTTTACGTCCTACTATTCACTTTGTCAAACGTTAGACTCGGACTTTGTTTATATGTGCGTCCGAAAGATTGGGGATGCACGGCATCGAACCCACCTCACCTGGTTTACAAAGCAAATAACTGAATTAGTCACTTCATTTTTTGCGGTTATGTTGGAGATCTATAAAGCTGACTCTTGTTTTCAACTCTTTTCGTTTTAGGAGTGAAAAAAAAGAACAATGGTAAAGAAGGAGAAAGAATGAAGAAACAGACGTACAGTTATTTACTATGCATACAATGTAGTTTTAAGAAAGACAATGTGTTTCAAAGCCGCGCTGTGTAAGTAGATACAGCTTGCGGTTAGCAAGGAAAACTCATGTGGGTTTTTTCCCACCGTACCTTTGAATGGTGAAGTATCTAACAATCAGTTTGTAAGTATCATAAGACGGGTAACTCGTGTTTAAATGAATGAGAATTATCGGTAAAGTCGATCGGTCCCGTCTCCGATTTGCTATATCCGAATCTCACCCAAATTTTTCGCATCTGCACATATTTCGTAGCTCAGTGGGAGATGTTTAAGAGTCGGCAGTCGCTTTGTTTGACTCTCTGAACTGACCTGTAAATTTTTCTTTCGTCGGATCATAAAAGTTCTACGAAACACTGACTGGAAAGCTTATTTACGGCGGACGTTGAATCAGCCCTCGTTGTGGGATGGCTATGTCAAAATCGGCCCCCGATGTGGAATCGGCCCTCGATGTGGGAATCGGCCCTCGATAAGGGACCAACCCTCGATCTGAGTCCAACATATGTATATATATATATTTACTTAACTTGTTTAACAATTGCTCCGACTAAGGACCGTGTGAAAAGTAGCGTTGAAAGGCCTAAATTAATGTCAGACTGTTTCTGTAGTCACATTACTGACGATAAGATGTTTTACAGAACCTTTCGAAGAAACTCTCACATTAAATAATATCACGTGATCCGAACCTGTCGCACATGATCCGTGGGTGTTTATTAGTCTGGATAGGTAAATATTTTGACATGGATGGATAGAATAAGAATAATCTGTACTCTGTTCGCAGAGACTTGTATTTTTGGTAGTAGTTGGGTATGGAATTGCGAATTTTGCCGGAATTATGGTACGATAGTAGCCTATCTTGGAGACTTTCAGTGTGATTCAACATGCGGGAACAGATTAACACGTGGGCAAAATAGTCTTTTGCTATTTCTCTCGTGATTAATCTGCCGCCATAAACAATAGCCACTGTTCTCAACATGGCCCACATAATATGTGGGTATATATAAGTTACACATTAAAATACAAAAGTGGATAAAAGTTATGATTTAAATTTTCATACCCCTATCAGGGGTAAAACCGTCTAAACTCAAAACATTGTAAAAAGAGGTCCAATCTTCACGTTTGACAATAAAATGCGGATTGTTGTGCATAAATTGAGTCATATGACTGGCCAAAACATAGAGAAAACATGCTTTTGTAAAATAACAACAAATCGCTCCACAAAATACAATTTCCTGTTCTGATTTCTCGTCTAGCATAGACGATTGGGACACCACGCCTGTTCATTTTATTTTGACTATTGTATGAAATCGTAAGTAGGTCATTTTAGTTGCAAACTAAAATGACCCAAATTAGTTCTCAAACGATTTTTATGTGAAACTCAAGGATGTTTTATTTTAAAGCTGACCAACCACGGTCATTTACAATTACGAAACTATTGTGACAAGCTTTAAGCGATACCTCATGATATATTTATGATGATGGAGCAATGGGGCCTTTAATAGGACTACCTCATGTAAAAATAATCAGGTGAGCTGATGGTCATTTTGAGTCTCCTGGGCGTTTGTCGAAATGTCACCGAGCTGAATCTAGATTACAATTAATGTACAATTTGACGCAAAGGGTTGCCAAAGTCTACAACTAAAAGAGAGCAAACCTTTTTTTCCTGGGCTCCTGGTCTAGAGTGCCGGAATGCCAGATATAAATTGTACAAATCTGACGACCAATTGCCCAGTCAAAACTTAGAATGCTGGTTCCCTCAAGCCACGGGGCAAAATTTAATAAACTTCACGCTAGATCTATATCATAAACTGCAATGGTATCTTGAGTGCCAACATTCATTCCACAAAAACCTGGTGATAGAAATGACGATAATTCAGACGCGAAAATTCCTTAACAGTGGGAACACGTATCCATGGCGGAGTGATATTTTTATACAGATAGCAACGAAAAAACATTCTAAATTTCTGAGACTCAGATTCAATCGACGAACGTGTCGCAATTTCAGTGATGCTTTGTCGGCGAATCAAACTACACAAACCCGAAAATAATATATGGTTTTATTCCTTACATCTTAATTTAATCCTCTATGCCTTTAAGAGCAGAGCTAAACACCGAGATATTCGGCAATCGAACGTTTTACGTGATCATGTAAACGACACTTATCCGCCAACTTCAACAGCAATTTTCAAAATAAATCGACTTTCTCCCGCCGGCGGACATATGCCATGAAAAAACATGGTCCTTTCTCCGTTATAAAAATTAAGTAATTCCGTGTGTGGGACAATTTCCTTTGCAAAATAATGTTTAGGTACCCTATTCATTTTCTAAAAAAAATGACGGAAATTTTACTTGATCGATAGACAGCAAAATAATCTGTAATAAATTCATACATTACGGAAATGTTCTTGAATCCTGAAATCCTACACACAAAGAGGAACGCATCTTGTAATTCAACATACAGCAATATTTTTTCTGTACATGTACCTTCTTCAGAATGATTTGGAAAAGAATTCTGATCAGTAGCCTACACCATGCTGTAAACAAATCGATCGATTTATGACAGTTGTGATGCAATTACATAACTGCGTCAACTGTTTCAGCCTTCGCATTTACTTGCTTATAAGTTATTAAGACCGGTACCCTGTGGGCAAAATCAGGGGGACTGCTAGAAAAACAAAGCAATTTTGCCATCCAATTAATCCTGCACGTGCCAATATTTCAAAGCCTCTCCTGCAACTCACACGATCACCCTACCCAACTTAAGGCCCCTCTACCACCCCCCTTCTTCCACCCTTCCTCCCCCCCCCCCCCCCCCCGCACACACACACACACAACTTTTAACCTTTCTTTTACATGAAAAACTAAGCAAAATATAATAGATGTTTAACCATAACAAATACTTGCAAAACTGTTACTACCGATCGAATATCGAAACACTATTGATCGCTACTGGGAACAGTTACATTGCATGTGATAGAAAATGTGTAGATGAATATCTTATCAAGTTAGTGATAGCAGTTGCTACTTCTGATCAATATTGTGAACCCTGTTGAAGTCTTAAAAGCAACTGCTGCTATTGATCTATACCAGGAAAAGTTACATTGCCTACATGGACCTGTTCACATGTACATGTTATTTAGGAAGTGAAAGCACTTGTTACTTCTTATCACTACTGGGAACTTTTATTAAGTCTATGAAAGCAACTGCTGCTATTGATCGCTACTGGGAACAGTTACATTGCCTATGATTGAAAATGTCCAGATGGACATGTTATCCAGTAAGTGATAGCAGTTGTTGCTTCTAATCACTACTGTGAACTCTGATTAAGTCTATATAGGCAACTGCTGCTATTGATCGCTACTGGGAACAGTTACATTGCCTATGATTGAAAATGCCCAGTTAAACATGTTATCCAGTAAGTGATAGCAGTTGTTACTTCTGATCACTACTAGGAACTTTGATTCAGTCTATGAAAGCAAATGCTACTATTGATCGATACTGGGAACAGTGCCTCGTACTCAATCTGTAAGTACTATTACTTGGGTTATTGGACTTGCCTTCCATAACAACTGTCATAACTGGTCACGACTGGGAACACTAGCATTGGCTGTGGCAGTTAGTTTCTTTTATGCATTCTGATATAGAGACTCAGATCATTTATTACTATTGATCATTACTGAGAACACTCCCTTTGTATATGACTACAACTATTACTTATTAAAATCTTTTATAGCCATAAAAAACAACTTTAACTTACGTCGCATTTCAAAACAATAACTTACATTGCCACGACAGAAAATGTCTATATAAATCTGATGTATTAAGTGACAGCAAATTTCACTTCTTATTACTACTGGGAACACTAACAAAATGAATTAAATCCATTATACTATTTATCGCTGTCATGAAAACAACTGCAGTATATATCTGTTTCTCTCAGATAGTCGAAAGTTCAAAATGTTATTACTGATCACTACTGGGAACACTGGCATAGCCATTGACAGCAAGTCTTTTCTGTGAAGTCCGATATAGAGCAAAATGGCAATTATGACTACTGATTATCCTTGGGATTACCACCACTGTCAAAGACAGCAACTATCACTGCAATTAACACTCTTATAGTCTACAAAAGAAACTGTAACTACCGATCGAATATCGAAACGCTTTTTATCACTACTGAGAATAGTTACATTGCCTGTGATAGAAAAAGGCTAGAAGAACACTTTATCAAGTTAGTGATAGCATTTGTAACTTCTGATAACTACTGGGAACTCTGTTAAAGTCTATGAAAGCAATTGCTCTTACTGATCTCTACCAGGAACAGTTACATTGACTACAACAGGAAAAGTTCACATGGACATGTCATCTAGGAAGTGATAGTAGTTGTTACTTCTAATCACTACTGGGAACTCCTTAAGTCTTTGAAAGAAACTGCTGTTATTGATCGCTACTGGGAACAGTTACATTACTTATGATTGAAACCGTTTACTGTCCAGATGGACATGTGGTCCAGTAAAGGCTAGCAGTTGTTACTTCTGATCGCTAGTGGGAACTCTGATACAGTCTATAAAAGCAATTGCTACTATTGATCGATACTGGGAACAGTGCCTCGTACTCAATTTGTAAGTACTATTACTTTGGTTATTGGATTTGCCTACCATACCAACCGTCAAGACGGGTTACTAATGGGAACACACGCATTGCCTATGACAGTTAGTTTCTTTTATCCATTCTGATAAGAGTATCAGAACATTTATCACTATTGATCATTACTGGGAACACTCCCTTTGTATATGACAACAACCATCACTATTTAAATTTTGATAAAGACAAAATAAACAACTATAACTAACTAACGCATTTCGAAACCATACGGATTATTACTGGGAGCACTTACATTTTCATTAAGAAAATTTCTAAATAAATCTGATGTATTAAGTGACAGTAGTTTCTCTTCTGATAACTACTGATAACACTGATAAAATAAATTTAAGCCACTATACTATTTATCGCTGCCATGAAAAAAAAAACGACAGTATATACTTGGCTCTCTGAGAAAGTCTAAAGTTCAAAATGTTATTACTGATCACTACTGGGAACACTGGCATAGCCAATGACAGCATATCTTTTCTGTGAAGTCCGATATAGAGTAAAATGGCAACCATGACAACTGATCATTATTGGGATGAATACCATTGTCAAAGTTAGCAACTATCGCTGCACTTAACTCTCTATACAGTTACTCTCTATACAGTAACTACAGATCGAATATCGAAACACTATTGATCACTACTTGGAACCATAACATTGCCTGTGGTAGAAATATTCTAGATGAACATCTTATCAGGTTAGTGATACCAGTTTTAACTTGTGATCATTACTTGATCTCTCCTTAAGTCTATAAAAGCAGCTGCTACTATTGATCGCTACTAGGAACAGTTACATTGCCTATGATAGAAAATCTTCAAATGGACATGTTTTCTAGTTAGAGATTGCAGTTGTTACTTTTGATCACTGCTGTGAACTCTGATTAAGTCTTTGAAACCAATTTGCTACTATTGATTGATACTGGGAACACTGTCTCGTAATCAAATTGAAATATTCGGCACAAGTTCATATGGCGAAGAAAGCATGAGGTTGCGAGTGCGTCTCCGCCATATGAGCGAGTGCCGAATTTTTCTCATTATAAATTTAATAACCTTTTTATTATATACCTTTATCAATAATCTACTAGTTTCAGAAGTGACGCAGTACAATTTTTACGCCCAAAATTTACCGGCGTTGAACAAATTAGGCACACTTTCGGGTAAGTGAGGCTACAAAATTTATGTAAACATATCGAGGATTGATTTAGCTGCCAGGTAAAACTTATATTTTACACATTATTAAGGAGAACCATGGCATGTCCGTGTCTGCAGTCTAAAGTAAATTGATGTGACTTGTCAATGAAGTCGATGAGAGAGTATAAGACTCCACAGGTTTATTGTGTTCGCTGTCAAAAAATTTAAGTCGAAGCCGTGGTTGTCGCCTCTCGTGTCAAGTGACATTAAGATATGACGAATTCCAATTTTCTCTATTCCCTTTGTTCTACATTCTTAATGCGTTATCAGTTTTGTGCAATAAGCAGTAAACAAACATGAAATGACGTTATAAAATACAGTGCCGTCAATATTTTTTGGCATAATCGATTTTATGCCCGATGATGAATGGTGTACGACATGGTTTAAGCGGAGGTTGCTTAGAATGTCCCAGATGTCAGCAGACATTCTGGGTCCAGTTGTTCAAAACATCGTTAGCTAGACATGTCATAAGTGGTCGATACTTTAAGTTATGCAGTGATTATAGGACAAAATACAGTGACGCTCTCCTTTTGTCATCACAAAATTCATTTTTTATAACAATTTCATTTAAAAATTTGTTGGCTAACGCCATCCTTTGTTTCAAATAGGTTTTTAACAGCCTTTACTGAAACAACAACAAAAAAATACTTTAACTGGATATTGGCCATCCTGAGTATTTTTGCTCACCTTCTCCGAGATCCAGGGAAAATTATAAAATATGCAAGCTCCGTCGTCATCCGTGAAAATTTTAAGACTGAAACCTCTGAAAAACTAGAAGCCCCGTTAGCTCGGTAGGTTAAGCGCTTGCCTACTGATCTAGCGGTTCCGGGTTCGAGTCCCGCTGTAGGCGGGAATCTTTTCAATCGTAAACAAGGTCCCATTGCACACAGCATTCCATTATCACCTATCCATCGTCCTGATATGACTAAATAACTGTAAAAAAGGACGTAAAATCGCAAGTCATCCGTCCATCTATCTGAAACACTCAGCCGATAGTAACCAAATTTCATACGGAGTATTTATGGGTGTAGTGGAACGAAATATGCAAAAACAATTCTTTTAGCATGATAAAAAATATGGCAACCATCCCCATACACAGTTAAAAAATTTAAAATCTTTTCAAGATCCAATAGATCGATGGCCTCGAAACTTCGTTCGTACCGTTGAGTACTCGAGACCTACAAAGCATGTTCAAATAATTACCTTCGGTAGATCATGACCTTTTCTCGGCAAGGGTAAATTGGAAAAGGGTACATTTACATGAATTTGTTTGATACCTCGCTTTAAGACAAAGCATCATCTGCAGAATCGAGTAAAATTATAATAATTCTAAAGCTCGATTGTATACCAGATCACATAGCGTTATGCAAATGATAACTTTCTAAAAATGATGTAATGAAATAAAGGCTAAGAAGACACTAAGAATAACTTATTAATCTTTTCAATCCTTGACCTACTTACCGAGGAATCTTAAAGCCATTCCCCCCCCCCCCCCCCGCTTGCCCTCAACATGGTCGCCCATCCTGTTAAATGATTAAACAACTAAACCCTGTACTGAACCCGATTGTAATGTCGAAGCGTCTATCATCGTCAGTATTCCACAGAGCTGGTCTTTATATTATTGATATTTATTTGTTATAAAACGCAGTTTCCCCGGCCCAATGTATTTTGTCTATACCAAATGCCGTCATTTTATGAAATAAAGCCCCGAACATTGACACTTCGAAGGATTGATAATGAGATCAGTTTTTGAAAGTGTCCTGGTAAGAGGTTTCATTAAACCAGAGGACCAATGGTCCCGTAGCTCACCTGACACCTTCTGTCAACAGACACAATTTGTGGCATATCGCTCATTTGTAACAAATTTGAAACCAGTGGCTTAGAAGGAGTGCGCATTTCAATTTTAAAATCTTGACCTTGAGCAAAGTTAAAAAAATGACTTTGAGATCTGATGACCTTATGTCTTTATGTATTCATTTAGTTAACCATATCTAAAGTTGACCATGTCGTAAATTAGGTCAAGGTAGATAGATACCCTGAGTAAACTTTTGTTCCCCTGACCTAGGTAGGCTCCAGATGAAATATGGCTTCAATCGGCCCAGTGGCTTCAGAAGAGAAGATGTTTGAAAATGTTGACAAGGAACAGAATTTCAGTGTCCTTGAACACGACATAATATCTTCATCTGATCATTGAGTTAACCATATATACCATATATGTATATATATTAAACTTAAACAGTTTCTGAGAAATCTACCGTTTAAGCCTTTTCCTATATAAAAGCATGAATTACCAAAGTGGACCGTGTTGTAAATTAGGTCAAGGTCAACCTACGGTCATCATTTGTACAAATTATAATGGGCTGGAATGCCAAATTCTACATACCAGGTTTCAGGGTAATAGGCCTTTCGCTTCTAGAGAAGAAGATTTTTGAAGGGTTTTTTACCATATACTGGGAGAGGCGGCCATCTTGGTCATGTGACCCAGATAGCCCGAACAAACTTTCGTTCCCCTGACCTAGATAGACTCCATATGAAATATGGCTCTAATCGGCCCAGTGGCTTCAGAGGAGAAAATGTTGACAGGAGACAGAATTTCAGTGTCCTTGAACAAAGGTCAAAGAATGACCCTGATCTTTAGCGATGTAATATCTTCATCCGGTCATTTAGTTAACCATATACCAAATATTATGGCTTAGACATAAATAGTTTCTGAGAAATCTACCATTTAAGCATTTTCCCATACAAAGGCAGAATGGACCAAAGCTGACCGTGTCGTAAGTAAGGTCAAGGTCAACCTATGGTCATCATTTGTACAAATTATGATGGGCGGGAATGCCCAATTCTACAAACCAGGTTTCAAGATCATAGACCTTTCGGTTCTGGAGAAGAAGATTTTGAAGGGTTTTTATCATATATGGGCGTGGCGGCCATCTTGGTCATGTGACCCAGGTACCACGAACAAACTTTCGTCCCCCCGACCTAGGTAGGCTCCATATGATATATGGCCTCAACCGACCCAATGGTTTCAGCGGAGAAGATGTTTGAAAATGTTGACGACGGACGGACGACAGACGGACGGACGGATGCCTGGCTATACTAAAAGCTCACCTATGAGCCCAAAGGCTCAGGTGAGCTAATAAACCAATTACTTCAGGCAAACGGCATTAGTACGGGCTAACTGCTTTTTACGACTATTAAGATCGGCTTCATATGACTTGAGATATATATTTTTTTCTGTTTCAAGATAATTTGGGTCAAAGATCATTTTCTTTTGAAACACAGAACATTTTCCGTTATAAGCACGTGATGATGACATACGTTGTCCATCTTGTATGTCTAAAAACCAAAAATCTATAAATTAATAATGCATGGCTTCGGCTATTTGCTTACAAACATCAAGAACATTAACCACCCTTAAATAGCAGCCGATTCGAAAATTAGCTGATTCTAAAAAAAAAAAAAAACAAGAGGGCCATGAGGCCCTGAATCGCTCACCTGAACAATAATTGGCAAAGTGGCCTTTTCTCATGTCTGAAATTGCCAAAATATGAGTCTTGGGTCAAAAGTCAAAGACTGACATGACTTCTTCTACTCATAAATCTTCATGTACTCTTTAAGACAACCATATATACCATTTTTTAGGCAAAAATCTTTAAAATTTTCCATGAAATCTTATGTTCTAGCATTTTCCTATATTTGACCATGCCGCAAAAAAGGTCAAGGTAACCCAAGGTCACCATTTGAACAGTCTTGGTAGTACTCTAGTGGTGCTCGAACATTTCGGCCACGGACATTTCGGCGTAGGACGTTTCGGCGTAGGACAGTTCGGCCACGGACATTTCGGTCACAGAAATAGTCAAGGATGGACATTTCGGCCTTTATCCAAAATTAACTTTTTATAATTAAATTAAGGAGTCATATGAGTAACTAACAGCTAATTAAGTCTTAATGAATGCCAATTATTTGTTGCTGTTGTCTTGATGTTTTATGGACCTTTAACATTTTTAAGGTTATTGTGAGCATCTAGAGGTGAAAAATAAGGTGAACAGCTATTCAACTTAACTACTTGAACTAGGGCCTTATATGATATTTGCTTAAGAGTTTTATATGTTTATAGCCCTTAAACACCTTTAAAGTCATTTGAGCATAATCTGGCACATTTGCTATCCCCAACCACAGGCCAGTGTGGTCTTAATCATTCATGTGATGCCTATAATATCTTAATAAGCAAACATATGGCTGATGAATCTGTGGTGCACCGATTTTTTGGCTTTAAGATATATGGTTGGAGTTATTTTGAGCCAAGTCACATATTTTGGTGTTACGGGTGCAGAAAACTATATATGTCATTTTAAAGGTTTACAGTAGCATATTTTCATGGCCCGATTTTTTTTTTCAGATTTGGCCAAAACGTCCATGGCCGAAATGTCCGTGGATGAAATGTCCATGGCTGAACTGTTCTAGGCGGAAATGTCATAGGCGGAAACGTCCGTGGCCGAAATGTCCTACATTCACTCTAGTACTCTATGCTACTTACCAAGTTTGAAGGCCATTGGCGTATTGGTTCTGGAGAAGAAAAATATTAAAGGTTTATATCATAAATGGGTATGACGGCCATGTTGGTCATGTGACCTGGACCGTTTGATAAAATTTTTGTCAATAGACCTGGACCGTTTGAACAAATTTTTGTTCAGTCAACCCATGGAGGCTCTATATGAAAAATGTTTACAACTGGCCCTTTGGCTGTTCAGGAAATGTTTGAAAATGTCAAAAAATGAGAGATCCGGGTCACAGGTCAAAGAATGACTTTGACCTCTTGTACTCCTAATTCTTCATGACCTTTTAAGATGACAGTATATACCAATATTTAGGCCAAAATCTTCAAAACTTCCCATGAAATATTATGTATCCCCATATTTGACCTTGCCATAAAAAAGGTCAAGGTCAACCCAAGGTCATAATTTGAACAATCTTGATACATAAAAAAGGTCAAGGTCAACCCAATGTCATAATTTGAACAATATTGATAGAACTGGAGTACCGAATGCTACATACCAAGTTTCAAGGCCATTGGTCAATTGATTCTGGAGAAGAAGACTTTTAAAGATTTTACCATATATGGGCATGGCCGCCATGTTGATTATGTGACCCAGACCATTTGAAGGAATTTTTATTCCCTCAACCACTGAAGGCTGTATATGACTTTTGGTTACAATTTGCACATGGGTTTTAAAAAGAAGTTTGAAATTGTCAAACTATGAGAATTCAGGGTCAAATGTCAAAGAATGTTCTTGACATCTTGTACTCATGAATTACCAATTTTTGTGCCTAAATCTTCCAAACTTTCCATTCAATCTTATGTTGTAGCATTTTCCCATATTTGACCTTGCTGTAAAATGGTCAAGGCCAATCCAAGGTAATCATTTTGAACAATCTTGATAGTACTGGAGTAACCAATGCTACATAGGTATGGCGGCCAGGTTGGTCATGTAACCTGGACCGTTTTCGGCCAAAATCTTCAAAACTTACCATGAAATATTATGTTCTAGCATTTTACCATATTTGACTTTGCCATCAAAAAGGTCAAGGTCAACCAAGGTCATAATTTCAATAATCGTGATAGTACTGGAGTACCCAATGCTACATACCAAGTTTCAATGCCATCGGTCAATTGATTCTTGAGAAAAAGATTTTTAAAAGTTTTTACCATATATGAGCATGGCCGCCATGTTGATCATATTACCCAGAACATTTGAAAGAATTTTCAGTTCCTCAACCCCTGAAGGCTCTATATGATTTTTGGTTACAATTTGCTCAGTGGCTTTTAAATAGAAGTTTGAAATTGTCAAACTATAAGAATTCATGGTCAAAGGTCAAAGAACGTTCTTGACCTCATTTACTCTTTCAGATGTCTATATTTACCAATTTTTAGGCCTAAATCTTCCAAACTTATCATGAAATCTTATTTTCTAGCAGTTTTCCATATTTGACCTTGCCGTAAAATGATCAAGGTCAACCCAAGGTCATCATTTTGAACAATCTTGATAGTACTGGAGTACCAAATGCTACTTTCAAGACCGTCGGTCAAATGGTTCTGGAGAGATGATTTTTAGCATATATGAGCGTGGCTGCCATGTTGGTCACGTGACCTGGACCGTTTGAACAAATTTTTATTCCCTCAACCCCTGGAGGCTCTATATGAAATTTGATTACAGTTCGCCTGGTGGTTTTTGAGGAGATTGTTTGACATTGTCAAAATATGGAGTTCTGGGTCAAAGAACAAAAAAATGACTTTGACCTCTTGTACTAAAAAACCTTTATGTACTCATTAAGATAACTGTACCAATCTTTTGGCCTTTATCTTCAAAACTTTCCAAGAAATCTCAAGTTCTAGCATTTTCCCATATTTGACCTTGCCGTATAAAAGGTCAAGGTCAACTCAAGGTCATAATTTGAACAATCTTGATAGTACTCGAGTACACAATGCTACATACCAAGTTTCAAGCCCATCAGTCAATTGGTTCTTGAGAAGAAGATTTTTAAAGGTTTTTGCCATATATGGTCATGGTGGCCATGTTGGTCATGTGACCTGGACCGTATGAATGAATTTTTGTTCCCTCAACCCCTGGAGGCTCTATATGAAATTTGGTTTCAATTGGCAAAGTGGCTTGTGAGGCAATTGTTTGAAACTGTCAAAAAAAATTGAGTTCTGGGTCAAAGGTCAAATAGTGACATTGACCTCTTCTTCTCATAAATCTTCATTCACTTATTAAGATGACTGTAGATACCAATTTTTAGCCCAAAATCTTCAAAAGTTTCCAATATATCTTATGTTCTAGCATTTTGCAATATAAAAGCTATTCTATTCTATTCTATCTATTCTATCCCATAACCTTACTAGGTCGTTGGGGCACCACAGATGACTTCAAAACAATCCCTTTCCACCTTGTCCTGTCTTCAGCTGCCCTAGTTGAGCTGGCAAAATCCATTCCTGTCCACTCTTTGATATTGTCTTCCCACCTCTTTTTCTGTCTATCTCTTCTTCTTTTTCCTTTCACTGTGTCCTGAAGAATTGTCTTTGCTAAACCAGAAGACCTTGAGACGTGGCCAAACCACCTTAGTTTCCGTTTCTTGACCAGCGTAAGATGTTCATCATATTCTCCAATGGCTGCTTGGATCTTCCTGCGAACCTCCTTATTGGTTACATGGTCTTTGTATGAAATGTTCAGTAACATTCGGTAGCATCTCATCTCAAAGGCCTGCGTTCTTTTCTCTTACTCTGCTGTCACGGTCCATGATTCACAGGCATACAGAAATATGGAAATGACAAGGGAGCTCATAAGTTTCACCTTTGATCCAAGAGATATATTGTTATCTCTCCAAATTGGTTTCAGCTTAGTAAGAGCTGAAGTGGCTTGTGCAATCCTTTAGAGAACCTCCTGTTTTGAGCCATCATCTGAGACAACTGCTCCAAGGTATTTGAAGCTGCTTACGGTACCAAGCTTCTACTTTTTTACCTTGATCTCCCTCTGGATGCCGTCTGCGCTGTTCGTCATCAGTTTGGTCTTCTCAGCACTGATCTCTATCTTTTACCTTGTGCAGGTTTGGTCGAGACTTTCAACTAGAGCTTCCAGTTCCTGCTCTTCCTCAGCTAGAGCATCTATGTCATCGGCAAACCGCAGATTGGAAATGTTTCTGCTGCCTATGCTAACCTTTCCTTCATGTTCTTCCAGAGCATCAGACATGATCCGTTCGAGAAAAATGTTGAAGAGGGTGGGTGACAGAAGACATCCTTGTCTTACTCCAACTGTTGTTCTGAACCATTCTCCTGTGCTGCCATTTATCAGGACTGCACTTGTAGCCTTGTCGTATAGCTGCTCAATGGTGCGAACTAGATTTGCACTGATATTGTACTTCCGCATGGTGGCCCATAAGGCTGCATGCCATACCCTGTCAAAGGTTTTTTTGAAATCAATGAAGACATGGTACAGATTCTGCTGATGATTGAGATACTTTTCACACAGGATTCTAAGGTTGAAGATTTGTTCTGTGGTGCTCCTTTCTGCTCGGAACCCAGCCTGTTCCTCAGCGATTATCTCCTCGGCTTGTGGTTTAATATGTTCTATAAAATGGTTGACTTTCAGCATGACTTTGCTTGAATGATTGATGAGGCTGATGGTTCTGTAGTTCTGGCAGAGCTGTAGGTTGCCTTTTTAGGGAGCGTAATAATCAGCGACTGAGTCCATGGGGTAGGCCATTCTCCTGTTCTCCAGATCCTGTTACAAATATCTGTTAAAACATCAATCATGGTCTCCCCGCCAGCTTGAACAAGTTCTGCTGATATATTATCAACTCCGGCAGATTTCCCCTTCTTTAGTGTTGCTACTGCAATCTCAACTTCCTCACGAAGGATCGGTTGTTGATCTTCTTCTGGGGGCTGATTGCAGTCCAGAACCGCATTGTCACCGTAAGTCTTATGGCTGTATAGCTCTGAGCAATATTCTGTCCATCTGCTGAGAATCTCTTGTTCCTCTGTAAGGCATTTCCCTGACTTGTCCTGGATAGTTGTGGATCTACCCTGTTTCTCTGAGGTTAGATCCTTCACGAGCTGGTATGCTTTCTTGCTGGTGTTTTTGGTCAAGCAAGTTTCAATCTCCTCCCACTGACTAGCTATCCAGTCCTCCTTCGCTTTCTTCGCTGCCTTCTGAATCCTCTTGTTTGCTTCCCTGTATTCTTCTACTCCTCCTGCTTCATACCTCTTCTTCTTCAAATTTCTCCTCTCATCACAGAGGTCGAGAACATCTCTGGTGACCCAGGGCTTTTTCCTGCGACGATCTTTCCCAAGTATCTCACTGGCTGCCTGTCACTACTGTGTTGTAGGTGGTAATCATGGTATCTATGTCCATGTCATCATCCCTCAGACCATTGAGTGGTGCAAATTTCCCACCTATTGTTGCTTGAAAAGTGCATGCCACATCTGGGTCCCTTAGCTTCTCAATATCAAACTTAAGTCTTGGCTGGGCTAGTTTTCTAGCCTTCATATAAAAGCACAAGGAAGCAAATTTGACCGTACAGTAAAAAAAGTCAAGGTCAACCCAAGGTCATAATCTGAACAATCTGGGTAGTATTTGCGTACCCAATGCTTCATACCAAGTTTAAAGGCCACCGGCCTATTGTTCTGGAGAAGAAGATTATTTTAGGTTTTTACCATATATGGGCATGGCGGCTATGTTTCATTTGAACAATTTATCGTTTCTCCAACCCCAGGAAGCTACATATGAAATTTGGTTACAATTGGCCCAGTGGTTTCAGAGAAGAACTCATTTGAAATTGTGGACGGACAGCTTTTCAAACTTTTCAATCGAAAATAACGGTAATAGTGTCGGTCGCTCACACGAGACTTGTGACATTTACTAACTTGTAACAGACTCACCGTTTGCTTGAGACACGAGATAACCATAATGGTTATTAAATTCTTGTCTATTTTATACGAAGTAAAGACTGCACTTAGTTTTATCTAAAATAATCACTGCAGACGTATATTTTTGTGTGGTTTTCTGATGCAAATTGGGAAACTCCGTCGAAAAAACGGCCGTGCTTCTACCTCACCTTTACGTTTTGGGATTAAAGATTGTACTTCGTGGAAGTGCTGTCTACATAAGAAATCAAAATAAATATCGGCATATCAAAACAAAATTTCTTGAAATTTTAAATATCATTATCTTGAAAATTTAGATATCATTATGCAGTTTGGTGTCTTCATACGTGCTAAAAACCGCTCCCGACTTCGCGAAAGTGAATATGACGTTATAGAATCGAATCTGACGTCTGTAAAAAACTTTGACGTTTACAAGAAGTGGGCGCCATTTTGCAGTCCTACTCTCTGCAACCCTTAGGAAATTATGCGTTATTACTCGCAGACTATGCCTTAAAAGATTGACGGATCAAAGGTAAATCATATTTAATTGTCTTATATGCATTCTATACAGCGAAACCGACAGAAGTGTCATCATTTTACTCGGTGTTTGATTGCAGTCGACAACAAAATGGCTGCCACACTTTTATCCTTTCAAACAAAAGTAGTTCTGGTGAACGTGACTCCTTAACTCCGTGCAATACGCACTTGACTCCATGCAATATGCAAAAGATATTGCACGGCTACTCCAATGGAAAGTGAATGGAGATCTTTTGGGTATATAATAAGTATTATTACTTGGGTGATTAGACTTGCCTACAATACCAACTGTCACGGCTGATCACTTCTGAAAACATTAACTTTGACAATGACAGTTAGTTTCTTCTGATCATTCTGATATAGAGTATCAGAACATTTATTACTATTAATCATTACTGATAACTCTCCCCCTGTATATGACAACAACTATTATTGATTAAAATACTGATATAGGCGTAATAAATAACAAAACTAATAACGATCGCAATTCGAACCAATACGGATCATTACTGGGAACTCTTATATTACCATGACAGAAAATGTCAACATAAAACTCTGACGAGTTAAGTGAGAGCAGTTTTCACTTCTGATTACTACTGGGAACACTAAAGACATGAATTAAAGCCGCTACACAGTTTCTCGCTGCCATCAAAACAACCGCAGTATATACTTGTATCTCTGTGACAGTCTAAAGTTCACAATGTTATTACTGATCACTACTGGGAATACTGGCATAGCCAATGCCAGCAAATCTTTTCTGTGAAATTCGATATAGTGCAAAGTGGCAACCATGACTGCCGATCGTTCTTGGGTTGACCATCAATGTCAAAGACAGCAACTATGACTACATTTAATTCTCTTATAGCCTACAAAAGCAACTGTAACTACCGATCAAATATCGAAACTATATTGATCCCTACTGGGAACAGTTACATTGCCTGTGAAAGAAAATATCTAGATGAACACCTTATCAAGTTACTGATAGCAGCTGTAACTTCTGATCACAACTGGAAACTCTGTTTAAGTACATGCAAGCAACTGCTGCTCTTGATCTCTACTGGGAACAGTTATATTGCCTACAATAGAAAATGTCCGCATGGACATGTTATCTACAACGTGATAGCAGTTGTTACCTCTGATCACTACCGGGTACTCTTATAAAGTCCATGAAAGCAAATGCTGCTATTGATCGCTACTGGGAACTGTTACATTGCCTTTGTTTGAAAATGTCCAGATAGACATGTTATCCAGTAATTCATAGCAGTTGTTACTTCTGATCACTACAGGGAACTTTGATTAAGTCTACGAAAGCAATCGCTACTATTGATCGATACGGGGAACACTGTCTCGTACTCAAACTGTAAGTACTATTACTTGGGTTCTTGGACTTGCCTAACATTACAACTGTCACACCTGGTCACCTCTGGGAATACTTTCATTGCCAATGACAGTTAGTTTCTTTTATGCATTCTATTATAGAGTATCAGATCATGTATTACTATTGATCATTCCTGGGAACACTTTCATTGTCTCTGACAACATCTACTACTTACTACTGATTACTACAAAATTATGATATGGACATAATAAATTTCTGTAACTAACGATCGCATTTCGAAACACTAATGATCAAAATTAGGAACACTTACATTACCAGGACAGAAAATGTCTACATAAATATCTGTTTTAGTAACTGACAGCAGTTTTCACTTTTGTTCACTACTGCGAACAGTGATTAAATGAATTAAAGCAATTATGGCTATGAATCGCTGCTGTGAAGACAACCACAGTATATACTTGGTTCTCTGAGATAGTCTAAAGTTCTAAATGCTATTACTGATCACTACTGGGAACACTAGCATATCCAATGACAGCAATCCTTTTCTTTCAAATCCGATATAGAATATATTGCAAGCATTATAACTGATTATTATTGTGATTACTACCACTGTTAAGGACAGCAACTATCACTATAATTAACTCTCTTATAGTCCCAAAAAGCAACTGTAACTACCGATCGATACTAGAAACACTATTGATCACTACTGGGAACAGTAAAAAGTCCAACGATAGAAAATGTCTAGACGAACATCTAATCAAGTTAGTCATAGCAGTTGTAAATTCTGGCCACTACTGGCAACTCTGCTTAATTCTATGAATGCAAATGCTACTAGTTATCGCTACTTGAAACAATTACAGTCCCTATGATAGAAAACCTTATATGGTCATCTTATCTAGAAAGTGATAGCAGTTGTTACTTCTGATCACTACTGGGAACTCTGATTAAGACTATGAAACCAATTGCTACTATTAAAAAATACTGGGAACACTGCCTCGTACCCAGCCTATTAGTTTTATTACTTGCGTTATTAGACTTGCCTATCATACCAACAGTTATGACTAATCAGTTCTGGAAATGCTAGCAATGTCAATGACATTTAGTTTCTTCTAACATTCTGATACTGAATATCAGAACATTTATTACTATTGATCATTACTGGGAACACTGCCATTGTCTATGACACCAACTTTACTAATTAAACTTTTGATATGCACTTAATAGAATCACTGTAACTTACGATCGCATTTCGAAACACTACTGATCATTACTGAGAACACTTACATTGCCATGACAGTCAATGTCTACAGAAACATCTGATGTAGTAAGTGACAGCAGTTGACACTTCTGATCACTACTGGGATACTGATTTTATGAATTAAAAAACTGTAGCTATCTATTGCTGCTGTGAAGACAAGAACAGTATATACTTGGTTCTCTGAGATAGTCTAAAATTCAAAATGTTATACTGATCACTACTGGGAAGACTGGCATAGCAAATGGCAGAAGGTCTTTTCTGTGAAATTCGATATATTGTAAAGTGGCAACCATTGCTACTTATCATTCTTGGGAGAACTACCATTGTCAAAGACAGCAACTATCACTACAATTAACTCTCTTATAGTCTACAATAGCAACTGTAACACCCAATCGAATATCGAAACACTATTGATCACTACTGGTAACAGTAACATTGCCTATGATAGAAAATGTCTAGACGAACATCTATTCAAGTAAGTGATAGTTGTTGTAAATTCTGATCAAAACTGAGAACTCTGCTTAAGTCTATGAAAGCAACTGCTACTATTGATCGCTACTGGGAACAATTACATTGCCTATTATAGAAAATGTCCACATGGACATCTTATCTAGTAATAGATAGCAGTTGTTATTTCTGATCACTACTGAAAACTCTGATTAAATTAAAATCTGAAAGAGTCGATGAAAGCGATTGCTACTATTGATCGATACAGGAAACATTGCCACGTACTCAGATTGTAAGTTACATAACTTTTATTATTGGACTTGCCTACCATACCAACTGTCACAACAGATCACTTCTGGGAACGCTTGCATTGCCAATGACAGTAAGTTTCTTCCAAGCATTCTGATATCGAGTATCAGAACAATTATTACTATTGATCATTACTGGGAACTTTTGGCTATTCTAGTGGCCAGAATTTGCAACTGCTATGACTAACTTGATTAGATGTTCGTCTAGACATTTTCTATCATTGGAATTTTTACTGTTCCTAGTAGTGATCAAAAGTGTTTCAATATTCGATCGGTAGTTACAGTTGCTTTTGGGGACTATAAGAGAGCTAATTATAGTGATAGTTGCTGTCCTTAACAGTGGTAGTAATCACAATACTGATCAGTTATAATGCTTGCAATATATTCTATATCGGATTTGACAGAAAAGACTTGCTGTCGTTGGATAAGCTAGTGCTCCCAGTAGTGATCAGTAATAGCATCTTAAACTTAAGACTATCTCAGAGAAACAAGTACATACTGTTGTTGTCTTCATGGCAGCAATAAATAGCTATATTTGCTTTCATTGATTTTATTAGTGCATGCAGTATTGATCAGAAGTAAAAACTGCTGTCACTTAATACATCAGATTTATGTAGACATTTTCTGTCACGGCAATGTAAGTGTACTGGTAACACTGGCATAGCCAATGACAGCAAGTCTTTTCTGTGAAATCCAATTTAATACGTAGGCGTCTCTTACCTGATGCCTGCAGCTAATGTATCCGGCGGAATGCGACAGTAAGCGTGGTTCGGAGAGGGACGCTTATTGCTGCCGAGACCTGCTATCGTATCTTTTCTTTCAAACTTTTGGGGTTTAGCGACACTAAGGAAGTTAAATACTGAAACGCGCGTCTGTCGCACTAAATAAGGTACGAATATGTTTATATATAGAGTAAAATGGCAACCATGACTCTATATCATTATTGGAATTACTACCACATTCAAAGGCAGAAAGTTTCACTACAACTAACTCTCTTAGAGTCTACAAAAGCAACTGTAACTACCGATCGAATATCGAAATACTATTAGTCACTACTGGGGTCAGTTACATTGCCTGTGATAAAAATTGTCTAGATGATCATCTTATCAATTAGTGATAGCAGTTCTAACTTCTGATAATAACTGGGAACTCTGCTTTAGTCTATGAAAGCAACTGCCACTATTGATCGCTACTGGCGAGAGTTACGTTGCTTCTGATAAAAAAATGTTCAAATGGACATGTTATCTAGTAAGTGATAGCAGTTGTTATTTCTGATCACTACTGGGAATTCTGGTTAAGACTATGAAAGCAACTGCTACTACTGATCGATACTGGGAAAACTGTACCCAAACTGTACGTATCACTACTTGGATTGTGTGCACCGCAGCGGAGGGTGAGGGTGAAGGTTTGGGCCCAGTGAAACCGGTTTAAACCCCCCACTAGTTATTACTGACCGTCCCAAGGCGGTACTTTTGTTGCGGTTGCATTTGTTTTATGTTCGGTGCTGTTTAATTTATTGGGTTCTCATTTTAACCCTTCTATCATAAAAATATAAAATAAGTAAAAATAATTGTTAAATGTTTTTCGAATAATTTGCTTAGTCTGTTGTAACCCTTCTGTTGGTCTAAATTATTTAGTTCAATAAAGATAGCTGAGTTGCCACCTATTTGGGAAAGAGCTGCTGACTCGGCTTATCACTTGTTATTTATTGTTTGTTGGGATGTCTTTGTCAATCTTTCCCTTTGATGTTGGGGATAGGGTTTGGGATCTGATTCAGTCAGCTCCTGAAGTGTAGTTACTCTATAATTTTGCCTACAATACGAACTGTCACGACTTATCACTTCTGGGACACTAGCATTGCCAATGAGAGTTAATTTCTTCTAAGCATTCTGATATTGCGTATCATAACTTTTATTTCTATTGGTCATTACTGGGAACACTCCATTTGTATATGACAACAAATATTCCTTATTATAATTCTGATATAGACTTAATAAACAAATGTTACTAACGATCGCATTTCGTAACAATACGGATCATCACTGGGAACACTTACATTGCCATGACAGAAAATGTCTACATAACTCTGGTGTAGTAAGTGACAGCAGATTTCACTTCTGATCACTACTAAAGCAACTATAGCTATTTATCGCTGCAGTGAAGACAACAACAGTATGTATTTGGTTCTCTGAGATAATCTAAAGTTCAAAATGCTATTACTGATCTTTACTGGGAACACTGGCGTAGCCAATGACAGAATGTCTTTTCTGTGAAATCCGATATAATGTAGTTGCAAACCCTTACTACTGTTCATTATTGGGATGACTACCATTGTCAGAGACAGCAACTATCACTACAATCAACTCTCTTGTAGTCTACAAAAGCAACTGTTACTACCGAAAAAAATAGATACACTTTTGATCAACTCTGATAACAGGTACATTGCCTATGATAGAATATGTCTAGATGAACATTTTTATCAAGTTAGTGATAGCAGTTGCAACTTCAGATCATCACTGAGAACTGTTTTAAGTCTGTGAAAGCAACTGCTGGTATTGATCGCTACTGGGAACACTGAGATAGTCTAAATTTCAAAGTCTCATTACTGATCACTACTGGGAACACTAGCATAGCCAATTGCTGCAAGGTTTTACTATGAAATCCGATGTAGAGTAAAAGTGCAATTAGTACTAGTGATCATTACTGGGATCAGTATCACTGTCAAAGAAATCAACTCTCTTTACAATTAACTTTCTTATAGTTTACGAAAGCAATTGTAACATCCGATCAGATCTCGAAATACTACTGGCTACTTCCGGGAACACTTACAATGACCATGGTAGAAAATTCCTAGTTGCACATTTTATCTAGCTTTCGACGGCAGTTGTCACTACTGATCACTAATGGGAACACTTCTTAAGCCTATAAAAACCACAACTTCTTTCGATCGCTTCTAGGACCACTGCCACATTCTCAACAAGTAAATATCTTTGAACGTTGATCTTGTCTACAGTATTTAATGCTACTACCTATCTGGGAACACTAGCATTGTCTATGACATTTAGTTTCTTCTCAGCATTCTGATATGGAGTATCAGAACGCCTTATACTACTTATCACCTCTGGAAACACTAAAACTGTGACAGCAACTATCCCTAATTATAATTTTGATATAGTCAAAATCAGCAAATGTAACTACCGATCGAATTTCGAAACACAATTGATTGAACTGCCTGTTAAAAAAAATGGCTACTTGGACAGCTTATCTAGATAGGGATAGCACCTGTTATTATTGATCACTACTAGGAACTCTGATTAAGGTTATGAAAGCAACTGCTACTGTTGATCTCTAATAGAAACACTGCCTCATTCTATGAGTGTAAGTATCATTACTGGGAACATTGGTCTTGCCTATCATTCAACTGTCTCGACTGATCAATTCTGGGAACACTAGCATTGCCAATGACAGTTTCTTCTCAGCAGTCTGATAATAGAGTATCAGAACATTTATAACTCATTACTGGGAACAATGACACTATCACAGCAACGGTTACTAATTATAACTCTGATATGGTTGTAATAAGCAGCTGTTAATACCGAAGGCACATGGAAACACTACTGACCACTACTGGCAACACTTACATTGCCATATCAGAACATGTGTACTTTGACATCGAATCTAAGAAGTGATAGCATTTTTCAATTCTGATCAATACTAGGAACACTTATCAAATGAAATAAAGCAAATATACATATCTATCGCTGCTATAGAGTAAACCACAGTATATACTTTGTTCTCTGAGCTAGTCTAGGGTTCAAAATATCATTAACGATCACTACTAGGAACTCTGGCATAGCCTGTGACAGAAACTAATATGTGAAATCCGATATACAGTAAAATTACGACTTTTATTACTGATCATCACTCGGATCACTAACACTGTCAAGAACATCAACTACTACCACTACAATTTACTCTCATACAGTCTACAAAATAAAAATTTAGGCAATGATTATAAAGTAATATAATCAAATCTCACATTCCGCTCTCAAAACCAATACGGAAAGAAACACATACACACAGAAATAGACACAAGTTGATGACAGACACGCATAGTAAACCGAATGAGCAACTAATTCCCAAACAGATGGTCATTCTGCTACCCCAATAACAGTATCAACATCTATTTTTACTTATGTTTGTTTTATTTTAATTACAAATGTAGCTGTTCCTGCAGATCGGATCTCGAACTACTAGTGACTATTTCCGGGAATACTTACTATGCCTGTGGTAGAAAATGTCCAGTTGCACATCTTATGTAGTTTTTGATAGCAGTTGTCACTATTGATCACTAAAGGGATCACGTTTTAATTCTAATATGAAATTGGCGCCACCTAAATTGCAACCAACCTACATAATACGACTCCGGTAAAAAACTGAAACAAGAAAATTTTAGCATAAGCTCTGCATGGATAGCTCCTATAGTTATGAGATTGATTAATTGATTGATTGATTGGTTGATTGATTGATTGATTTTACCATTTTTGGTCGACATCTGAACAACACATTCGTATCACCAGATATTAAATAAATGAATTTGAAATGAGAATAAAAAAGGAGGCCTAGGCAAGAGACAGAACAGGTGACAGATGTTTTGAAGAGACCGACAGACAGAGAGAGAGAGAGAGAGAATGGTACCAATGGCAACCGTAAAACCCTGCACAGTATCAGCAGCCAATGGTGCCATTGGCAACCGTTGGCACCATTAGCAAAATTGCCAATGTCACCACTGGCAGTTCTTTGGTAGAGCCAATGGCGCCAATGGTACCATTGGTAGAGCCGATGGCGCCTATAGCACCATTGCAGAGCCAATATTTTTCTGTGCTTGAAATTTTTTTTTTTTTTTTCTAATTTTCTTTCATTATTGTGGGGAAAAATTCTCCTGTGTCAACTCGAGTGTTTATGATGGATTAAATAAATTGCCATATTGAATGACGCAAATTTCCCGCCAAGGTAATTTTTCCCGCGCCCTAAGTTACCTGCAGTATTGGCAGCCAATGGTCGGCAATGCTGGTTTCAATGGTACAGCCAATGGTGCCAATATTGAAACTGAGAGCGTCATTGGCATGTCAATAGTGACATTGGGAAAACCCCGAACGCAACCAGTATTTGTTTTGACGTCACACATAAAAGATGCAACGTCACACTAGTGCTTCATCCAATCTATTGAGGGAGTTATGTTCCATAACCGGTAATTAAACAGGAGACCAGTCTGAGAGGTGCTTAATTTAGAACGGAATTCCGTTTCATTACGTCACAAGTTAATTTCAAGGGTCAGGAATATGTAAGTACCTGCATGCTGATTTTAGTTGATTATTTGTTAGCGCCTTTAGCTAGCTTGTATACCCCCTTGTTTGCTTTGCTGTAGTTTAAACATAGATAGCAGGTAGCTACAGACTAGCAGGCCGGGCACGACAGGTTTTTCCTTCTGTGTTCCTATAGGGATCTGCAGAATGTACAATGTGCACAGCAGGTCCCTCTGGGAACGAGGGAGTCCTCCGTAAGCACAATTTCTGCCATGAACTTCCAGCCAGTACGGCCTTTTCAGCAAGCGCATGTTTGCAGGTGTGCAGATGCTTTCTTATGTTTTTGAATTTTCTTTTTGTTTGGTTTTGTTACTGAAAATTGATAATTGAAATCCACTCGGGTTGAGACTAGGGCTGGCGAGTTGTCAGCCGCAGACCGAGTCCCATCGGTGAAGGCTATGTCACGGACGCGACCGTGGGTAGGTTTTGCTTCTGGTTCATGGCTGAGTGGATTTCATTTATATTCAATGATTTGTTTGATGGAGATTTGGTTCACCACAGGGTTGTGGTGATTAGCTCCCCTTAGTGTGGTCTCCTTTTTCCCCCTGCGGGCTGTCCTTTGTTATTTCTGTTTGGCGGAACTTCGGTTTGGCGGGTTTTTTGTCCTGTTTACCCTGTAAACATTTAAGGCTTAACCGTCACACAAGTATTAAGTTTCTTGTACATAGTGTAAATAAAATCCAAGATCCGGCAAACATTAAAAACTTTTATAACTTTAACCAGTGGTTGATATTACTTATATCCCAGTTATCAGTATCCCAGTTTAATTGGGGGGTTATGTTCCATAACCGGTAAATAAACAGGAGACCAGTCTGAGAGGTGCTTAATTTAGAATGTAATTCCGTTTCATTACGTCACAAGGTTAATTTTAGCTGTTGTGCGATTGGTTGATCCATTCTCGCGCCAATCTTTATTATTCGACATTGTTCAGTCGAGCCAGTGTTTTTCATCTTCAAATTCAGAAAAATCTGCCACTTGCTATTGTTTTCATTCACCCACCCACTGCCGCCCCAAGGTTCATTAGACCAGACTCTCTGCGTCTTGGAAGTGGTAGTATTTGGGTTGATAAGGTGCAAGATGGTTTTGTGTGTTAATTCATCACACAAGTGGAAGGCGGATTTTTTGTCCTGTTTACCCTGTTAACATTTAAGGCTTAACCGTCACACAAGTATTAAGTTTCTTGTACATAGTGTAAATAAAATCCAAGATCCGGCAAACATTAAAAACTTTTATAACTTTAACCAGTGGTTGATATTACTTATATCCCAGTTATCAGTATCCAGTTTAATTACTAGATTATTTATATAACTGAGGGAAAACCGATAGGTCTAGTGGAAGTCACTCATAAGCTGTTTTGCAGAAAGACTCCGTCCCTCCGTCAGCCTTTGTCGTTTCTAGACAGATTTAAAGCAATATAATGAGTGTTGCCAATAAACAGATGCCGAGAAGCCGCAGTTAAACGGTAAGGGTTGTTATTTTCTTCGAGCTGTACGGCCTTCTAGCCGAATATTCTGACGGCCATCATAGGATTTTGTTTTGGAATTCAGACGCGTGTTGCCAAGGAAGTGGCGGCGGAAGTTCAGGAATTTATTTTCGTCCAATAAAAATGCCAGCGTCTCGTTTCTCCATAGAAAGAAAAACGCCGACCGGAAATTCAGTGACACAAAAATTTCGAAGCCTTAGTGGTAAGGGACAGAATAGAATAGAACTGAAATACGCCTAAATCGTAAAGCAACCAACACTCGTCGTTTGCCGCCTTCGGCGGCAAACAACTCGTTGGTTGGTTGCTATTAAAGCATCTACTACTATCGATCACTTCTGGTGACACTGCCAAATTCTCAAACAGTAACTAGACATTACAAGAGACACTGATCTTGTCTATCGTACCAACTGTCACTACCGATCACTACTAGGAACGCTAGCATTGCCTATGCCATTTAGTTTCTTTTAAGCGTTTTGACATTGTGAAGCAGACCGTCTATTACACTTGATCATTTCTTCGAACATAGACAATGTATGTGACACCAACTAATATGAAATAGGTGTTACCTAAATGCGTGCAAAAGCAGATTTTGTTCTTTTACAAAGCTGAGGGCATATACTCTGCAGCCATTTAACTTCTAATTAGTTCAGGACCCGGTTGTATCAAAGTTTTCGTGGTAAGCGACTTATCTTTTAGTAATTGTGCGGGGTTGGGAGGCGGTTGAAAACACTGAAATTTTAGAGAACAAGAAAACGTGCTAAAGTAATAATAACGATATTAATATAATCTTTATTTGTAGTCGCTTATTTTTTTATCAACAACTAACATAAGCTCTGTAGAGCGAAAAAGATGATATTAAGCGAGAGGGAAAAATATCCAAATCCGCCCCTACAAACACAGTTGGCTCTGCCCTAGTCTTATCCAAATGTGTAGGACGCCCCGGCACTGAAACTGAGTTACCCAGCACCATCGCCCGACCCGACCCGACCTAAAAGAAATAAATAAATGAATAGATAAATAAATAAATATGTAAACATAAAGTATATAACATTAAGGTGAATGGGTACACCTTCAGGGGAAGCAACATAACCATCCTGAGTCAGACTGTCCCCCCTCTAAAACGGGACCAACTCCCAAAGGAGAGAGCGAAAAACAAAAACTGTTTTCCTCCAAACCCCCCTCCGAAAGGACAAAAAGTAAGTCATAAAAGTTGGCTCCCCTGCTAAAAGTGAGCCCTTTAAATATGGCGTATATCCGTTCTCTTTATGTCATAGGAAAATTAGGTGATCTCTAAACGACAGCATACCGGAAATTTCTTCCTAACTGCCAATTAATACGGGTAAGCAGAAGAGACTCTACCTAGATTTTGTATGCAGAGTGTCAAAATAACACACTATATATGTAAATGATTCCTCAGCTGCTTGTAACATCATCTCTGAAAGGATTCAAATAGATTGCTTGAAAACTCTTGGATGAGTTGATTACACAAACATTTTATGCGTGAAGGCCAGACAGACGGACAGACAGGGGAAAACAAAATGCCTCCTGACTATCGTCACGGGGGCATAGTAAAGTTTATGATATCGAAAGTAAGTTATTTTGTCGCCAACAAAGTTAATTTTCAACACTTTTTGTCAGAAACTCGAGTCTATTTCTGGGAAGATACGGTTATTTAAAAGGATGAAACTCTTGTGAAAATCTTTCAGAGGTAACTTATATAAAATATACCATTTTTGATGGCAATGGGATTTCAAGTCATTATCCGAGCCACTTATAATTAGCACATGTTGTTTATCGTTCGCAGGGATGTACGACTTTGCCTGTGTACTGGTTCCGCATGTTTCTGTGCACTGTCTACTGTGACAGAAGTTTTACACACGTATAAAATCATGCACACATGTTGCCGTTGTATACTGTTTTCTTTGTACGGTGTTGGTCGGGTAGGGCGATGGCGCTGGGTAAGTTTCAGTGCCGGGACGTCCTACTAATTTGGCTAATTGCAGGGCAAGGGACTACTGTGCCTGCAGTGGATGCAGGTTGTTTGGACATTTTTTCTCTCTTTTATCATTTCTCTTTTCTTTCTCCAGCTCTCTATGAGACGGCCCGATATAGACTGAAATACTGTCTCAAAGGGCCGTTAAACCCAAACTGACACACCAGGCAACTGTTTTCTTTCAACGGCAAATTATGTGCTGTGTTTGGTCTATTGTGTACTGCTTACTTTCTGCTGTGTCTTGCTCACTATTAACTGCCTATTCCAACTAGTTTTTTCGCATATGCATGAGCAGGCGTGCGCACATCAAGCTTCTGCTCAAACTCTGGCATGTGTACACGTGCATGTGCACAAAGTCAATGTGGCAGTTGAAAGTAATTAGTAGACCAGAAGCAGTATACAGCAATAGTTTTGGGCAAGCATACAAATAGGGATATATCCTGCAGGAAAACAACATTGAATCAATATTGATTCAGCGTCGGTTCAGCGTCATGGCGTTGAACCAACGTTGTTTCAATGTTGATCGAACGGTGTGTGCCAAATATCTAGGCTCCAAGGATGGGAATGGCATGAATAGAAAGGGTTCCTTTCAGGCACGCAACGTTGATTCAACGTTGTAGGACGGATGTGTAGGCTCCTAAAATGGGAATATCATGCATACAAAAAGGAACACACTCTGCAGGCACACAACCCTGGTTCAACGTTGTGTACCCAAGACGAAGGCTCCCAAAGGCAAACAAAGGGGTACACACCCTTTAGGCACACATCGTTTAATCTACTTTGTGTGCCCGATTTGTAGGCTCCCAGAATGGAATTTCATGCATACACAGAGGTACAAACCATGTTTGCACACAACTTTTATTCAACGTTTTGTGGCCGATATGTAGGCCCCCAGAATGGGGGTGTCATCTTACAAAGAGTACATATCCTGCAAGAACACAACGGTAATTCAACGTTGTGTACCTGATGTGTAGGCTCAGAGAATGGAAGTGTCATGCATGCAAACAGATAATTATCCTGTAGGCACATAACGTTGATCCAACGTTGAGTGTCCGATGCATGGGATGTCATCTTTCAAAGGGTACATATCCGGCAGACACACAACGCTGATTCAATGTTGTAGGTCCGATTTGTAGGATCCCAGAATCGGGACGTCATTTATACAAAAGGGTACCCTGCAGGCACACAAACGTTGAATCAGTGTTTAATCAACGTCGTTCAACGTCGATAGCCCTATGTGTAGGCTCTTGGAAATCCAAGAATGTTCCGTCCAAGAGATTGTCAAATCGGACCACACGTTTTATGAAAAGTCCTTAGATGATGGTGCGTTGCCCGCGTTGTCTTATGACGTCATCATGTCGTGACACACTGTGTTTGTAAACATACTTTGAGGATGCCAACGGGAAAGTGAAGCAAGTTTCTTAAAGGAAAATGTAGATGCATTGCTACCAAGCTTCGGATAATTTACAACTACTGGATGACATTCAATCATTGGAAATTCAGAACAGAAGATTATTGCATAATTTACACTGTGCTAGATACAGAATGCTAAGGGAAATCCCCACTAGGCAGAGATAGGGCCTTAATACCCACTGTACATACTGTATAAATCTTAGCTGGTAGGCAAATTGCGGTGGAGGCGTATACAAGACGAGATAAACATCACCCACGTAGAATTCTACGGTTGTCCTATGAAGGATGTAAAGATTGAAGATAACAAGACAACAAAATAGCTAAATCTTCTTGCTCGGCATGGAAGTCATTGCATATCGAGGTATTTGGTTCTATTTACGAATTTCCGTGTCCTTCGTATTCTACATCGACCATGTTGTCTTTGAAATTGTTGCTTTTCCGAAATATCGAGGTCAATTCTAACGATGGCGGCCATCATATCCAATCGAATTGACGTACGAGATTAATGGCATGTGATTTATGACGTAGTTTCCCCTATTGTTTGTTTGTTTATCCTTTTCTGATACACAGCTAAATCAGTTACCGTTTACTTTTTTGGACTTCTAAGTTGGATTGACCGCCTGTGAAAATAGAACAAAAAAGACATAAATGTTGAAGAAAACTTTTTTGGTCACTCTCTCAGAAGCGGGACTTCGTCAAGAAAGGCTCTCGGCTCAGTGTTACTTTGCATTACAGAAACGGGACAAATCCAATGTAAAGAGCTTAAGGGTGCAGCCATATTTATCCAAAAATGTTTAAGCTGGAAGGTGTTGGATTTGCTCTTTGTGGAAGTAGCTTTTTTAATATGATGCATGTTATCTATAGGCGTGCAGCAGCACAGACGCGCTTCGCGTTGCTTTTGGACGTATCACTAATTATAACTCTGATATAGTCTTGATAAGCCACTAAAACTACCGATCGAATCTCGAACCAGTAGTGATCATTACTGGATATGGTTCCATTGCCTGTGTTGAAATGTCTTATTGCACAGCTTATCTATTTACTGATAACAGATATTACTTCGTATCACTACTTGGAACTCTGGTTAAGTCTATGAAAGTAACTACTACTATTGATCGCTACTGGGAACACTGCCACATATCAAAACTGTAAGTATCTTTAGTGGGAATATTTGATCTTGCCTTACATATTAACTGTCACGACTGATCACCACTGGAAACACCAGCAATGCCTATAAATTAAGTTTCTTCTAAGCATTTTGATATAGAGTATCAGGACGTCTAATACTATTGATGATTTCTATAAACTCTAACGTTGCCTCTAACAAAAACTATCGCTAATTATAACTTTGATATAATCTAAATTAGCAACTGTAACTACCAATCGAATCTCAAAAACTATTGATCACTACAATACCTATGCTAGAAAATGTCTACATGGGCGTATTATCTAGTTCATGATAGCAGTATTTACTTTGGCTTCTGATCATTACTGGGAACACGAATTAAGTGAAATGTAGCAATTATGACTATCCATTGTTGTTATGAAGACAACCATAGCAAAACCTTGGTTCTATAAGCTCAAAATGTCATTACCGATCACTACTGGGAACACTGCCAAAGCCTATGACAATACGTCTTTTCTATGAAAACCGATAAAGCGTAAAAATGCAAGTATTACTACTAATCGTTACTGGGAACACTGGCACTACCAAAGACAGCAGTTATCTCAACAATGAACTCTTATATAGCCTACAAAAGCAGCTGTAACTGCCGATCAGATCTCGAAATACTACTGACTCCTTCTGTGAACACTTACATTACCTGTGGTAGAAATGCCTATCTAGTTGCACATCTTATCTAGTTTTTGATAGCAGTAGCACTGCTGATCACTTATGGGAATACTTATAAAGTTTGTTAAAGCAACTTATTCTATCAAACGCTACTGAAAACACTGCGATTTTCTCAACAGTAAATATCATTACGAGAGAAATTGATCTTGGCCACCGCACCAACTGTCACTCCCGATCACTACTGGAACACTAGCATTTCCTAAGATAGTAAGTTTCTTCAAAGCATTCAACAAATGAGTATTTGAACGTCTATTACTATTGATCGTTTTTGGGAACACTGACAGCAACTATAACTAATTATAAGTCTAAGTTTACAAGTATAACAACCAATCGAATCTCGAAACACTCTGATCACTACCGGGAAGTTACATTGCCTATAATAAAAACTGTCTACATGGACATCTTAGCTGGTTAGTGATAGTAGTTTTTCCTTCGTACTAAGTCTATGAAAGCAACCTCTACTATTGATCGCTACTGGGAACACTGCAACATTCTCAAATTGTAAGTATCATTAAGGCAATATTGGTCTTGCCTACCATTCCAATTGTCGGGACCGATCACTACTGTGAACAATGGCATTGCCTGTGACACTAATTCCCTTCTAATGTAGATTATCAAAACATATATAATTATTGTTCATTACTGGGAACAATGGCACTGTCTATGACAACTTTCACTAATAACAAGCGATACTGAAGAAGCTTACTACAGAAACGCGCGTCTGTTGCACTAAAATAGGCATTGATACGTTTATATTATTAATTCTAATAAAGCAATTACAACTATAGATCGCTACTGGGAACACTGTCGCATTTTAAACAGTAAGTATCATTCCAAAGAACGATGATCTTTTCTACCAAGCGATACTGTCACTACCGATCACTACTGGGAACACTCGCATTGTCTATGACATTTAGGTTGTTCTAAGCATTCTGGTATAGCGTATAAGAACGACAATTACTCTTGATCATTTCTGGGAACACTGACACTGTCCTTGACAGCAACTATCACTGATAATAACTCCGATATAGTCTTAATAAGCAACTGTAACTACCGATCACATCTCGAACCACTGCTGATCACTACTTGGATTAGTTACATTGCCTATGATAGAACATGTCTTCATGAATATCTAATCTAGTAAGTGATAGCAGTTGTTACTTCAGATTACTACTGTGAACACTGATTAAGTCTATGAAAGCATCGTCTACTATTGATCGCTACTGGGATCACTGCCTCATTCTCATACTTTAAGTATCATTACTGCAAACATTGGTCTTGCGTTCCATACCAGCTGTCACTACTGATCACTACTTGGAACAATAGCATTGCCTGTGACACTAAGTCCCACTAGGCATTTTAATATAGATTATCAAAACATTTATTACTATTGATCATTACTGGGAACAATGCACTGTCTATGACAGCAACTTTCACTAATTACAACACTGATATGGTCATAATAAGCAAGTGTTACACTGATCACATCTCCAAATATTACTGATCACAACTTTGAACATAACTACCAATTGTCACGACTGATCACTACTGGGAACACTATCAATGCCTGTGACACTAGGTCTCTTCTAGACATTTTGGTATAGAGATTTAGACCATTTGTTACTATTGATCATTATTTGGAACACTGGCATTGTCTATGCAAGCAACTATTACTAATTATAACTCTGATATGGTCGTTGTAAGAAACTGTATCTACATATCACATCTGGAATCACTACTGGGAACAATTACATTGCTATGACAAAAATTTCTACATCAGATCTAGCAAGTGAACGCAGATATGTTTTACTTCTTATCACTACTGGGAACACCATCTAAATGAATGAAGGCAACTATAGCTATCAATCGCTGCTATGAAGAAAACCACAGTATACTTGGTTTTCTGAGCTATTCAAAACTTAGGTTAAAATGTTCTAACTGATAGCAGTTGTCCCTACTGATCACAAATGGGAACACTTATTAATCTCATTAAATCTCACTTATTAATCTCATTAAAGCAACTACTACTATCAACCGCTACTGGGAACACTACATTCTCAAAAAGTAAGCATCATTACGAGAGAAATCGATCTTGTCTACCGCACCAACTGTCACTCCAGATCACTATTGGAAACACTATCATTGCCTATGACACTCAGTTTCTTCTAAGCATTCCGATATAGAGAAGCAGAACGTTTATTACTATTGATCTTTTCTTGGAACATTGACAATGTCTGTGAAACCAACTATCACTAATTGTAACTCTATTACAGTCTGAATAAGCCACTGTAACTACCGACCGAAACTCGAAACAATATTATCACAACTAGGAACAGTTACATTGCCTATGATAGTAAATTTTTACATGAACATCATGTCTTGAAAGTGATAGCAGTTGTTATTTATGATCGCTCCTGGGAAATCTGGTTTATCGATCTTGTCTACCGCACCAACTGTCACTCCAGATCACTATTGGAAACGCTATCATTGCCTATGACACTCAGTTTCTTCTCAGCATTCCGATATAGAGAAGCAGCACGTTTATTACTATTGACCTTTTCTTGGAACACTGACAATGTCTGTGAAACCAACTATCAGTAATTGTAACTCTATTACAGTCTGAATAAGCCACTGTAACTACCGACCGAATCTCGAAACAATACTATCACAACTGGGAACAGTTACATTTTTTACATGAACACCATGTCTTGAAAGTGATAGCAGTTGTTATTTATGATCACTCCTGGGGAATCTGATGAAGTCTATGCTAGCAACTACTTCTATTGATTGCTACTGGGAACACTGCAGCATTCTCAACCTGTAAGTATCATATATGGCAACATTGGTCTTGACTACCATACCAGCTGTCAGGACTGATCACTACTCGGAACACTAGCATTGCCTGTTACACTAAGTCTGATATAGAGTATCAGAACATTTATTACTACTGAACATTACTGGCAACACTGGCATTGTCTATGACAGCCACTATCACTAACTCTGAGATGGTCATAAAAAGAAATTGACAAAATGAATCATATCTCGAACCACTACTGATCACTACTGGGAACAGTTACGTTGGCAGGATAGAAAATGGTTACTTGCACCTCTGATCTAGAAACTAATAGCAGTTTTACTTCTGATCTAGGAGCACATGTTTAATGAATTAAAGCAACTATAACTATCCATCGCTGCAATGAAGACGACCACAGTATATATACAGTCTAAAGCTCTAAATGTCATTACTGATTAATACTGGGAACACTGGCAAAGCCTATGATAGCAGTTTTTTTTCTTTCTATAAAACCTGGTACAGAGTAAAGTGGCAACTATTACTAATGATCATTACTGGGAACCCTAGCACTGTCCAAGACAGCAGCTATCACTACCCTCATTTTGTCTAAAAAGGCAGCTGCTTCTGCCGATCGGATCGTGATAGACTACTGACTAATGACACTTAGTTTCTTCCAAAAGTTCTGATATTGAGAAGCAGAAAGGCTATTACTAACGATCATTTCTTTGAACACTGACAATGTCTGTGAAACCAACTATCACTAATTATAGTTCTAATATAGTCTTCATAAGCCAATGTAACTACCGATCGAATCCGAAACAATACTGATCACTACTGGGAACAATTTCATTGTCTGTGGTAGAAAATGTCTAGTTGCACATCTTATCTACTACTTAGATAGCAGTTGTGACTTCTTATCGCTACTGGAAACTCTGGTTCAGTCTATGAAAGTAATTGCTACTACTGATCGCTACTGGGAACACTGCCGCAATCTAAAAATGTAAGTATCATTACAAGGAATATTTGGTCTTGCCTTTCATATTAACTGCCACGACTAGTCACTACTGGAAACACTAGCAATGCCTGTAACACTGAGTAATTTATACTTTGCACTTTGATGACGTACGGGGAGACGTTTCACTGTCGTAACACGGCATAAACACCAGCTGAAGTGAAGATATATTAGTTCTGAATAGTAAGATATCAAAGTAAAGTACCAGTAGTAAATACTGATCACTACTGGGAACATCGGCATTGTCTATGACAATACGTCTCTTCTAGGATACTGATACAAAGGGTAAAATAGCATTTTTTTCTAAATGATCGTTACACTAAATGATCTTTACTGGATACACTGGCCGCGTCTGTGATCGCAACTACCACTACAAGTACATCTGTCTAAAAAAGCGAAAGCAACTACTGATCACATCTTGAAATCCTACTGATCACTACTGGGAACACTGATTAAGTAATCAAGATGAAAGCAACTTTTACTATTGTTCGATTCTGCGAATACTGCCACAAACTATAACTATAAGTAGCACTACTAGGAATTTTGATCTTGTCCAAGGTACAGACTGTCACAACTGATCACTACTGGGAACACCAGCATGATTGCCTATGACAATTAGTCTCTTCTAGGCATTCTGATATAGAGTATGAGACCATATTTTACTATTGATGATTACTCTGGCCACTGCATGAGTCTATGGTTGTAACTTTCACTGCTAAGAAGTTTGATCACCAACAGTCAATACTAATCGCTACTGGGAAGACTGGCATTGTTTAGAAAGTAAGACAGCAACTATTGCATCTTATGGTAAGTAAGAACACTGATCCTGTCTATTACAGCAAATACCACTACTAGTAATACTAGTATAGTCAAAAAGAAGCAACTGTAACTACAGACACCATCTTAAAAAAAACACTACTGATCACAGCTGGGAACACTTGAATTTTCATGACAATAAGTCTTTTCTATGTATTTTGAGCAGTGTAAGATATCAACTTTTTGACAATTCCAATTTAATCGGAGTCGGATACGTATTCTGAATATGGTCAAAATAATATGCTTCGGTGGGATTTTCTCAAAGGTGTAAAATAGTGTGTACAGCTTGGCACATGAAACAACTGTCAGTGCTCACGTTGCCGAACAGGCCTCCCGGTGTGCAAATGACATCAAAATGACATTGTCTTAAGCTGATGCGCGTGATGAAGTCCCATGGATATCAGTCCATGGAAGAAGTCCCATGGATATCGACGTCATTTCAATGAAATTTGCCTGCTTGGCTCAGTCTAAAATATTAAGTCCCGGTGGGCACAAAACGTCAAAACGGCATTGTTATGACATTGACGCAACTTCCTTTCAACGCACGGCCGCATAAATGCTGAAAAATGTTTTTATAGGCCCTCGCGTGATTTGAACTCACAATTTAGACAACTCAGCCTAGCACTGCACCATCTGTTACAGCTGCCAACTGCGCTACCGAGATAACCCAAAAAAGATAGCTCGAGTAGCCCTGATATAAATAGCCGATAATGCAGTACAAGTCGTATTGAGTTCTTCTCAATACGTCGCATCTGTTCCTACAGGATCCAGAGGATACAAGTGAAATTAGGTAAGTATTAAGTGCCAGAATAATATTATTTCATATAACAGTACTTTCGAGCTACATAGGATCGAAACTGATACAGATTTATAATTCAGATTGATACAGAGAGCTATAATAAATCAACTGTGCCGTTAAATGCTGATGAATATTTCTATAGGCCTGTGATTCGACATCTCAGCCTAGCACTAACAACGCTAACAACTGCACTACCGAGACAACCCCAAAAAAGATTACTCGAGTAGCACTGATATAGATAGGGGATAATTCAGAAGACGTCGGTGAAAAGTTTGGTGAAAATCCGTTTGTTCAAGAAACATCGTGGTAACAATAAATTATCAGTACGCCGTCTTAGAAAATCTAACACTTTAAGACGTCCCGTCCAAATAATGCATCCATGCAAGTTTTGTAAAATTCAAACCATTCAGTCAAGAGATCTAGTGGTAAAAAGCTTTCATGCTAACGCCGAAACGGACGCCAACGCCAAATGGAATATAAAAAAGGGTATATAAGGGTATATAAGTAACAGAGTGGACACGAATCTGCTAAAAAGGCACAAAAGGGGAGATAACTCAGAAAATATTATAGCAAGAGTTACATTCTTATACGAGAAACATCATCATGACCTGTTCTATCTAACTGTGAGGTTTAAGATATGGAGCAGACAAGAAAAAATTTACGGACAGACAAACGAATGTACGGACAAACAGACGCCAGGTTCATCGCTACATGTATATCACAAAGCCTTTCGGGCGGGGATAAAATGATTCAAAATAAGAAGGGACATAACTCATCAATCACATTAACGGAAGTTGAAAAAAATACGATCCACTTAAATATTAATGCCCATTCCATAGGAGCCGCAACACGAGAAAACTAACCAAAAAGGTTATGCGACCAGCGCAGACTCAGATCAGCCTGGGCGGCATCCGCCTAGTCCGATCAGTCCCTTTGCTACGTGCTTAATGGGTAGCTGAGGGTCTAAGCTACATCCACGCGGACAACATAGACTCTGATCAGACTGGGTGGATTCCCAGGCTGATCTGAGTCTTTACTGGGCGCACAACCACTTTGTTGGTTTTGTCGTGTCGCGGCGGCGTCGCGATCGGGTGGATAGAGAGACCCGGTAATGGTGCAGAAGGATGGGGCAGGTCACCGGTTTGGGTCATCTGGCGCCTGGAAACTTTCTCTGCCCAGTAGGCACGTCGGCATGACATCATCTTGACGTTAGATCGACGTCCGACGTCGGTATGATGTCATTCCGACTTAGGTGTCAACCCCGCAGTACAATAGGTACATTTTTCGAATCTGGGAATAAAAGGATGCGAAAGAAGAGGCATGGGCTCCTCTTTGCATGTGTTGTGCCCATGACAAAGTGGGGCTCTTGTCCCCTTTATCCCAACGGCCACTCGGTAATAGGAGTTATGAGAAACCTTTACCTTTATGTTCATTAAAACTTTAAGATTCTACCTAAAACCATTATTGAGTGCTACAGCCGCTAAATGCATAGTGATCGGACAAACAAACAAGTAGACGGACGTACAGGCAAATGGACAGACAGTAGCCTACCAAATTGATATGCCCCTCAACTTTGAACTAGGCTACTTTGCAGTTGAGGGTATAAGAAACACAAAAATAAAGATAACTCTAACTATCTTATATATGTAACTGCAACGTTCCCAGTAGCGATCAAAATGTGCCCAGCAGTGATCAAAGTGGTCCCAGTAGCGATCAAAGTTTTTTGCAATTGAACCCCACTCAAAAGCGGGAGAAAAATATTCCATCGTGAGTCAGTGCATATAGGATAGATGGATTTTAACCTTGAGATACGAATTGCAGCCAGGATGTCGGCAAACCTCGTTCCTGTTTGAAATTCCAACCCCTCAGTTGGATGATGGAATATTTTAATCTCACTAGACTGATCAATGGCTGTAACTCTGCCTAACAAAATATTTCGACCATGTCCCTGATAATGTATGTCCTAATTTAGATGGTGCGGACAGCTGCTTGAAAATTTCATGAAAATACTTTAGGAATTATCGCCACAATGTCTGTACTGCTGGAAATGTTAAGAGCTGATTCTCTGGCGGAAAGATTCCCATCATGACCTCGCTATATGATCAACCTCAAATGGTAATAACAATACAAAGAAGAATGTTTATGAAAATCAGCTGAAAACTGGACATGTGGACGAGAAATTGCATCCACTATATTCGTGTTGTTAGTACGATCCTGATCCTAATACTTATAGTCGAGTTCAAACAGTGATAACAATATTCTTGACATTTTATAAAAGTTGTTGAACTCTCATGGAGAATTGTGTTTGGATGGACAGATCAAAGGCCGTCACTCTATATAAAAGGGTCCCATCCTGACCACGATAAAATATGATCCCCATCAGGTAATGAAAGCTTTATGAAAATCGGATGAAAACTGAAGAAAGGTTAAGGTCACGATATTTGCGTCTCAGGACAGATCTATGGCTATCAACTCTAGAAAAACCGATAAACTTTGACTGTCGACAAATAGTGATAGCAGTTAAAATCATGTAGGTGTTGCGGCATCAAGAATTATTTATGGATGTATGATCAAGATTGAAACTCTAGCAAAAAAGATTCAATCGTAACCTCGAGATAGTAATAGCAATACTCTGGGTGTTTGATGAAAACTAACGGAGAAGTTCCGGTCGCAATATATGTCTACATACGGACGGACTGACGGACGGACGGTTGCACAGTTCCTTTGACTACGCCGGGAGATAAAAGATGGTCAGCTAAGAGCGAGATTTTACGTCTAAAACTGAGTGAAAGTCCAAGTAGTTTTACTACCGATTGCTCTAGGATGGCTCTTCTTGTTGCAATTCCGTAGTCCCTTTGACTTCGTAGTGAGACAAAAGGTGTTCAACTAAGAACGTTGTCTATGTGTAAAATGATTCAAACCCATATAGTTTTACTACCGATTGTTCTGGGATGGTTCTTCTGCTTGCAATTCCATAGTCCCGTCGACTACCTAGCGAGATAAAAGGTGGTCAACTTAGAGAGATGTTTTGTGTGTAAAACTGATTCAAGCCCCAAGTAGTTATACTGCCGATTGTTCTAAGTTGCTTCTTCAGATGCAATTCCTCTTTTTACAGATAAGGTGGGTTCTGAAGATAATGTTGACTGAAAACATATGTTGTGACTGAAATTAAAGACGGTCTTGATGAGGGTTCACAGCTTATGTTTTATGGAGAAAAATTGAAACAACCCTAAATCAACCCTGTTGTATACTATACTAGGTCAAAAAGTTCCTATACATGAAATTCCTTCTGTTGCTATGGCATATTGCAGAAATTGAGAACATATATAGTATACTAATTTCAAACGAGTATCTATTTGAATATTGAACAAACTTATTTTCTTTGGTTTTCGAAGACTACACATGCTACAAGGGTCGTTTGAATATGCAAGGGGTAATTTTTCATTTTCACAGAGTAACATTAACATTGCTCAAGTTCAAAGTTTTTAAAATTGGTTTGTGAGCAATGATTTCCCAGATTCTGCGGTCCATACACTAGAGCAAGGCCTTAGGTAAGGCAACATGCCAAAGAAAGCGAAATTTGACCGCTTCTGATGCGAGAATTAGAATCACAAGTCAGGGTACTGTGATTTCTTCAAAGACTGTTTAAATGCCTCTTTCAGTGGGATTTCCATAGGAAATCGAAATCGTAATGGCTAGCGGGTTTGTAACAATTCTTCCGATTTTGTCATTATGCCATGAAAAAACAACGACATAACAAAAATGTTTATGAAGGAACTTTGAAAAAAGATCGACATGTACAGGAATAATGACGCCTTGAAAATCGCTATATTTTTAATTAAAAGGGAGATAATCTGAGAATTTGAAGAATTTAAACCTCGCCTGTAAAGCCCACGTACAAGCCATTAGACATTTTAAGTGTTTTTCGAATTCCTGCATTATGGGCTTTTCTGTGTAATATAAAATTTATTCCTGCGCTTGCAGTCCAACTGACTCCTATCGAATATTGCCAGATAACTCTAATGTGGAAAAGTATGGGTTGACACTTTTCTGAGCATTTTGTTCTTTGGCGTCTCCCCGAACATACATGAGCCTCAATTAATTTCAATATGCAATTGGTCCTTGAAAATATGGCCCATAGTTGGTATCCTTACTTTTTTGACCGAATATATATAAAATACATAGACGAATCTACCTTGTAACACGTGGAGGTAAGGGGCGATTTATTTATTATCAGGTGGGGATGGGGCACCCCTTCTTATCTGGAGCACTGAATACATATGTTGTGACTGTCATTAGAAACGTCTCGACGAGACGGTTCTAATGAGGTTTCAGAACTTAAGTTTTATGGAAAAAATGAAACTTATTCCTAAATCAACGTTGTTACACATTCTAATCTGGAATACTGAAAACATATATTTGACTTTCATTAGAATCGTCTCTCCGAGACGGTTCTAATGAAGGTTAACTACTTGTGTTTTACGGAGAAAGTTTGAAACTTATTCCTAAATCAACCTTGTTAGCCCCTTTTATCAGGAGCACGGTAATCTTAGGGTGAGTGTGTCTGTCATTAACGGCGGACTATTTCGCTTTGTGATCATATTTCTTACTCTTTCTTTGTGATCATGTTTCTTCTTCTTTCTTTGTGATCATGTTTCTTCTTCTTTCTTTTTGATCATGTTTCTTCTTCTTTCTTTGTGATCATGTTTCTTCTTCTTTCGGCGTCTTGGGTGGATTGAGTTTCGCAGTAGTTGACTTTTCTGGGTTTCTTGAAACTATAATGTTTATTAATAATTAAGATACACTATTTACTTACCGTCTTCAAAATGCTCTTTACAGAAACTTCTCATAATGGTCCTCTTTCCAACTCCTCTATCTCCATGAACCCAAACCCACAAATCATCATTGTTTGCCATTTTGTTCTGAAAAGAGGTTAGAGGAATAAGCTTGTGTATTGGCTCCTATAATTCTGTTATTCAACAACCCAGTAAACCAACAGATTTTCTAACATTACAACACTTATAATCAGTTGTATTTTTATAACTGTTCTTTCTTCACCCCTTTTTAGCGCTACATTATTGCAGCCAAAATTATACCATCATCTAGATACGTGAGTGATTGACTTGTCCTTTTTACAGATTTTTAGTCGATGAAAAGGTGATAATGAAGAGCTATTGGAAATGGAACTCCGTTTACGGTTGAAAAATATAATTGCCTCAAGTGGGAGAAGAACACCAAACCGCTAGATAAGCGGGCCAACGTTGAACCCACTGAGCAACCCTGACGCCTACTTTCACTTAGAATATAGCAATTAACTGGGCCTGACTCGAGCCTGTGACCTCTGAATTATGAGCCCTCAGCCAACCAAACTATAGAGTGACGTATAAATTTCAGTTGATAGTTGGTCGTTTTCAATAAAACGGTTTTCAATAAAACGCCTCACACTCAAGCAATATAAATGTATTCTCTAGAAGGGCACTACTGAGCCGGTGCTAATGAGGATCCCCACGGTGTTTATCTATAATATTTTCTCAAACATTTTGAAACACTATATGGCTGACTGATTTGGGGTACGTGAAAATTACTTTCTGACATGTTTGGATGGGGAAAACTCAAACAAGACTGCATAGATTCATAGACTGGCCCTGTCTCCGTTGTTTGCAGGTGCAATCTATCTTTAAATTTAAAGAGTAACTACACTTCAGGAACTGACTGAATCAGATCCCAAACCCTATCCCTCCCCAACATCAAAAGGAAAGATTGACAAAGACATCCCAACAAACAATAAATTACAAGTGATAAGCCGAGTCAGCAGCTCTTTCCCAAATAGGTGGCAACTCAGCCATCTTTATTGAACTAAATAATTTAGACCAACAGAAGGGCTACAACAGACTAAGCAAATTATTCGAAAAACATTTAACAATTATTTTTACCTTTTTTCTATTTTTATGATAGAAGGGTTAAAATGAGAACACAATAAATTAAACAGCACCGAACATAAAACAAATGCAACCGCAACAGAAGTACCGCCTTGGGACGGTCAGTAATAACTACTGGGTGGGGGGGGGGGGGGGTAACCGGATGCCCCCGCCAAGTGCATTAAGTAATATGGCGCCTTTATTAAGGTACTGGCACTTGGCACTACTGGATAGCTAAGATAAAATAGAGGTAGAAGTGCATTTAATCTGCAGTCAAACCTCCGACAAACATATGTCAAAAACATGTTTTCATTATAGCCTATTCACCCAGTTTAAGTTCGTATCTTGACCTTGACATTTTAGCTAGCGACATGTTCCTTGCATACAACAAATTGTCTTGCTAAATAGTTTAGAAATCCCACCATGCAAGACAAAAAGACAAGGATATGGGCTGGATATGTACCAGTTTTCACTGTAGCCTATGCACAGAATTTAAGTGTGGACTGTAATATTCACCTTTAAGCTAGCAACATGATTTTTCACGTGACCCATGTCTTGCCGTGATTATTATTTATGCGATTTAATTTTGATATCCCAGTATGCATAACAAAATTATAGGCAAGACACAAAAATGCTTTCTCTATAGCGTATACTCAAAGTTTTTGTGCACAGTGTGACCTTGAACTTATCGCAAGCGACATGGTTCTTGTACGTGACACATTGTCTTACCACGATGTTCATTTATGCCCAAATATTTTAAAATTCCGCAATGCAGGACTAAGAATGAGCCAGGCACGATCATGTTTCACTGAAATCTATGCAAAAAGTTAAAGAGCGCAGTCTGACCTTGAATTTTCGGCTAATGACAAAATTTTTGCACGCGAAACATCATCTTATCATGATAATTATTTCGGCAAAATAATTTTGAAATCCAGTCATGCTGAACAAAGTTAAGGATTGGAGATGAATATGTTTCACTAGCCTATGCACAAAGTTGAAGTGCACAGTGTGACCTTGACCTTCAAGCTAGTAATATAGCTCTTGCACGCGACACATTGTCTTACCAAGATAATTATTTATGTCATTTTTTTGAAATCCAACTATGCATAATAAATTTATGGACCGGACACAAACGTTTTGTCACAATAGTCGGACCTTGACCTTTCAGCTAGCGAAAAAATTCTTGCAAGCGACGCGTCGTCTTCTCATGATTAGCATTTGTGCGAAATAAAATTGAAATAAAAGTAAAAAGTATGCAAAGACCAGGAACTGAAACAATCAAAATCCAAATCCAGCCCTCAAACCATAGTTGGAAAATCCAAACATGCAGGACACAGTTACAGCCCGGACATGATTCTGTTACACACACACATACATACATACATACTAACACACACACATACACGCGCTCACATGGGCAGGGTAAACTCTATATGCCTTTCCGCCATTTCATGACGGGGGCATAATTAAAGTTATTACTGATCAGTGTGTATTGATGCACAGGCTACTTTGAGACTTCGCTGTTTGCAGCAATGCATAGAAAAATGTAAACTGGTCGTCTTGCACAATCATTATTGAATGCTAAATTGTATCTACATTTTTCGTGTATGTCTAAGTTATCATAACCATCTTTGTATGCTAAAACATTTATATTAAGGGTACCCTTCCTTATAACTTAATGATGACTTCATGCAAAAATAAGCCGTAAGCCGGTCATTGACAGGTAATGTAAAATCGCATATGTGTAGCCACTTTATAAGACTGACTAAAAATTTTGTAGATGTTATGAAATTTGTTCAGAGTGCAGTACATATGAGTGTGAACAAGGAAGGCAAAATGACTGAACAGACTGGGCAGAAACGCACTAAGAGACTTCTACGTTTGACTTGGCCTATATGCACTATTAAGATATGCCATAATAGTGCTGACATACGAGAATAAAATACCTTCAAATTTCCGCCAGCCACCTAAATAATTCCTGCTGTCAGACCACATGATGTACGCTATATAGACAACTCAGACTCTGGCAAATATTTATGCGAACAGCAAAGGCACCGGTCAGTTTTCTCTGGCAGAACATAAACTGAAAGATGCCTTATAGCGTTGGGCAGCCCATGTCTTTCTTTGCTTTTGCTCACATCTTTGGTTTCAATGTGCCTGTGTCAGCTCTAATGAAATATATTTGTGACAACAAGATCATAATTTACTTCATTATCAGAGGACTAGGATGGCTGTATTTATAATTAGAACGGGATAGTTTGAAACATAGAATAGACTGGGATGGAAAGGAATTAGCAGGGACAGTTCTGTCCATTCCATTAAATGTTTTCCTGTAAGCACTCTTACAGGAAAACATTTACTCCCTCTGAGGAAGTTTTTTTTTCAAATGAAGTATGGGTAGCACCGCCTATTCGAGGGCAAATTGAAGCTAATAGAATGAAGAATACCCTGTCCATTCGTTCCTAATTCACTCAATCCCAGGTTTTAAACTATGACAACTAGAACACTATTAATAAAAGTGTTTTAACAAAAATAATATATATAAGACACCGATTTATTATTATTATTGTTTCTCTTTGATCTCCTTACACTCTCCTTAAACTCTTTTAGGTCATATTCTAATTGGCTGTCAAAAAGTTGGTACATTAACAATGGCCCGTAACCAGCAACCCGCGGCCCGCAAAATAGTGACTGAAAATTTAAATGATGTCTGATGCCTGTAGATAAAGAGTATATTTTCACAGTGCCTGACTTCGTGATTCAGTTTTATTAGCGATCAGGAAAATTGATATGAGAGAAAACGTTTCAGTATTGTACTATTAATATATATTTTAAAATTTTTACGCCCTTGTTTATGATTACAAAAACGTTTCCATGAAATATTTTCATAGTAACTTCGAAATGGCCCATTTAAACATTTGACGATAGATCTTAAAAGTATATTTTGTGAAAAGGAATTTTAAACCAAGAAATAAATTATAGTTATAAAAACGCGGTGCGAGGCCAAAATCGCCTTTTTGGATAGAATTGATTTGCTCTGACGTCACTAGCGCATGCACGAATCAGAATAAATACCTTGGTATCGTCATATGACCGTAAGGCGTGGTATTGACTTTTCAATTGGCTGACGATAGTGTTCATTTACATTTTCATTTTTTTAAAATACATTACAATGAAACACATTTTCTGAATTTTTTTAATGGATTTAGAAATGATTATATATTAGCTAACGAAAGTAGTAAAATTGTCTATTTTGGAAATGGTGACAAAAATGAGGGAGTACACTTTTAATAAGCTGGAGTAGAAATGTTTATACAACCATGAGACTTTTGGTGACAATGCGATTCTAGACTGCTATCAGCCTCCAGAGGAAGATCAACAACCGACCCTTCGTGAGGAATTGAGATTGCAGTAGCAGCACTAAAGAAGGGGAAATCTACCGGAGTTGATATTTTACCAGCAGAACTAGTTCAAGCTGGCGGGGAGACCATGATTGATGTTTTAACAGATATCTATAACAGAAATCTGGAAAACAGGAGAACGGCTTACCCGGTGGACTCAGTCGCTGATTAGTATACTCCCTAAAAAGGCAACCAAAAGCCCTGCCAGAACTACAGAACCATCAGCTTCAATGAGTCATTCAAACAAAGGCATGCTGAATGTCATCTTGAATAGGCTTAAACCACAAGCCGAAGAGATAATAGCTGAGGAACAGGCTGGGTTCCAAGCAGAAAGGAGCTCCACAGAACAGATCTTCAACCTTTGAATCCTGTGTAAAAAGTATCTCCAACAACAGCAGAATCTGTGCCATGTCTTCATTGATTTCAAAAAAGCCTTTGACAGGGCATGGCATGCAGCCGGATGGGCCACCATGCGGAAGTACAATATCAGTGCAAATCTCGTTCGCACCATTGAGCAGATATACATGTACGACAAGGCTACAAGTGAAGTCCTGATATGTCAGCACAGGAGAATTGTTCAGAACAACAGTTGGAGTAAGACAAGTATGTCGTCTGTCACCCACCCTCTTCAACATGTTTCTCGAACGGATCATGTCCGATGCTCTGGAAGAACATGACGAAAAGGATAGCATAGGCGGCAGAAACATAACCAATCTGCAATTTGCCGATGGCATAGATGCTCTAGCTGAGGCAGAGCAGGAACTAGAAGCTCTATTTGAAAGGCTTGACCAAACCTGCACAAGGTATAAGATGGAGATCAGTGCCGAGTATACCAAACTGATGACGAACAGCGCAGATGGCATCCAGAGGGAGATCAAAATAAAGGGCCAGAAGGTGGGTACTGTAAGCAGCTTCAAATACCTTGGAGCAGTAGTCTCAGATTATGGCTCAAAACAGGAGGTTCTCTCAAGAATTGCACAAGCCACTTCAGCTCTTACCAAGCTGAAACCAATCTGGAGAGAGAACAACATATCTCTTCGATCAAAGGTGAAACTTATGTGCTCCCTTGTCGTTTCCATATATCTGTATGCCTGTGAATCGTGGACCTTGACAGTAGAGTAAGAGAAAAGAACGCAGGTCTTTGAGATGAGATGCTACCGAATGTTACTGAACATTTCATACAAAGACCATGTAACCAATAAGGAGGTTCGCAGGAAGATCCAAGCAGCCACTTGAGTATATGATGAACTCCTGACGCTGGTCAAGAAACGGAAACTAAGGTGGTTTGGCCACGTATCGAGGTATTTTGGTTTAGCAAAGACAATTCTTCAGGGCACAGTGAAAGGGAAAAGAAGAAAAGGTAGACGGAAGAAAAGGTGGGAAGACAATATCAAGGAGTAGAGAGGAATGGATTTTGCCAGCTCAACTAGGGCAGCTGAAGACAGGACAAGGTAAAAAGGGATTGTTTCGAAGTCATCTGTGGTGCCCCAACGACCTAGTAAGGTTATGGGATAGAAAAGAATAAAGAAATGTTTAGCGTCTTATCTTCCATACTTTCGTTTATCGAGATAAGTTCGAACTAGTTTGGTTTAGGGAAAGTGCAAGCCCATCCAGTTTAGCATTTCTGACTTAAAAAAATGATTTCCCATTACATATGATTTCATAGTTACTAATAGTCAATGAGCTAGGAAATAAATAGCCATTTTAGGTAGAAGCATCTCTACTGGCCAAACTGCAACGTCAAACTGCAACGTTTAGTATCTTTACAGTAGCTATCTGTGTGAAGTTAATATAAATTCTGTAGGAAGACACTCTTGAAGCAAGGAAGACATCAGAGAAATGAAACTATCAGACTCAGTTTGATTGTGTCTGGTCATGTCAGTAATAATAGGTTGCAATACTGCCCACGCCCTCTAAACACCGGCGTCTGTGGAACCACAATTTTAAACTAAATAATACTGAAAATGTTTTACAAGGATAAACAGAATGTCCTTCACCAGCCAGTTCCCATCTTCTACCATAAGTTCGTTTCTGTCCCCTCGTTTCCTTACCCTTAACCTTTGCTAAGTTGACATAATCTACCAAGTTTGGTTTTAAGATGACAATACATTCAAGAGCATTACAAGTCATTCTGTGACATTTAAAATGAAGTATGACTCACCAAAACCTCCTCATCTCTTATGCTTACATGTAATTCTGTGACATTGAAATGGAAGTCCGACTCACCAAAATAATTTCACCTCTTCTGCTTATCGTCATGGTAACTACGTACATCCAACGCACTGGTTCAAGAATATGTTCTTCGTGAAAATAACTACGTGCTACTATGGCATGGAAAACGGGACTTGGTTCATGAAATTGCAACCATCTGTTAAGATTGATTATGTGATATGTCCTTTGCTTCATGCTAGTCTCGAGAAAATCCATCCTCTGTTTCAAAAGATATACCCCATCCAAGGCTATGGCCTTGAAAAAAGGGGCCAAGGTCTGCAATATTTTAACACGTCTTTAGACATATCTATGCAAGTCTGATGAGTATCCATCTATTTGTCCACGAGATAAATAATTTTCAGAGAAAATTTATCACTTATAAGTTGGCTAGTGACCTTGACCTTAAGACCAAGTAACCCAATCGTAGTCAGCTATGCAAGTTTGGTTTAAGTCAAACCAAAGGTTCAATAAATACATCAATTTTAGTGAAAATGTCACATATCTAAATCCTCCCGTGAATTTGAAAATGAGATCAAGGTCACCAAAATATAATCAGGTCTTAAGCTTGTCCCAATTATATACATGTAACTATTCAAGTTTGGAGCAAAAAAGCACCCACTGATTCACAATATGTCCTGCATACAAGCCTATTACCTTAAAAATGTGTCAAGATCACATCACACCACTACTTACCCGACTGTATTAGTTATCAATACATGCGTACCAACATGATAAATATTATAATTTTATCGTACCCCGGGCCTGAATGTCTTGCTTTAAGTAGACAGTCATCTCGACTTTTCAAATGAAAGGGTCTTCCTTGCGGCTCAAAGATTCATACACGTCAGTAGACTTTTTCATGCTTTAGGAGCTGCTTACTTTCTTTCTGCACATATTTCTCTCCTCATTCATATTATTCATATGTTTTGCTCATTATTATATGGTTCTTATACTCCGAGTTTTAATTTTTAGGATCTACCGAGCCTGAATTCGGACATGTTCCCGGTGCATGCAGTTTTCGAAGTTTTCATGCTGTACCTCCCTTCGTCACTAACTCTCTCTCTCTCTCTCTCTCTCTCTCTCTCTCTCTCTCTCTCTCTCTCTCTTGGATTTGAAAACACTTTAACATGTAAATATATAGTAGAACATTAGCTTTAGATTGTAACTGACTTAACACCATAAATTATAAAATCCAGTTTGACTATAGAGGAGACAGATTTGTGTCGCCTCCTGTAACCTAGAAACCAACCAATAACTAGGTCATACGGAGACGGGGCCTTGGTTACTGTCTCATCCAAAGACCGGAGGAGCAGGGGATCGATTTTGCGACCTCCGGATTGGTTGTCCAGCGTGTTATTCACTACACTACCGCCCCTTCTACTTTTCATAGTACGTGTATCAAATGGTAGCCATACCTATTCACTGTTATGCAGAATATAAACATGATGCATCCTACTGCAGCATACGAGCCTCAATATGTATGTATGTATGTATGTATGTATGTATGTATGTAGACATTTACATAGATATATTCATGAGTGCACGCATGCATGTCATACTCGCACGCATGTAAGCACCAACACGTAAACAAATCCATCAGTACATACATATACACCGATTCACACACACGCACGCTCGCCTTGTAGTATCCTATTTTAAATTCGAAAATAATGTCTTCAGATGTCGCTTTAACCTAAATTTAATACGACCGGGGAATACTGTGATCAGAGTGCGCAGGTTTGCAAGCTGATCCGGCAGTTCTCCAGATAAGAGTGAATAACAGGAATAATTCACTTTTTTTCTTATTTCTCAAAGGAAACATATATTTACCCTTATTTGAACCGTCTCGGCGAGACGGTTCTAATGTGATATCACAATATATGCTTTAATGCAGAAATATGAAAATAATCCCTAAACTATCCCTGTTATCCTTCTTATATGTATCTGGAGCACTGCTGATCGGCCCGCACTTTACCTGTGGCAAAAAACAAAAACAAAATGCAAATAAGCATTTCGCGTAACACGTAAACAGTTATTTTACTGCTAACTGGTTTAGTGACGTCATTAAAAATTGAAAAGTCTTGTTGTTAATATAACAATCTTATATGAGCTGAGTACCTATATTTCTATGCAAAGGTGAACGAAAAGTGTGATCGTGATAGAAGACAACTTTTATCTAGCTTGATATCACTCTAGGTTGATCCTTGGTTAACGATAGTTGCCAGGGAGCCCTGGAAGCTCAGTAGGTTATGCGCTGGCTTGTTCATCTAATGGTTCCTGGTTTTAGACCTGCTTGAGACAGAAACGTTTCCAATGGAAGACCGGGTTCCATTGCACACAGCCTTTCATTATAACCCTCCCATCATGCAGATATGACTGAATTACTGTTAAAAAGGGCATAAAATTGGAAGTCATCCATCCACCCACTGGTTTCTGGGGCATATTTATCGCAAATGAATGTTTGAATTTTCAGCATACTGTGTCAGTCTTTCAGCGGGCGAGTATATTCATAAACCAATGAATACCAAATATGTTTCCCCAGAACCCATTTCTTCAAGTAAGTGAATCAATTTTTTCGTTACCTAAAAAGGGAAAAGGTAACTGTTCCCATAACCTAGGAGCCATAGGGGCTGCGGGGGTTAGAGGCCCACAGTGTCTTCGACACAGCAAATGAAAGACGGAGCCTATCCCTCTCCTGTTGCTGCCTTATCCTTCCCTGATTCAAAGCAGTTACCCATTATCTGCTGCGTGGACAGAGAGAGTTTTCAAGTCGTCGCATAGCTACCAGGGCGCGATCTCACAACATGACGGCAACTTTCTGCACCATAACCGAGCGTCTCTAACCACACCACAATGAAACCTCTCTGTTTACCTTTAGAATGTTTGCCTTTAGAAGTGAGGATGGTGTGGTGGTCTGGCCACCTCACCTGGATCAATGCTGTTAGCTGTCTTGGCATTGAATTCTTGATATAGTATTGCTTAGATGAAACCATTATAGAGCACCTTTCCAAGGCAAAGGGTGGCTTATGTGATACCCATCGTGTGCACCTCTCTCATCTTATAATATGCTTTGCCGCAACCAGTGAGCATGTGCGTGTAAACTTTTGTGCACATTAGCAAGAGATTCACTTGTTGTTTTTTGCTCAGTTTCTAAGTAGCAAAAGGCATAGTGTCTTCAAACTTGCTCTATAGATACATCTGAAGACAATCTACAGAAAGCAGCAATGTATATAAGGCCAATACCTATATTTCATGGATCATTGAACGTAGAAAACTTTGTTTATCAGTTGCTTTAAGTTAAGTTTCTTAGTAACCAAAAGGGACAGAGTCCTCAGACTTGCTACAAATGCACATCCGAAAAAGATCAGCTGAATGCAGTGTTGCATATTGGGCCATGACCTATATTTTATGGATGATTGAACATAGAAATTTTGGGTTATCGATTGTATTTAGCTCAGTTTCTAAGTAGGCAAAAGGGATAGAGTTTTCAAATATGCAACAAGATACAGTGATCCATATGGGGCCATAACCTCTATTTTGCAATTCATTGAACATAGGAAAATTAGGTTCACCTATAGCGTTTATCTCAGTTTCATAGTAGCCAAATGTGATACAGACTTCATTCTTTGTATACAGTGTTTTCTGGGGAAGAACATGGAAAATCTAGGAAAAGTTGGAGAATTTCAAAGAGGATGTGTAACAGCCCTGACAAGAGCATTGAAAAGAAGTGAATGTACAAGTGTAACTCAACAATGTCTATGGATAAAGAATTGTTAGGGTATTTGACGTAATTTGCATTTTTCTGCAATTTCATGTTTTAGTATTGGAATCGTACATCTCCAACAGTGACTTACTGAGTAATATACATGTATCTCTGTTTGTTGTTCTGATGTTAGTAGATACATCACTCATGCTTCATACTTGTAAAACTATTAACCTTACTGTTGCCCTCCATACAGTGATAGGTTATGCTAGAACTCATGTTTCTCAATTTATGGAAGTAACAATTCGACATTACTGCCACAACAAACGGACCAAAGCATAGCTGAAAAAAAAATCCAGACTTTTGCTTAGAATCGAACCCGGAACTCACGGGTGACAGTCCATTGCTCTAACTACTGAGCCAAAGAGTTAACTCCCTGACGCAGTTGTCAGAAATCGAATATATAATGCAGCTATGCGCAAATCTACTATTGTAGATAGTGGAAGGTAGAGGAGTTGGTCCATAACATTTTTTATTTATTTCTATTAAAACACTTGTTGCAGTTGGACACATGATATTGCCAGACATGGTGAATACTAAAACAAACATTTGAGCCGCGACACGAAAAAACCAACAAAGTGGCATGTGCGCCCAGCGAAGTCTCAGATAAGCCTGGGCATCTGCCCAGTCTGATCAGAGTCTTCCCTGTCCGCACGGAGCTAGTTTGGACCCTTAGCTACCCTTTTAGCGAATAGCAAGGAGTCTGATTAGACCTGGCGGATCCTTAGGTTGATCTGAGACTTTGCGGGTGCATATGCCCCTTTGTTTTTCTCGTGTCGCGGCTCATTTATGATTTCATCTGCCATTTTATCCTAATAAATGCCCCTGCTGTAATGACCCACCCCTCTTTTTCAGAAACAATGTTAAATTGACTTGTCAATCTCTGTGTTTTTCATCAGGTTTAAAAACGGGAACATGTAATCCTGTTTTCTTCTCTAGAGGAAGCAGTTTCTCAATAGGGGCTCACTCGTCAAGGAAAAAGGAGCAAATTCTTTCAATTTAAGATCTGGCCCCTTTTAGAAAGGGTGGCAAACAAAAGAAAATTGTAGAATTGTTTCATCTGATAGTATATCAATTCAGCTTAACACGGTTTATTACGAGAACTCGTTAGGCTCTAAATGACACCCCCTTTTAGTTAAATGAGTGCCGCCGCTACGTTTAAGAGGATTAACAGTAATTGATATTCATTTCATCTAATTTATACTCATAATTTTAGCTTATTTATCATCATGATTTTAGCAATTTAATATTCATGATTTCAGCTACCATAAAAATTCTAAATGTTGGAACAGATACGCTAAGCAGGCTGTGCAGACCCAGATCTGACTGCTCATAAAGGAGCAGTATGATCAGGGTTTGCAGTGTTCGCCATTCTAACTGCATCTTTTGGATGTATTATTGCCCTGTGAAGGCAAAATACCGTATCAATCCTAATAAATGCCTTTGCTCTAATAAACACTCCCTTGCCTCTCTTCAGAAAATAATGTTAGATATTTACATGTTACTTGCATGAATTCCTGTTTTGCTTCTGTGGTTCGGGTAACCCTTTAAAATGGAGTCTACTGTCAAAGAAAAGAATTTGCTCCTAGAGGAACAGATTGTTGCCTTTAACAGTTGACCCCTACAGAGGTAGGAGGCAAAACTAGAAGAGCTGCTTCCTCTGAAAGTATACCCATTCACCTTAATACTGTTACTAGAGTTATTTTGGCAGTGGCTAATTTACTGCACTTTAGGCTCTAAATTATGCCTCCTTGTGTAAAATGCAACTCCCTAGGGCATTTAATAGATATATATTAAATGGTAGCTAAGTGTTTTAGGTGTCCCAAATTTTAGTATTTTTACTGACATTGATTAATATTCATGAGTTCAACTGATTCGTAATTTGGCATTTCAGTTATGAGTATCTGCAGATTTCCAACAACGTCAGAGGTTTCCCACAGTGGCAGTTTTCAGATTCCTTCAAGAAATTGGGTGTGTCCATAGTGCCAATTGCCATGGTTATAATATGGAAACTGATATTCCTGGCCATAGCATTTGGTGGCCGTGTATGTGGTTGGGTAAGTTCCCATTTGTAGGTTATCTTTGTACAGGGCACTAGTTATACCCCCGACATACAAAGTATGTCGAATACAGACTAGCTTTCGCCCACTCGCCCACTGCGAGTTAAAAAAAATGGCTGGGCGCCTAAAATTAGAATGATAGTCGCCCAGCTTGCGACCGTCAGCTGCCAGCGTGTGTCTGTCATGTTTTCGGCTTGGAGTAAAATCCGCCACCTCAAAGTGCATTGCTAACTTCCGTGTCGATATCTGCTTTGAATATTCGGTGTTCCGTCATACTTGTGTGTTCGATTTTACTCACAATCGAAAAAACAACATGGCCGCTTCCGTCGACCGTTTGTTATTTTTTTGCGTTTAATGTGGCGATAAACAATTATACCTGTGAGTTTATATTGAGGTTAATTTACCACTGAAGAATTATACAAGAGAGTTTCTGCGGCTTAAAGGCTTAGATACAGATACAGATAATCGTTGGTGTTTCACACGCGGCTGCTAAAAGGAACAGACCCTAAGAACGGAGGGTTTACTACAAGGTAAGAAGATAGGCAATGATCAGCAATTAATTCAATCACACATCCCGTCCTCAAAAGCCTACAGCAACGGCGCAATTATCGCGCAGATTCTGAATAAAAATTATCACGTTTTAAATGTGGGCCCCTAAATTTCTGGCTGGGCGACTAATTTTCAGTTTTTATGGGCCGAGCTTGCTCCTATGAAAAATGTGTTAGTCTGTATCCCTGCAGTGAGACAATGCATCCGTTCATCCGTCCATCCACGTGATCGTCCATCGGTTCGTTTTACTCCCAGTGGGCGAGTGGGCAATGGCTCGTCTGTATTCCTGCCTGAGTTATGATATATTTAGAAATGTTGTGGTTTTCTCAGGTGTGTGTGTGTGTATCTGTGCGTATGTGTGTTTGTGAACAGGTGTATGCCTGCTTGCATGCATGCACATTTGTACATGCTTCTGCATGCATACATACTAAAAGAACATGCATGAAAGTGTGTCTGATGCACATCAGGTGCCCAATAAAGTTAGGATCAGAAAGGTGTGTTAATTTATGCCATTTCTGTCCAAAAGCACTTTTAAGAAAATTCAAACTGTGACTAGTTAAAAATGTACAACCCACAGATTTTTCCCCATTTGCTCGTAGTGCAAAGATATGTCCCAAAATGGTAGATGTTTTTTGTCTCAACTGCCACTAGCAGAAGTCAGACACAGGTAGCAATTTTCCGGCATTGTCATAGGCTGCATAGACTTAAGGTTGAGTACTTTTCTAGTTTATCTCTGCTTTGTGACAGTGTGAAGACTGGTGATACATAGCATTCCGCATCTTCGTTCAAGGGAGGTATAATTGTACCCATTTTTAGCTTGCCTGAACAAAGTTCAGGAAAGAAAGAGCTAGTGTACTACCCCCAGCGGCGGCGACGGTGGAATCGGCATTAGCAAAATGTTTAAGTTTTACGTTAAAGTTTGATGGTCATAGCGTTGCCAGGCGAGCTATCCTGTACTGGTGACCGGTCTTGTTAACAGCTATGTGTTTGCCTTTTAGTTTCAGATACTGTTTAGGCTCAGTCCAGCATTCCTGGGCGTACTGTTCGCTTCCTTGGAATATGGTCACAGTAATTTGGATAAGAACGGAACAAGCTCATTTCTACATGGCCTGTACACACTTGACTTTGACCGGTTCAGCGATATTCATTCGGATTCCATAAAGGTAGGCACAGTCAGCTCTTGATATCTCAAAGTCGAAGTTCATCTCAAACTACTGGTATCTCAAAGTAAATTTTCTGTCCCAGAAAATTTACTTTGAGATACCAGTGGCTTGAGATATTCGGAGATGAAATTTAAAGAAGAATAAGAAAATTGTCCTATTATTTAATGATATCAGAGGATACTTTGAGATATCTATGTAGATATCTCAAAGTCCAAGTTTTTCTCAAACTACTGGTATCCCAAAGTAAAATTGCTGGTCCCAGAAAATTTACTTTGAGATACCAGTAGTTTGATAGATGCAGAGTTAAATTGTATTTAAAGAAAAATAGGAAATATTGCCCATCTATATTTTTAGGTACAGGCAACTCTTGATATCTCAGTCAAATTTCATCTCAAAGTATTGCTACCTCAAAGTAAATTATGTGGTCTCAGAAACAATTGCAGCCATTTTCAAAGGAAAAGAATTTGCTCCTTGAGGGCGCAAAAGCAAATTATTCCCTTTCGAATAGCTCCCATTAAAATGGGAGAGTTGAAAAGTTTCCAAATGGCGGCCACTCAAGAAGGCAGTACACAAGAAGACAGTACCATTTCATTCGGTTTTAAGACATTTTTATTTTCCCTTCCAAAACAATTCCAAAAACCTACATTTGTTATTGTTCAAAATTTTGATATAGTATCCCCTGGTTTGAAAATATATTATATACAATGACATTTTATCACCATTCATAATGCAACTTTTATGTGACGGAGGCTCTTAACATAATTATCCTATGATTCTAAAGAAGTTCAACATAAAAATGTGCATCTGTTGCTGTTGCATTAAGTTTAATAATGTATATATATATTCCCGGCAATAAGCTTATGGATTATTTCCGATTGGTATACATGTGTATATTGACCAGTGCTTTAGATAACAAGACCTGTCACTGAACAGGATAGCTCGCCTGCAGTGCCTTGCCCATCACATAAAAAATCTTTAACGTAAAACTTTAAAATGTGACGCCCACGCCAAAGTGACAACAATAGCTTCCCTGTACTTTCGTACAGACGAGCTAAACAGGGGTAGCAGGGATACTTTAGGGATAATTTTCATTACTTTTCCAAAAAAAACATACATTATGACCCCTCATTCGAACCGTCTCACTGAGACAGTTCTAATGAGGGGTCACAAGGTATGTTTTTGTTGAGAGATAAGAAAATTATCTCTGAATTATCGCTGTTACCCTTTCTTTTCTGGAGCTCTGAATTGTGTTATGAAGGACTGGATTGCAGCATATGTTCTAGTCATGTACTCTCTGCCTGTGTGGACAGCTATTTTACCGAAAATGGGCTAAGGTAGGGATAATTTTCCTCATTTTTCTATAATAACACACATAATGACCCTCATTAGAACCGTATAAGCATATTTTTTCTGCAAGCAAATATTTAACCTTAAAAAGAGCAAGGCGGGACTGTCTTTCATAAAATTAGCATAGGTCCAGTGCTAGAAACAGCTCAGCTTGCTTTAGAAATTTCATAAACAGAATAACTCTTTTTACCCATCTGCAACCTATTTTGCAAACATACTCATTAAACAAGACTGAACATGTGATTGCATTCATCCTTTTTTGTTACTGCGAAAAGGTGTGAACAAATGCTTTCTAGTAGGTACACTGCTTGGATAAAAGATAGGAAAAACTAGACATTTGATATATTTCTATGCAATGTTCTACATTTCTAAAAAGTCATTGTTGTGCTTTGCTAGAATATTAGCAGGACGAAAAATGATAAATTTAAGAAAGAATAAAAGCCACCACCTCGGTTTCAAAGCCTGTAATACAACAAATAGGGATGTAGTAAAACGTATAAAACACTGACATAGGTATACTGTGTCCATCCCTCTCTTCTGTCCTGCCTTCCAGTTGTCAGTATAAAAATACCGTAAAAAGTATTCTTTTAATAGCTCACAAATTGGATAAAACGGGCATTCTATTTATTAAATGTCGAAAGCAAGCCTAGCGGTTTAAACATCAGGATCTTTACTATTTGGCTCCGAAAAAGGTCTCCTCTGGCTCCCTTTAAAAGTAAATATTTTCATGCAGGAAGGATTTTTTCCGGGGTCTCATCCAATATAACATGTTTAAATATTTGTAATTGAATCGTCGATCTCAGGTTTCATTATCATATTCATGTACCCCGCAGAATCGACTTTAACTACGTGGAAGCATTACAGCACTTGTCAATATGATTTAGATAACTTTGATAGGTTGCATAATTGTTTCTCAGCAATATATCTATACAACGAACTATCCTGGAATCCTAAGCAGTGTCCCTTTATTTATTCCAACGGTAAGTGTAAGATTTTTTAATATCAAAGACTTTCAGCCGAATCTATAATGCACTTTGGGGTAAGCTAAGACTTATGAAAAAATGCATAGGTATAAAATTAATGCAAAGCACATGTATAATAAGATAATATCTTTGACATGCTTGCGTTTCAAAAGGCTGTGTTCAAGGTCAGGGTTACTATATATAGAAAACTATTATTCAATGTTTTATACTCTATAACGGCCTGCTTTCGCAGGGAACGGGAGCCTATCTCGCAGGGAGTGGGAGCAACATTTGTCCTTGAGATGTCTCTTCACTGAAATTTTCCACCAGTCTAATGAATTCGTTTCATAGTTACTGCCATCGGATATCCGAATAAGGATAAACATTTCCGCCAAATATTCATTTGGCAATTGAGCCTGTAAGTAGCCCTGGGATATTATTTTTCATTTCCCATATTCAGCCATAACAACTATGGTACGTTTTTCAATGCCCCGGGCAGTGCAAAATTCTTTTTTGTTTGTTTCTTTTTCTGACCATCGATGAAAATATCAACCTCCTCCTACTTTATTACAATATCTTTTTTTTATTCCATTTGAAACAGTAAAGAATATAGAAACAAAGGTATCCAGGAAAAATATATTTCTTCGTGAGTCAAGTTAACTGGCAAATCACTGGGGTCACAGTGTGTAACTAGCGTCTGTCACAGCAGCCATTTTGTTAAGCAAAGTAGATCCGGCAAGCGGGATAGAATGCAATCATATGCTTAATTCGCCCACTGACTCTGTGCAATAATTAAAAAAGATATTGCATGGTTTCGCTAATGTAAAGTAAATGGGGGAAAATAGGGGGACATAATAAATTTAATTAATCTATTTGTATCACAGGTTCATGCATTATTGGCACGCTTCAAGGCAAATGGGTACACCTACAGGGGAAGCAACTTTGCCGTTTACATCCTTTACCCTATTCTCAGTAGGCGTGATGGAAGTCAAGTTAAAAGAAAAATAAAATGCCACCTTATGAACAAGTTCTTTCTTGTAAGAACATAACGTATACGTCTTTTTACTCAGGTCAGTATAGCAGAAGAGGATATAACATATAAATACATTTATGAGACATGTAACAGTGTCAACCTAATTTTGAAAGGACTCTGTCATCCAGGAAAAGAAACAGGAAGTTAAGTTGTAAATCACATTGCTATTCTCTCATAGATATCATGGCAACTTTGGGCCAACTTTGGCATTATGTGTCACCATTGGCTAAGCGTTGGCATCGGGAGTATAACGTTGGCCCAACGTTGCTACATCTGGGTATAATATTTAGGCAGATATGCTTTTAACAATAAGACTGTCTCAGCAAACTGTGCTAACCCAGACTAGACTGCCGGGACAATTAGTGTAGACTGACTCAGATCAGACCGTTCTAGAAACGGTACATACTCTGATCAGACTGCGTAAGCAAATTAAAATGCAGCGCCTAATCTGACTTCTAGTATAGACCCCATCAGCCTGCAACAGGCTTAAGCTGTCACCAAGCATACCAGTGCAAACCTGTTTACAGTTTGGTCTGCAAGTGCTAACATAAAAAAAGCTTTTCATTCAGATGGCTGTTGTCTGAACAAACCTTCAAATTATATTTGACAGTCATCTACACCAAAGGTTAATGGCTTCAACTACTGTCAAATAATTTCACTCAATTATAAGCTCCCGATTCAAATAAAACATCTTTTTAATTCTACCAAGACACAAAATATTTACAAATTTGTGCTAGCAGACCCTGATCAGACTGTCCTGAACAAACATTGGAGACCCTAATTAGACTGTCACCCGTGCAAACAGTGTAAAACCTGATTAGATGGACTGAGCAGTGCAAACCCAGATCAGGCCCTAGCAGACATGGCAGATATAGTTTGTAAATTTGTCGTTGTGATAAACTGATACTGAATATATGTCATGCTGAACGCATCCAGATAAAATTTAGTTAGATATGGCAAGGGAGAAAATGATAAACATGCCCTTCTTGACTGCATCAATAATTGCAAATCATTTAAGATAAATTGTTAGCCATTTTCTGATGGCATTTTAATGTGACCACGCCATATGGGAACGATTTTTACACCAGTTCCAGGATGTCATTGAAATAGCAGTTGACTTGGATTTTTTGTTCAATGGTTGTGGACCGAAGTTTAATGATGCAATAAGGGTTATCGAACGGTTGTGTAATGATCAATACTAATTGCCTGCTATAGTCCTTAATATGGACATTCAAAAGCCGCTAAAAATCGATTTGGCTGCTCCCCTAAAGGGAGAAAGATTTCTAAGTCTTATTTGAAAGCTACGAATCTGAAGATTCCGAATCTATTTGTATTCTGTATGTACATATGTCCGTTTGCATTTTAGACATCCCGGAACAGACCCACCCACTGCCAGCATAAAAACAATTTTGTCAACCACAAAACTGACACCATAGCAGGGCAGATACATGAAAACATTGTGCATTTATTTTGTAGAAGCATGAAACTTCGCACACTGCTAGCCAAAGCTTTTCTAAGCATTTTAAAGGTGGGTGCAAAGCTATAAAATATGTTCTGGAAAGAAAAATCCTTTGGCAGCAAGGAACAGACCAAAGAATAGAAAAAAGCAGAATCGGTTTAATTGAGTCTGTCCATGACTAGTAATGAAATGTGCGACACCAGCCACGCCCCCTACCACCGGCTTAAGCGGAAATATATTTTCAAAATTATTCAAATGAACTCAATGGTCCCAAAGGACCAGAAAATATAATCTGCATTATGATGATGTACGGAGAGAGGTTTAAGGTCCGCTAAACGGCACAAACACAGCTGCAGTTGAAGATAAGTATAAAGCTATAAAGGTTCTTTTCATAGCAGCCATCTTAAATGTCAGAATGGCCGCTACTGAAATGCATTTTATGGGAAACATAATCAAAGGTTATCCAAAATGCCAGTTTTATTTTTCTGTACAGGTTTATCTTAACTTTCAGCATGAAGTTCTTAAATTTGTTTGCTGTTTCAGCATTTTCATGATCTATGCTACTGGGCGTAGACAAGACACTGACCAATAATTAGCAATTTTATATGTATAGAATGTAGTGAATGACTTTGTCGCTCTACGTGATGGATACAACTTAAAAAAGAAAACACTGTTTTGTAAATGCACTGTTTCTCAAGCAAAGAACAACCATTCAGCTTGTTTCTTTTTATTTTTATTATATATCACATGCCTAGCTATATTAAAAGCCTAGCACACAAGTGTTGAGGGGTGGTGCGGTCAGGTAATGGTGCTGGGTAACATTTAGTGCCAGTACATCCTATTAATGTGGAAAACAGTAGGACAAGAGCCTACTGTGCTTCCACTCGAAGTGGGTGGGGTTGTTTGGATACTTTTCTCTCTTCCATCACCCCTATACATTCTCCCTCTCTTGGAGACGACTCAATACAGGCTGAATTTATACTGTCTTAAAGTCTCGTTTAACCCAAATAAACCAACCACTTTACCAAGTAACGAATTGAAGAAAGTGTTATTTTATCCGGTTATATATTGCATTTATTTTAACACATAAAGTAATATGATTTTTTTGACAAACGATAAGCCATTATATAAGATGGGTAATGTAGATAACAGTGAAAAAACCCACAAATAAACAATCAGGATCCTGATAACCCGGGATGTGAAGGTTTACAGTTTAGATCATCACTGAACATATACTATAATGCACTTTAAAATCATTTCACTTACAGGAAGATCTGATTTACACGGTTTAAATGAGTGTATATAGCAATTGCAAATCAGCTGAATCAAGAATGAAATTTATTTTGTAAGGACGCATGCGAATTTGACCAAAGACTCTTAGACAAAAATAAAAGTTTAAATGGTAGATAATATATCCTCTTTGATATAATACTTAATTCCATAAAGCTCTACACACACTTCACCATATCGAGCTACGAATGTTATATGTCTTCAAGTAATCAAAATCTGTGTTTGTTGGAATTTAAATGGAAGTGTAGCAGTAACGCTGAATAACATAGTTACAATCTATATATAATTTTAGTTTCGACGGTTCCAGGATAAGATTTGTAAAATTGGGTGTAAAGGTTCCGTTCCTGCCCGCAATCTAGCTTACAGTGCTTCCTCATATACTAAATTAAAATGCATGTAGTACGTATAATAAGACCTTGAATAGTTCCAACATTATAACATGACACATCGGTATCGCTACAGATGAAGTATTTTGCTCTTACTCCTTTCAAATATACCAATATAGCAATATTTCTAATCTAAAAACAACCATTTTAATCATATCGAGAAAGTAAATGCATTTGGTGTGCATTTAGCTTTAGTAAATTTTTCCCGCGTGCCTGCTGAGCTGTAATCAACGTTATTTGTTTGTATAACCCTCGTTAGTTAGTCAACAGCATATTACTGGTATGAAACTAATCCAAAAGCAAACATTTTGATTTGAGACCTTAAACTAAAGAGGTTAGAATAAAAATTAAGGGTTTCCCATCATTTTTTGTTAGTCACCATAAAAAAAACTAGTTTTTTCCTGACCAGGTTATTCTCATACCCATTACTTAATCCGATATTCTTTTATCAGTGCATAATTGTTATGAAAGACTGATTACATTCAAACAACTTCTAATACATATACTACTTCTTCTTTTTTGTTTGGATATTTCCAAAATGCTGAATCATCTTTATTTGTTATGTGCTGGAAAGGATTGATGTTAATAAGCAGTAGGACTTAAAACGTAAGTGAAGGACTTAAAACATAAGGACTTAAAACATCAGGAACTTTCTAAGATTTTAATTTTACCTCACTGCAGCTGGTGTTGTGCCGTGTGGAGGCCGTAAAAAGTCTCCCCGTACATCATCCATAGTGCAGATTATATTTTATTTACATCCTTTGAGATCAGAGGATAGATTCTGAGAAATCTAAAATATGAAATCGATGAAGACTATAATTCTAGATCATCGTCTTTTATATTATTTGGATCCTTTTGAAACTAGTCAGTCTTTGAATCGACTGCCCAATTAAAATAAAAAAATTACAGTATGCTTTTTTCTGGTTTCGTCACCAGATATTGTCAGGGTCACTGACGAGGCTTTATTAGCCGAAACTACGTAGTCTGGCCCATGTTCCTACTTCTGTATGTATTATCTGCTCTTGAAGGAACTTTCTAAGATTTTAATTATCCAAAAAGAGGACAACAAAATAGGCTTTTTAAGGTGATATTATAAAAACAACATTTATTCAGGTTAATTTTTGAAAAGTAAAATTATAGATTATCTATATTATTTGTTTAAGATTTACTCACAATTCCATATTACTACATATTCTGTAGGATGTATCAGTGAATTTCTCGACAAAATGGTTGAACACCTTACCTGTTGTGTTTTTCTGTCCTTTATTGTTATCATGCCGCAAAGTATAGCATAGGAGATATAGACAAATAAGTCTGGCCCAAAAAATCTCAGCAGCATTGTAAAAAATTAATATTTTCTGGTTTTTTTTTTCAGTTTTATTTTTTTTTTCATTTGCAAATACATACTGTGTGGTTGAACCATTAAAAATACTATTACTGATATATCTACTTGGAAAAAAAAATAATAAAAAAAAATAAATAAAAAATGAGAATAAAATAAAACATTTGTTAATTAAAAACACAAATTCCGTTCCTTGGGCAACTCTTTAGGGGACTGTTGAAAAACCGTCGGTGAGACTATAAATGCAAGCATATCATTACGGGGACAAAGATGATCGTGAAAGGAAAGTAAATATTTCTCGAACCCAACTCCAAATTGCTTCATAGCACATTACTCGTATCCTCGTATCACTAGTACACAAATATCCATTTTACGTTCTGACATTATGCTAAAAAATTCCTGTTTAACTGAGACATCATCATTAGGAAGAACATAAATAGACAATGCAAAGCAATGATATAATACTTTTATATAATCTTAGCGCATATTGCCCAGCAAGCAAACATTCAGTCAAAAAACAAAATAAAATAAAAATAATTATAATAATAATAACAGTTCGCACTTCTCATTTCGATTGTATTTATTCTACTTGTCAAACTAGGAAGATTTATATTAAAAATACAAAGCTGAGGAGGCTGTTTCCTTACCTGACCAACTGCTGACTTTTGTTCATTTGATTTGATCAATACATAAAAAGTGCTGACCCCCAACTGCAGTGAATTTATGAAATGTCGTTTGTTTGCTTTTTAACTTTAAATTTCATGGATCTAGTGCCATTAGAAAGATAGTAAGTATATTGAGTTGGGAGAGTACATCATTAAAATTGTTTATTTGTACAGCAAGAATCAAGAACACTACAAAAAAGACTTAATGTGTTTAGAATTTGAAAGGTTAGATTCTGTATGAAGTTGGCGTATTCATTTTTGTCACGTTTAAAGCACACCCCATGACACCTCAAATTGTAAAAGTGACAGTAAGTCACAAACAGCAACAGTTCATAATACTGGTCCGGTTGTCATATTTATTAAAGCTTTTGGAAACATTTCAGGACGTTGATTAGTGTTATTGTAATGGACTAATATGAAGCATTGGTATTTACGTGACCCTGATAACAAGAAAAAATCAGGCAGATTGTTATTATTCCAATTTCTGAAGATAGCGCAAATAGCAAGTGCTGCAGGAAACAAAACAAATTGATTCCACGACTAAATAGAATGGAAAAATTCATAAGTAACATATTTGATCTGCAAGTAAAGGCCATGCCAACCAGTCAGAGGGTTCACAGTTGTCACTCAACACTATTTTTATAGGACTTTCTGCATATACTACTTACTATAGCCCAGTCTTAGAAAATGGAAGTGTTATCAACTCTGTATTTAGATGAAACGGACTCTGATCAGCATTTAAAATATTTTAAGTTAGCATTTTAGTTATACTGACAACAAAAAGGTGACAAAAGATACGTTTACAAAAAAACGTGTCTAAAAAACGAACTCCAAAGTTTGGTTTAGTGTTTTGAATTTTATTCAAAATTAAGCTGAATTTTATTCAAAATTAAATTGAGCACAATGTCAACTGAGCACGAAAAAAGTTTTATAACCTTGGGCCGGGTTTACGGGCAGAAAGTTTGATCTGACAACTGACAGTAACAATTTTCATTACTTTTGGAAGGGTTTTTGTTGCACCAGATACTACTGGTCAATCATCCATTGCAATATTCCATTCTCGTAGCAAGGTCATACACTTTCAAAGCTGTTAAGAACAAACGATAACGATCAAAGTCATTTTATCCTTTCTGTTTTCGTCTGCCGCAAAATGGTGCATAGTTTTATCACCCGTTACTGGACATATTTAGAGCCACCCATTTTCAAACGAGACACGCATATTCAGGTCAAGGCAAATGCTGATTGGCTTAAAAAGTCAAAAGAGTACCATGATGTGCACTAATTGGAGCATGAATGTTCATTAGGTCGAATACGGTATTTGTTGCCAAAAACTGAATAAAGACATGCTATTTCAAATGCTGAAGAAGTTGGCATTTCTGGTAATAGTGTCACAACTTTACAATCATGATAATTTAAAGAGTAACTACACTTCAGGAGCTGACTGAATCAGATCCCAAACCCTATCCCCAACATCAAAGGGAAAGACTGACAAAGACATCCAAACAAACAATAAATTACAAGTGATAAACCGAGTCAGCAGCTCTTTCCCAAATAGGTAGCAACTCAGCTACCTTTATTGAAGTAAATAATTTAGACCAACAGAAGGGTTACAACAGACTAAGCAAATTATTCGAAAAACATTTAACAATTATTTTTACCTATTTTCTACCCTAAATCGTTCAGATTTGGAACTTAGACCAATAGAGAGTTTTACCCTTTGTACTAGTGGTCTTTTAAGCACAAAAATGACCATTTTACATATAGTTTGACCCTAAATTTTCAGATGTACTTGCATAGTCTGGCTGATGTAGAAAGCAAACTTCTTACATGTTTAACATAGAAAATATTCAACCTTAGGTTATTAATACACAATAAAAGTTGCATAAGTCTAATAAATGTTTTTTTTTTCTGATTTGTGAGCTATAATGAATGTCATCTCGGCTCTCTCGATTCCCCACCATTTATGTCAGTTTGCTACTTGTCCATCTGCTATTTCAACATTTTTTGCCGGAATAGGATCAGAACTTTCCATTATCTCAAAAATAATTAAAAAGACACTGATCAGAGTCTTCAAAGACGATGGCTCAGTTGATCCTTGTCACAAAATACACCTTTAACGGTACCTGTCAGATATAACATAAATATCATCAGCGGCGGTCACTTCGTTAGTGTGTCACAGAGAGGTTCACAGCGTAAAGCAAGGCTCTGACATAGAATAATGTCACACGTCTGTGGTAGTTACCACATATTAACCTTAGCGGTTAGGAGCCCCGGTAGCTCAGTGGGTTAAGCGCTGGCCTACTGATCTAGCGGTTGCGGGTTCGAGCCCCGCCGGAGGCGGAGTTCTTTCCATTGCAAACGGGGTTCCATTGCACACAGCCTTTCATTATCACAAGCCCATCGTCCTGATATGACTGAAATGCTGTTGAAAAGGACGTAAACTCGCAAGTCATCCATCCATCAGTACCTTAGCGGTTTTAATACAGTTACAACTGAATCATTATAAACCAGGTTCTCGGTGGTTTTTTGGATCTGGCAGTTAACAGTAACAAGCTTTATTGCCTGAATGAGGATGGTTGTTACATTAGACAATAGATGTGTACAATCAACCCTCTTTATAACGGCTTTCCTTTTCAGATCAATGACTCATTCTAGAATCTTCCTGCAAACAGTGCAGACAGTGGTCTGATAGTTCGGATTTTCGAGAGCTGATCAGGATCTACACTGGTTGCAAAAGACTTAAAAAACGCGCAGAGGCAAACAATCCTGCGCGGATAAAAACTCTTTTTATGGGTTCAGAAGTGCCAAGCCTCATTTCAAGCTGAGTTTCAACACGCTAAATGGATGCAAAAGTCAAGGCTGTGACCATCCGGAGCTTCCGCGCAGTCTGGTCATCATTTATGGACACTGAGGAATAACGGCTTTTGCAAGACTTCTTAAAATCATCAATGGTCGGGGTTAATGGGAGTAACTCATTTTTATTGCGGGGTTTGAGACTCAATCCTTCCCTCAATTTATATAAAGGACAAATCCAACAATCATAAAAACATACATTTGCATGGAATTTGAAATGTAAAATTCATTTTTGTCCTCAAACCAAGCCTATCCCTATAAACTTTTGCTTCATATTGTTTGACTTGTCTATTGTACATCCGACTATCATTCAAGGAAAGCTAATTTGGACTTATAATCAGAATGCCCCATTGTTTATAAAGTATTTTCCGGTAAATGACGCGTTTACACACTGCTCCATTGTCTGAAAAAGTGGCTGTTAAAGGGTTGTTGATCAGTCCTTATAAATGACAATGAATGTAAACTACTTATATTTAACCTCCGCGTTTTACTAAAGCTACAAATCAAAGATTTAAGAAAATTTATTTCCTGTCTGAGAGGTCAGTTAAATAACAAGAATAGTGAAAAATGGAACTATTCATAATGCAACAGTTGCTATGCAAGAAACGACTTGCATGTAGATGGCATAAAAGTTTTGTGTCTTGAAAACATGCATGAAACTCAAACTGCAATTCTGTTTTAGGTTATTAATGAGGCAGCTGAAGCATTATCTCATATGCTGAAAAAGTATACAGCTTCAACTCTTAATATTTCTAACACTACGTACGATTTTGATGCGGATTTCGTTATTTATTTGCTTACTGCAAAGAGCTATCATTTTAATATGATGAGTACCCTTATTCTCATTTGACCTTTAAGCCTTAAAGAGCATTAAGGACAGCTTGCCCCAAAGACAACTCGCCCCAAGACAACTCGCCCAACAAAAATCTCGCCGAGACGACTCGCCCGTCCATCAGGTGACAACTCGCCCAAGGTTCTGAGACAACTTGCCCCAAAGACAACTCGCCCGAAGAGAAATTGCCCTACAACGACCCACATTCTTAGACCACTCGCCCTTCCAAACAATTTTGCCCCGGACGACGGCACTTGCTCGAAAGATCTGTCAATGACCAACTGCAGTACCCTATCGTTTCTTTTTTGAGTCAGTATATAATTAATACCACCAAATGGCGAGGCGGTATAGGAAAGCATTTCGGTGTCCTTGTGGGAAACTGATGTCTTGCACATCAGTATCAGAATGTCCTTGCCTTCAATCAGTTCTATCTAACGTTACAACTGCAAGTCTCTCTGAGGGAAATTGGTTCAGAAAAAAATAGTATAAATCTCAATATACACTAGCTGTACTCAACCATGGTTGACCTCATACTTCTGTTTAGTCAGCAACAGGTAACTGAAAACATATGTAAACAACTGCATCCAACTACGGATTTTGTTATCCAATTGCTTAGAGCAAAGCGCTATCATTCCATTTTTCTCATTTGACCTTTAAATATACAAAAAAAAAACTTTCAGAATTCAAGATGTCAGGCCAAAGCTAATGCCACAATTGCTAATTAAGTAAAAGCTAAAATGCATTGCTGTGGCGCTCTAATTTATGGATCGATTTTAATACATCTGCACACAAAAGTCAATTTTGACAATACCTTGGACAAGTTCGCTTTTCAGGATCCTACTATTTGTTTGTTGGGTACGATAACATTTCCGGCACATAAGATCAGTGTGTGTGGTGTTTTTCGTGTACATGTAAAATTTTGCCGGTTCGATAAGCAGACGCCACCGCCGACGTCCTGTGACACTTCAATCACCGACCACCATCCTGATACCACTTTATCCAGCTCAGAGAAAACTGTGTGCGGATCTCCTGGTTGAATTGAAAAAACAATTAAGCCGCGACACGAGAAAACCAACAAAGTGGTTGTGCGACTAGTGCAGACTCCGATCAGCCTGGACATTCATAAAGTCTGATCATACCCTTCGCGAATCGCTTAAAGGGCAGCTAAGGGACTAAGCAAACTCCATGCGGACAGCAAAGACTCTGATCAGACCGGGCGGATGCCCAGGCTGATCTGAGTCTGCGCTCGGCGCACAACCAATTTGTTGGTTTGGTAGTGTCGCGGCTAAATTTAACATGTGTCGAATCCGCGATACCCAGCGTGATAGGCGAACAGGAAATCAGCTAGGTCAGGCTCTCCTCATAGAGTTAAGTGCAAGGTCGCTGCTGTTATTGATCAGAAAATTCTGTCAACCCTCTACCATCCCATTTATACATGAATTTCAACATAACTGTATATAAATGTTTAATATGATAATATATTTGACATGCTTGCGTTTCAGGATGCTGGGTATATGGCAAGCCAAGTGCACACTAAGTCTACAAACATAGCTTTGTAAATTACAAACACAGGTTTTTACTCAAACCTATGTTTGAAAATCACTATCATAGGGTTATGGTTTTCTATTATGGGTTTTAAAATCTCTATCATAGGTCTCGGAATCTAACATTTTAAAACTCGTGATGTAACTTCCAATCCTAAGCTTGGACAAAATTATCGTTTCCAAGTGTATAATAAGTGTACAAACACAGGTATATGAACTTCAGTCATGGGTTTCGAGTTCAAACATAGGTTTTAAATTTACAATCACAGGTTTCTGAAAGGTCAGGGTTGCTGTTACTATTTTTATAGAAAACTATTGTTATTTTTTTTATTCCCTAGAAAGGCCTACTGAGTCTTAGGAAACAGGAAATTTCGAAAGGCCTGCTTTCGCACGGAACGGGAGCCTATCTAGAAGGGAGTGGTAGCAACATGTGTCCTAGAGATGTCTCTTCACTTAAATCTTCAACCAGTCTAATGAATTCGGTTCATAGTTACCACCATCGGATATCCGAATGAGGATAAACACCAGCCAAATATTCATTTGGTAATTGAGCTAGTAAGTTTGCAATAGCCCTGGGATGTTTTTGTCATTTCCCATATTCAGCCATAACTACCACGGTACGTTTTTCAATGTCCAGGGCAGTGGGGACTTTTGTTGTTTTCTTTCCCTGAACTTCGATGAAAATATCGACCTCCACTTACTTCATTACAACATCTCTTTTTATTGAATAACGTTTGAAACTTAAAATAATATTTTATACAATCAAAGGGTTCCAGAAAAAATATATTCTTGAGTCACATAAACTGTCAAATCACTAGGGTCGCAAAGTGTCAGTCGTCTGTCAAAGCAGCCATTTTATTTATGAAAATAGTTCCGGCAAGCGGGATAGTATCGTCATGGGCATGTGCTTTCTTCACTGGACGGGCAATTTACCCTTGACTCCGTATAATAATTACAAAATAAAATGCTGTGTTACCACCTTATGAACAAGTTCTTCCCTGTAATAAGATAAAGTATACGTCACTTCACTCACGTCAGTATAACAGAAGAGGATATAATATATTTATATATATTTATAAGACACGTAGCAATGTCAACCTTATTTTGAAATGGCTCTGTCATACAGGAAAAGAAACAGGAAGTGAAGTTGTAAATCGCATTGCTATACTCTCCTAGATATCATGCCAACGTTTGGCCAACGTTGACATTGTGTGTCACCGTTGGCTAAGCGTTCGCATCGGGAGTAAAACGTTGGCCGAACGTTGCTACAGCTGGGTATAATTTTTAGGCAGATATGCTTTAACAATAAGACTGTCTCAGGAAACTATGCAAACCCAGACTAGACTGCCGGAACAATTAGTGTAGACTGACTGAGATCAGACTGTTCCAGAAACAGTACAGACTCTGATCAGACTGCGTAAGCAAATTAAAACGTAGAGCCAAAACTGACTTCCAGTAGGCTTAACCAAGGACGAAAATTACTGCAAATGTCTAGGATTTTTTCCTACAACGAATTCAGTGTCCCGATTTTTTTCCTACAGTGTCCCGGATTTTTTCCGACCACTTAAACTTCATTTCAGAGACCTAAAGTGGAATTGATTGAATCAGCAATTTTTTATTTATTTTTTTTTTCGATCATAGCACCAAACAAGAAAAAAAAATATGTATTTCTTATGCTTTATGATTACAGTGATTCAGATCTACTAAGGCCAGAAAATTAACCGTTTCCCTTGCCCTTTTCGAGAAAAGCATACAGTAATTTCTTAATTTTAATTGGGTAGTCGATTCAAAGACTGATTAAGTATCGAAAAGGGTCAAAATAATATAAAAGACGATGATCTAGAATAATTGTCTAAATCAATCTCAATGTTTATATTTCTCAGAATATATCCTCTGATCTCAAAGGACGAAAGTAAGATATAATCTGCACTATGTTGTTCCACATTTTGGAAGATAAATCAACTATTGGTTTTACAGATGTTCAATGAGAACGTTCAGGAAAATGATTGTGATCCAACGACACTGTACTTCTTCACAATGTCAGCTGGCTAATGATTTCAGCTCTGGTGTTCATTCACTTTTGACGTCACTATAATATAGTAATGTTTGGCCTCCTGTGAGTATTTATGCTGCTTGACAGTCTCAGCGCCAGCGGCGATGTTCAAAGCGTACTTCTGGCGCTCAAAGATAAGATATTTGTGTTACGCTTTCAGGTAAAAATGTGTTTTGAGATGGTTGAGAAAGCCAAACTAAAAACCTGCAAAATATTGAAGTTTTTTTTTTTGCATCGCCGAAAACGTGTTAGTCAAAATGTAATTGCAGTGGGGAAGAGGCAGCTAGTCCTTGTGCTTCTTGCGCATTTGTTTGTTTTGCGCGCGTGGGTTTGTCCTTTTTTTCTGTTCTTCTTGGTGTCGAGGGCTAACTGCGGTTCATGCGAATTTCATGCATCGGAGCCTAGCTGTTCAAAAGAATAAGGTTTTTGAAATTTTCAATGTATTTCTATGGTTAGAGCCAGAACCCTCCCCCCCCCCCCCCCCCGCCTTGGGTGAGACCGTTATGGAACCTCGGGTCACTTTTGGAATGAAGTAACTATAGGACAATCAGGCAATGCTACATACTAAGTTTCGATGATCTAAGCCCAGCGGTTATTAAGAAGAAGACTAAATGTATATTTTCTTCTCGAACACAGAGCCTAGCAGCTCTGAAGAAGAAGTATATGTATGTAAGAAGAAAATGTTTGACTAGTTTTCATGTTTTCTTTGGTTCAAACCAAGGATCTCTTGGGAGGGTTATATTAGCCCCTGAGATCATCATATGAAGAAACTTAGTATTGGACAATAAGATAATACATCGAAGTCATTTTCAATCCTCTGAGCATAGCGGTTCTGGAGAAGACGATTCTAAAGTATGTTTTATTATGAACCCCAAACCACCTGCCACGGGACCGTTTTGAACCAAGGGGTCTCAAGCTGAACAACTGTTGCAAAGGTCTACCAAGCAATTCTTTTTACCAAACTTTAGAAGATGTTTGTATATTTTCTATGGTTCAAACCCAAACGTTGCCACGATAGCTCTACCGAAATTTCGCCTCGGTGAGCTAAAACGTTAAGGCAAAAACAAAACGATACACTTGGATAAAAGTTGTTTTGTTCTGATTTCTAATTGGAACTTCGTCTTATTTGCTGATTACCTGAGTAGGCATCTAGTTTTTGACGACTTAGAAATTCAACCATATTGTTCATTTTACCTTAGAGTTCCTTTCCTTTAAGTGCTTAAATTGCCCATATTTGAACTTGTCCCAGGCATAACCCATATATATATAATGAGACCTATTGACACATGCAGATACATCGTAGCCTGGCTATGCATATAATTTTGGAAAAGTTCGAGCATTTTATTCTCAAAATTAATTGCCTCTAAGAGCTCAGGCAGGCGATCTTGTCCATTGGGCGAGTTGCTGGAAACCTTCATGGGAATACAGTATTTAACATGCATGTATGTATACATATAAGCAGGGGTCACAATCGCATAACAAAACCCACCAAGAAGAAAAGAGAATTACAAGTGATAGAATATTATGTCTTTGATAACAAACACACTAGTCTAAATCTAAAGAACCTATCATAAAAACAAGAAACAACAATTATTTTATTTTTTAAACACTCTATGAACCTTTGGGAATTATGAATCAGTGAAGTATCGCGTGACTTGAGCAGATGCAAATGCCTATTTTCACACTACGCATATGATATTCTGCTGTACCCTAAACATTCTGAAAATTTGGACAGGTGGGTCTGCTCAATCAGTGCAGACCAAGATCTTATTGCTCTTGAATGTGCAGTTTGATCAGAATCTAAAATGCTCGCTACTTCATCTGAACTTCTTCATTGTAAAACCAAACTATTTCATTTTAGGACAAGTTCAGTGAAAGGTATTTTAGGTGTCACAATTTTTTTACAGCTGTTACGGTATGTCAAGTGTTTTGAAGACTAATATTAAAAACCCGATATAGATATACGCCATAACAATTACTACTCTTGTTAAACAATGTCCTTCAAATTGACATACTTTTTTCTTCTACTAGTGTCCAGTATTGGTATATGTAAATGTCAACAAGTTCAAGTAAGATCCTGTTACTAAGTGTTGAATAGCACAGGATGCTAACCATTTAACGTGAATGACAACTCTTCAAGATAGATCATTGTCATCAAAAGGTACTTGTCTTCTATTAATTTAGGGGCTCGTTTAAAAGAAAAATATTTTGCTCCATCGAAGAGATTTGTTTTCAGTTAGGTTAGCCCCATTTTCCGAAAGGATTTGGTCAATCAGAGCAGTATATAGGACATCACAAAAATTATTTCCATTTGTAACAATTACAGAAGAATATGGCGGTGTTTGCATTAACCTAAATTACAGGAGTTAACCAGTTGGACTCAGATAAATATTTTAGGCGCTTGATCTATCTATCTATCTATCTATCTATCTATTATTCAAATAGTCATTCAATAAGTCAGTCAGTCTACTTATCTTCCAAGCAACCCTTCAACCCACATACTCTCCCCGTGTTTGCGTCTGTAATGAATAACGCTATGTAAGGTTTGTCCAGCCTATCCAGATTGTCGCTCAAAAAGAACATGCAGGTAATGATGGAACTGAACTTCTTACCTGTGCTTGAGGTTACATTGTCCTAAATCAATCTAATGAAAACCAGCTTAAAATGTCAACAAGTCTTAAGTTTGTACTTAACAGTATCTTTCTCAAATTATCCCACCACCAGAAAGCAAATTAAAACCCTATGTGTATCACAACCATTTTCGGTAGGGTATATAAAGGCCCAGTATCACTGTCACGTTTTCAGGGGTAGGTTGTATTACGTTTCTTGCTTCTACGTTTGCCAAAACGTGTACCCCGTTTTGTAGGTATCTTGGTGTTACTACGTTTTAGTAAGTTTCCAATATGGTTCAGTACGTTTAACTACGATTTACTTCGTATTACCCGGTTATCAAAAGGCTAAGTGCCACGCTTTCAGAAGGAATTAGAACAATTTACTGATCTGCTACGCTTCAATACGTTTGCCTAGGGTCTACAAGGTAGGGTCCGGGCTAACTACCTAGTAGAAGTGTCTTTTTAACCATTCTGTTGGTCTAAATTATTTAGTTCCGTAAAGATAGCTGAGTTGCCACCTATTTGGGCAAGAGCTGCTGACTCGGCTTATCACTTGTAATTTATTGTTTGTTGGGATGTCTTTGTCAATCTTTCCCTTTGATGATGGGTATAGGGGGTTTGGGATCTGATTCAGTCAGTTCCTGAAGTGTAGTGACTCTTTAGATTAGTAGGTATCGCAAAACGTCTATTCTATTCTATCCCATAACCTTACTAAGTCATTGGGGCACCACAGAGAACTTCACAACAATTCCTCTCCATCTTGTCCTGTCTTCAGCTGCCCTAGTGGAGCTGGCAAAATCCATCCCTGTCCACTCCTCAATATTGTCTTCCTATCTCTTCTTCTGTCTACCTCTTCTTCTTCTTCCTAATGTGCCCTATAGAATCGTCTTTGCTAAACCAGAAGACCTTGAGACGTGGCAAAACCACCTTAGTTTCCGGTTTTTTTTTGACCAGCGCCAGGAGTTCATCATATTATCCAGTGGTTGCTTGGATCTTCCTGCGAACCTCATCATTGGTTGAAAGGTCCTCGTACAAAATGTTCAGTGACCTTCGGTAGCATCTCATCTCAAAGGCCTGCGTTCTTTTCTCTAACTCTGCTGTCAAGGTCCACGATTCACAGGCATACATAAATATGGAAATGACAAGGGAGCACATAAGTTTTACCTTTGATCCAAGAGATATGTTGTTATTTCTCCAAATTGGTTTCAGCTTGGTAATAGCTGAAGTGGCTTGTGCAATCCTTGAGAGTTTCCTGTTTTGGGCCATCATCTGAGATAACTGCTCCAAGGTATTTGAAGCTTTTTTACAGTACCCAGCTTCTGCCTTTTTATCTTGATCTCCCTCCGGTTGCCATCTGCGCTGTTGGTCATCAGTTTGGTCATCTCAGCACTGATCTCAAATTTATACATTGTGCAGGTTTGGTCGAGACTTTCAACTAGGGCTCTAGTTCTTGCTCTTCCTCAGCTAGAGCGTCTATGTCATCGGCAAACCGCAGGTTGGTAATGTTTCTGCCTCCTATGCTAACGTTTCCGCCATGTTCTTCCAGAGCATCAGACATGATCCTTTCGAGAAAAAATTTGAAGAGGGTTGGGATACAGAAGACATCAGTGTCTTACTCCAACTGTTGTTCTGAGTCATTCTCCTGTGCTGCAATTTATCAGGGCTGCTAAATGGTGCGAACTAGATTTGTACTGATAAGACCTGATTAGTTCGTTACAATATCAACAGTAAGAGACCACAAGACCTGATAAGCTATTTACAATATCATCACTGAGAGACCACCAGACCTGATTAGCTTGTTACAATATCAACACGAAGAGACCACTAGACCTGTTAATCATGTTACAATATCAACACGGAGAGACCACCAGACCTGTTTAAATTGTTACACTATCAACACTAAGAGACCGTCAGAACTGAAAAGCTTGTCACAATATCAACCCTGAGAGCACACCAGACCTGATAAGCTTGTTACAATATCATCACTGAGAGACGACAAGACCTGATGAGCTTGTTACAATATCATCACTGAGAGACCACCAGACCTGATTAGCTTGTTACAATATCAACACGGAGAGACCACTAGACCTGTTAATCGTGTTACAATATCAACACGGAGAGACCACCAGACCTGTTTAGATTGTTACACTATCAACACTAAGAGACCGTCAGAACTGAAAAGCTTGTCACAATATCAACCCTGAGAGCACACCAGGCCTGATTAGCTTGTTACAATATCACCACTGAGAGACGACAAGACCTGATGAGCTTGTTACAATATAATCACTGAGAGACCACCAGACCTGATTAGCTTGTTACAATATCAACACGAAGAGACCACCAGACCTGATAAGCTTGTTATAATATCATTACTGAGAGACGACAAGACCTGATTAGCTTGTTACAATATAATCAGTGAGAGACCACCAGACCTGATTATCTTGTTACAATATCAACACTGAGGGACCATTAGAACTTATTAGCTTGCTACAATATCAATACAGGGAGACCATCAGACTTGATTGCTTGTTACAATATCATTACTAGGAGACCATCAGAACTGATTAGCTTGTTACAATTTCATCACTTTTCGTCACTGAGAGACCACCAGACCTTGCTTTCTTTCTTCCATTTACGCCTTAACCCCCGAAGGGGACACAGACGGTGTACATTTGTACACTCCGGTGTTGTAGGATGAAAGCCTTCGTATAGCCATGTAACTATAGTAAGGATCTTTAACCTGCAGAGAGGATGACTCTCCCTGCACAGGACCCTCCAGTTAACGTCCCGATCCGAAGGACGGCACACTTGTTAGCATCATCCCTGCAAATGACGCTAGAAAAACACTTTCGGGTATAGGAAGATTTCGCCTCGGGTTAGGATCGAACCGACGACCTCTGGCTTCAGAGTCAAGTGCACTTAATACTGAGCCACCACGCTTCTCTGATTGGCTTGTTGCAATATCAACAATGAGAGACCATCAGACCTGATTAGCTTGTAACAATATCATCACTGAGAGACCATCAGACCTGATTGGCGTTTTACAATATCAACACTTAGAGGCCACTAGACCTGATTAGCTTGTTACAATATCAGCACTGAGAGACCACCAGACCTGATTAGCTTGTAACAATATCATCACTAAGAGACCACCAGACCTGATAAGCTTGTAACAATATCATCACTGAGAGACCACCAGACCTGATTAGCTTGATACAATATCATCACTGAGAGACCATCAGATCTAATTAGCTTGTTACAACATCATCACTAAGAGACCACTAGACCTGATTAGCTTGTTACAATATCATCACTAAGAGACCACTATACCTGATTAGCTTGTTGCAATATCAACAATGAGAGACCACCAGATCTAATTAGCTTGTTACAATATCATCACTAAGAGACCACTAGACCTGATAAGCTTGTTACAATATCATCACTGAGAGACCATCAGACCTGATTGGCTTTTTACAATATCAACACTTAGAGACCACTAGACCTGATTAGTTTGTTACACTATCAACACTTAAAGATCATCAAAACTGATTAGCTTGTTACACTATCAACACTGACAGACCACCAGACCTAATTTGCTTGTTACAATAGCATCGCTTAGAGACCACTAGACCTGATTATTTTATTACACTAGCAACACTAAAAGATCATCAAAACTGATTTGCTTGTTACAATATCAACACTGGGAGTCCATCAGACCTGATTAGCTTCTTACAATGTCATTACTGAGAAACCGCCAGACCTGAATAGCTTGTTACACTATCAACACTGAGAGACCGCCAGACCTGATGAGCTTGTTACACTATCAACACTGAGAGACCATCAGACCGCATAAGCTTGTTACAATTTCAAACCTGAATGGCCACTTGACCTGATGAACTTGTAACACTTTCAGCACTGCCACTATAATTTATATACTATTTAACACTCTACTTACACTGAGACCATCAGACCTGATAAGCCTGTTACACGTTCCACCGTGAGAGACCATCAGACCCGATTAGCAAGTTACATATCCACACTGACAGATCACTGGACCTAATCAACTTTTTACACTATCCACACTGAGGGATGATCAGACCTGATTATCTTGATACACTATCCACCTCAAGAGACCACGTCACCTGATTAGCTTGTTACACTATCCAAACTGAGAGACCATCTGGCCTGATTATCTTATAACATCATCCACCCTGAGAGACCATCATACTTCATTAGCTTGTTATGCGTTTTACACCGAAAGACAACCAGACCTGATTAGCTTGTTACAGTATCCACACTGAGAGACCATCAGACCTGATTAACTTGTTATACTATCCACACTGAGACACCATCAGATTTCTTTGGCTTTTTATACTATCTTCTTTTGGGGGCTGATTGCAGTTCAGAACCGCATTGTCACCATAACTATTATGTTTTAGAGTTCAGAGCAATAATCTGTCCAGCTACTGAGAATCTCTTGTTCTTCTTTAGGACATTTCTAAGACCTATTCTGGATAGTCGTGGACCTACCCTGTTTCTCTGAAGTTAGATCCCTAACCAGCTAGTATGCTTTCTTAATGTTGGCTTTGTTCAGGCAAGTTTCGATCTCTTCGCACTGATACCTATCCAGTCCTCCTTAGCTTTCTTCACTCCCTTCTGAAACCGCTGAGAGCAGCTCCTTTCAATAGCACCATCGTTCAGGTGTATGCACCATCATCTGGGCATGATGACAATTAGGTCGACCACTTCAACCAGCATCTCCAGAATATCTCAGCCCAAACACCAAAAATTTTCATTCTGGTTATACAAGGGGACTGAAATGCTAAAGTTTGGAAGGTTGCACAGGCAGACTAGGGAGGCGTTTTTGGACCAAACTGTAATTACCTGATTATCTTGTTACAATATCCACACCGAGAGGTCATCAGATCTGTTAAGCTTGTTACTTATTAAAACTGAGAGATAATCAGGTCGTATTAGCTTATTATTCTATCTACACTGAGAAACCACCAAACCTGATTAGCTTGTTACACTATCTACGCTGAGGGACCATCAGATCTGAATAGCTTGTTACACTCTCCATAATATTATTTGACATTTTGTTGATTTAGATATTAAATGTACCTTTATCGAATTTATGTGTAATTGAACCCCAAACTTTGACACACAATAAATGGCCAGATATCTACCCCGTCTGACCACACGCCTACCGTCGCATGGCGCGACGGAACTTAGTAGCAGACATGAGCTAAGAGGAAGGAATAAGCGGTCTATTAAAATACCAGGACAATAGAGTGTAGAGTTGTATGTACATGTCTTTAATTTAATTCAAATATTTCAATAGCTAAGTAAGGGGTTCCCCGGTAGTCTACTACTAAGAGGAAGCTTAATAGAATAAAACGTTAGCATTATTTCTGCAATTATTATAGATGGTAACTTATTTTTAAAACTTCATCTTGGTATTAATTATTTAATTTGTGATAAGTTATTTTTAAGCGCTTCATCTGGTATTTGACTTAGATTGCGAGGAACCCCTTGAATTGCTCTTATAAAAAACACCGGGTTAACTATGTGTTTAAGGTGGTGATTTATGGTAAATGTAAAAATCTGCATAAAACCACAAAAAAGTAAGATATCTCCCTGAAAGTTAGCAGACTTCTTATTTTTGTTGTTCTTAACAGTTTTAAAATACAAAATAGACGTACATGCTGCTTAAAAAAGTGTTTTATAAGGAAAGATCAAAGGGTAGTTTTCTGCGCAATAATCAAAAAAATTAACATCCTTATTGAAAATTTACGTAGTACAGAAGGTGCGTTATTGCATAATGAAGAGCGACCTAGCAATTATTTACTCCAACTCTTTCTCAAATTGTAATGTAGACCAGATGAAAACGGTAGCTTTTTCTCAAATGTTCAGCCATTAACAAGGTAATGTTCACTGCATGCATTTATTAAATATAGGGTAGGCAATATGTTCTATATAAGGGTTATCCTTTGGAAGCAAGGATCACACCAAAGAACTGAAAACTGTCGAGTGTACAAGTTTTCTGGGCCAGACTGGCTAGTTTCGGCCAATTAGGCCTCATCAGTGACCCTCAAATATTTTCAAAGTTCTACAATGGAATCAATGATCCCAAAGGACTAGAAAATAAAATCTACACTATGATGAAGGGCAGGGAGACTTTTTACGGTGACCACACAGTCCCAATCACCAGCTGTACACATATGTAACAGGTGCTATGCAAGCATACCTATGTAACACCTACAATATAAATAATACATTACTTACATGATCACTGGTGTGTAGATGAAATTGCTCAACCTTGATAAAATAGTCTCACCTGTTTCCCTTGTGTGTTTTGACAAAAAAATTTCGACACAGACCGCATCATTTTTCATCTGCTCAGCCTGATAATGTGTGAAAGAGTTTGAAAAAATAAATTGCTAGCTCGCTCTCCATTATGCAACAAGGAACTCTCAGCACTAAGTATATTTTCAATAACAATATTATTTTTTCAGATTATTGCGCTCAAAATTACCCTTTGATCTTTCCTTATAAAAACACCTATTAACATTAACAAATGCTGCATTTTGGGAGTCTGAATTGTCAGAAACAACATAAAGAAGGCATATGCTAAGTTTTGGAAAGATCAGTCGTATTTTGAGTGTTTTATGCAGATTTTTGTCTTTGCCCCAAATCAGTGATTTATCACCACCTTAAGGTAATTACAAAACAAAAAAGAGGTTGTTACAAAACGAGTGTCATAGTTCCAAATTTATTGTTCCAAAAATACTTGAAAATTGTGGCCAACCAATTTTGTTTAGCCACGATGACCATGTCGTTTGGGAACTATGATTATTTTTCGTCTGGTTAGCCAGGGGTAATAAACGTGCGTAAAAATGAGATTGCAAGCTGAATATAAAATTTCCTACCGTATGAAAGCGAAATATTGCAATACTTTCGGGTAGAAGCGCACATGTATAACACTTCAGTCGCTTCACAGATGAATATTCACATCCATTGGATTGTTATTGTTATTTTGTAGTCATGTAGATGTCAACGTATCCTTATCTACATATTGACAATAATACATAATAACATGTTATTAGGCTTATTAAACTTGATGGTTAATATTGTGTTCATCCAAAGATGTGTTCAATAATAATTATTATTGAAATAGCTATGTTTAAAAATTCTTCCGGGAACTGGCCCATTCTGAATGGAGCGCACACGCATATTAATTAGATAACGTCATAAGTGAATATGAATATCCATATGTCACTGTTTAAGTGAAAGTGGCCTCTTCTTCAAATTTGGGAAGACATGGATAAACTCATTGCCTGGCGTTGCATCATATGGACGCATTCCCTTTAGCTTTTTGGAGAACATCGTTTTGAGAATTGTACGAAATACGAGTGCTTGATTTCAGAGCCAAAATGTGCGAATTTGAATCTGGTCGGGATGAAGCCGGGATGTTTTTCCTGCACAGAGATTGGTCATTCTGGGTTGACTAACTCCGTATTGACCCTATGCAGGGAACTGGGTGGCGTTTGGAAGCGTTCCAGTACCATTGACATGTAAACAGTCAAAATAAACGCATCCATCCCAGATTCTGTGCGGCAAGCGCGTTTCTGCATTTAACTTCTTCTTCTTCTTCCAAAAAAAAAAAAACTATGTTGTACATACATGCATCAATCCACTTTCTTAGTCGTTACTGTCCAATTCTATGGAATTCATTAAAGGCGAAACTTTTGTCTGGAAAAATGAAGGAAATACGTCATAATCGTGTTATCACAAGATGTCAAATTTAGTAAAAGCCGACGATTACATGTTAATTGCAAACTTTATGCAGCCTAACCAGACATCTCTTGTGTTTAAATTGTACACTTTCAAACCCGATAACCGTCCAAATGGCTTTAAAGTCAAGAGCAGTGAAAAACTTCCTCACAAAAGATGCAAGTTCGAACTTATTTATCCTCCACCCTACAAGATCTGTCCGCCCGACGAGATCTGTACCTAGTGACTTGTTTGGAAATTTAAAATCCTATTTGCGTGAAATCAAATTACGTGATGATGACGAGCTCAGGGCTACCGGAAAAACATGGAACTTATCATGGTTGTGGACTTAAGGGACGAGTCATTTATTATCAAGTGGGAGTACGGGTACATTTTCATATGATTCGGGATATTTTACGACTCTCCCCCCGCCCCCAATCCCACCAAAACTTTTTTTCGAACCCCACAAGAATGTGACAAAAAAGCTGAAATAAATGACAAAAAACCTAAAGATCCCGCCCCATCTCCCCTAATCACTTCAATCCTACATTAACATCATAATTACCATATTCACTATTATGTGTCCAAATGACCAAATAGTCCAGGAGCCCAGAAAGAAAAGAAGAGGTTCGCTTTCCTTTAATAGTAGAGTTTGGCAACCCTACGCATTAAATTATACATTTATTTTACCATAGATTTTGGCCCGGAGACATTTCGAGAAACGCCCAGGAGACTCAAAAATGACGATCTGCTCACCTGAGTAATTTCAACAGAATATAAGCCTATCCTGCTGTGCTTCTTCCGGCAGTGAAACCAGCCTTTATTCAGCGATTATCTCTTCAACTATGGGTTTCGGCCTGTTCAAGATGGCTTCAGCATGACTTGACTTTGAGGCTGATGATTCTGTAGTTCTGGTAGCAATGGTTGTTGGACCTCTTGAGGGAGCGTAGTAACCAGCGACGGAGTCAGTGGGGTTGGCCGTTCTTCTGTTCTTCAGATCTTTTTACAGACCTTTCATGCTCTCTCCGCCTGCTGTTTCATACCGGCTATTCTTCATATCCCACCTCTCAACAGACAGATCGCAAACATCTCTGGTGACCCACAGCTTTGTCCTCTGCCGTTTCCTCCCAAGTATCCCACTGGCTGTGTCAGTCAATGCTGTATTGTAGTTTGTAATCATGCTATCAATGTCGTGTTATCATGCTATCTTATGAAGCGCGGTGGCTCAGTGGTTAGTGTACTTGACTCTGAAGCCAGAGGTCGTGGGTTCGATCCTCCCCCGGGATGAAATCTTCCTGTGTCCGAACGCGTTTTTCTAGCATCATTTGCAGGGATGATGGTAACAAGTGTGCCGTCCTTCGGATCGGGACGTTAACTGGAGGCTCCCTGTGCAGGGAGAGTCATCCCCTGTGCAGGTTAAAGATTCCTACTATAGCTACATGACTATATGTAGGCTTTCATCCTGCAACACCGGAGTGTAAACAAATACACCGTCTGTGTCCCCCTCTGGGATTAAGACGTAATATAGATAGATGGATAGATGTCTATGTCATCATCCCTCAGACTGATGAGTGGTGCAAATTTCCCACTTATTGTTACTTGGAACGTGCATGCCACATCAGACTTTTTGAACTTCTCACGGTGATACCTGATGCTTGCCTGGGTTGTCTTTCTGGTCTCCTTCAGACCAACTCGAGAGGTTATCATCGATAGGTAATGCACCCTTCCTATGTCTGCACTAAGAAAGCTCCTTGTCCTCCTCACTGGAACCGCTTCCTTACCCAGATATAGCCAATCTGGTCTTGATGCTTCTGTCTGGGCTGTGCTATGTCCACCTTGTGGATGATTTGCGGGGCCCGGGTATTTGTCAGTACTATATTGTTACAGTTGCAAATTTAGGAGTTTAAGACCTCTCTCATTTGTCTCGGCACTGCAGTAGGGTCTACATATGTCTCTCCAGTCGGTCTGTGATTCCCTTCCACTTACCATTCCAATCACCTTGTACAACCAGAATGTCCTTCGTAAGAATTGATCTATGATTTGTCATCTTGTTCAAATCTTTATGATAGTGACATTTAAAAGAGCTGCTTGCTGTACTTCTGCTGTGGTTCTTCACTGTTGTTCTTGTGAATATTTGTCTGGTCCGCTAGCAATCTTGCTACCTGTAAAGCTGCCCACTTTGCTTCCCGTCGTGCTTTATAGTAAAAAAATTAGAAAACAAGTAAAAATGGATGTTAAATGTTTTTGTATCATTTGTTCTTATTGTCCACATTGTTGCATTCATTGTCCTGTTCAGTAAACTGCGATTGTTTTGGTTTGGTTGAACCATTTACGGAGGCTAAGGGCGAGGTTTGGATCCAGTTAAGCATGTTTATTCCCCCCCACCCCCAGTAATCCCAAGGCGGTACTTCTCTTGTGGTTCCTTGATGTTACATTGTATTATATCCGCTTGTCTATGTTCATTAGCGGTTTGGTCTCCTGTTTTGCTACCAAATCTGCCCTTTGTTTTGTTTTGTTATGTAAGTTAAAAGTAAAATAGATACAAATAGATGCTGATGCTGTTTTTGATTAGGGTAGCTGAATGACCACCTGTTTGGAAAGAGCTGCTCATTGGTTTACCGTGCGTGTCTTTCGTGAACTTGTGTCGTTTTTCTGGTGTGTGTGTGTGCTTCTTTCCCTTTTGGTTTTGTGAGCAGGATGTGGGATTTGATTGTGTTAATTCCTGATCATTGCCTTCCTTTTTATTTTGCAAACGGAGAGTCTGCTGCAGCCTTGCTGGCTACCTAAGACAACACTGACCATGTTTTTATGCACTAGGAAACTTCTGTTTTACTGATGTAAACCTTGTGTCTGCCATCTGTTGGCATTTCACCACAGTTCTCAATGCATCTCTCAGAGCACCAGTATTTTCCAGCTGTGTCTGTCCATTTTGTTAATCAGCTCTTTAAGTTTTCCGGATGGCCTTAGAGCCCTCACGTTCCAGGTTCATACTGAGATGTTCTCTCCCTCTCATTTTCTTGACCTTTGTCACATCAGTCGCACACTTATCAACCACTTCCTTAAGTCAAACGGTAGGCATGATCATTGTTATGCCGGGCCGCGACAGACCCAGTGTGCAAGTATCATTACGTCTGTCTTCCATAGTGTTACTTGGACAAAAATCAACATGATGGAGCCCTTTCTTCTCCAGGCTGTTTATGTTGACCACAGCCGAATTCCATGAAAATTATATGGCTCGCTTTGGTCAGGAACACGTGTCCGTTGGGTAAGGGAGATATTCCATCCTGGGCATTGAATTATTCTAGGAAGACGTTCACTCTATGATGTTGGGTCTACACCAACCCTAATTGATCCCTAGGGTTGGGAGACTCAATGAGGTGGAAGCGGCGTCTTGTTTTTTCCAGAAGCCACTGAATATAATATATACAATTAGACTCAAAGGGACAAGCTCATTAGGCCTATACCTGTCAACAGTGATCCCTTAAGTCTAGATGTTGTACCAAGCTGAGCAAGTCTCGCTCGGATCTTGCAAGTAACACACGACTGTTGAACTCATGTTGGAGCGCTACACTGGCCGTTGATTTCTGCTAGTAACCCAGTTAATATGCTGTTTTCACAGGTGTTGTTCAGCACGTTTTGTTTACAGACCTAGCAATGAACTCCTAGGTGGACTGCCAACCAAGGCTAAGGATTGCACCTACCCTACTACATGTAGTTCTTATTACCCTCCAAGGCAGATGAGATCCATCTGCCCCCATGCAACCGTTAGTAAAGGACTGCATGGTACCAGTCGCAGATTTTTTTCTGCCTGGCCAGGGATTTCTTGTTTGCACAGATGCATATCCAAAGTCTTGTGCTGCAAGGCATTACTTGCCCCCACTGCTGTATGTTCTGTATTGTAGTGGGAGGTTCAGTTCAATTCCGCTGGAGACAGAACCTTTCTAACCTATACAGGGCTCCATCGCACACAGCAAAGTCACTGGCTTGTCCACTGCCTATCAAGCATGTATAAACAACCAGACTCACAGGGCCAAGGTTATTGGGCCTATCCCTAACTACAGTGACCCCCTTAAATCTAGATGCTTTAGCATGCAAATGAACAGAAACAAGCAACTGTGGAAATCGTCCTGAAGCAGGTGAAGACAGTACAGACGATTAGGTTATACTATGCACTTATGCACTTTAAAGTTCGAAATAACCCTGGTTCCACAAGTATTTAAAATGAAATCATATCTTTATACAGTATATTGGAATCATATTGTGCATTTTGTATAAGTTGTATTTTACATATGAATATGTCCATATATAACATACATAAATATGTAACATATACAAGTCAGTAGCACATATAACTCTGTATATATTCCCCATTAATTTAACAGGCTACTACCTTGTCGTGGTGAGGGAACATTTTTGATACATATTAAACAGGGTTGCGGCTAACCGAAGGGTAGACTTTTTTTCAGGGTCTATATAAAATTAATATTAATGACCGGCATGTGTGCCAAATTTGCTTTAGAGACGAAATTCATATGTTTATTTAAACATTTCATTATTCGAAATTCAAACGAAAATGTGTTATTCCATGACAATAAGACACAGTTGTAGCTTAGATGTAAATAGCTCGGTCATTGGTTTCAGAGAATTTTGCATTCATATATCCCGTTTTACCGTGGCACGCCCGTTTTCTCGAACAAAAATGTTATGCACTTAAAACCTGTCACAGGCTATATGCAAACCCTCCATACTAACATAATATTAAAATCTTTTAGCAGTGAATCAGAACATAACATTTTTATAGGGTGGGATCAAAATTACGAAAATTTTACTCCTGGTAATTTTCCCTTCGGTGAAACCTAACTCACCTTGAAGGTCTTATTCGTTAGATCACATATGTGGCAACGTATATATGGGTCAAGTTTAATACAAAATTAAGACGACAGGATTTTTTTTTTTTAAGATTTAAAAAAATGAGAGAAAATAGTCATTTTCGTCATTTTTACAAATTCACCCCTCTAGCGCCCCAGAGGGATTTCTCAGAACGTCTCCGGGCTTTATTTTGTCCAGAGGGTTACAGGCTATAACATCCACATGGGTGCCAAACTCTGCTCTTTAGGGAGAGCGAAGGTGTTTTCTAGCGTAGCTACAGATTTCGGGCCTAGCACTAAAATGTATGACAACAATAAACATTTTCTCTATTTTTGAGGTGAATTATTTATACCGATTAACGTTCCATTTAATATTTTCCGCATTTTTTTTCTGTATATCCTCACCGGGAATTTTGATGCAGAATGCTCTATAAAGCTGTTAATAATATTAAACGGAGTCTGGGGACAGAGCCCCCAGAAGCCAAAGCGGTTTTGTTGATGACCGGCCCCTTGAGATTTGATGACACAAAAGCATGAATTAATTCTACTGATGTGCATGATTTCATAGATTAATTTATCCTGGTCTACTAGCAAAGCAAATCAATGAAAATACTGGCAGCAAAGCGCGTTTGATAGCTCGTCTGACTCAAGAGCCAGAGGTTCCGGGTTCGATACCCGGTCCAGCTACATACCTTCATTTCTCCCTCCACTGATTCAAGATTCAAGAAGGGCAGTTGTCAGTTACTGCCGAGCGTATGTGCACTTAGTTATGGTTAACCCTTAGTGGGTCTTAACCTGCCCAGGAATGGTATGGTTAGGTTATCTGACCGTCAGGACATGACTACAGCTGTTTACCGTGGACATAAAGCAATAAAACAACGACGACAATGAAAATATTTTTTTCAGGTGATGGAGCGGGCATTGTTTTTTTACTTATGTTTCCAAGTTTGAAAGAATAGAAATAATCTGAAAATGTTAGCGTAATGGGGAATCTGTGGGGAGGGGGCTGCGTAATACGAGACCGTTTTGGTGAAGTGAAGACTTATTGAAGAATTCTAACCCCGCCATATACCGAAAACTGGCCCCATCCCACGCCTGCTTCATGGCTTAATGGTTACCGCCTACCCCTCCTCAGTAGATAACCAAAAAGAAAATTCCGCCCCTTCCTGAATGTAGCCTCCCCCCACAACCCCCAATGAATGTAACCACCACCCCAAACTGGAAATACATGACTCGTACCTAATGAAGGTATGCTTGAGACCCTTTGATAAAGATGAAATTAATTTTGACAAATTACGATCTGTTTGCACAGCTTTTTGTACTTCATGGTAGGCCTACTGAAAGAGTTCTATAAACTCTTCCCACGATTGTCAATGAATTGTTTTTCGAGGCGCAGCCTCGTATAATTTCGATATTGTTCCACATTTCACAAGATTCCACCGGTCAAATAACGCGTATGCCAAAATTTAGCCAAGGATATCAAAGGTCAATGAATATTCAATCTTCGTTTTTTCTCGTCGTACTGCACTGTGAATGCTAGCGCTCTGTCTTAAATCAATTCAAAATGTTTTTCTTGTTTGTAATTTTACAAAAGAAATGTTATCAAAAAAGACGAAGATATTCAAAACTTTTTTTTTCTTCGACATAGATCTACTTTCGATTTCTACTTTTGGTTTAATACATACAAACTAGATGTTTATAACTATTTTGAAATTCTGGAATTCCAAATCGGACAGCTCAATTTTTAGATAGGTCGTTGTCGCCACCCAGTGTCAAAATTACGGTTGTGGCTGCCTACCGAAATAGCTTACTTATTCATGAAAGTTATTGTCAAATCTTCAACTAGATACATATAACAAAACACAGTTCCATTTAATCTGCGCCGATCATCTTTTTTTTTAAGATTTTTCTTGTTTTAGGTGAGTCATATTTTGCCGGCATGATGCAGATGTGGGATTTTTTGATAAAGATAAAATGAGTTTTAACAGAATTACGGTATTTTGACTTTAGTAATTTTGAGCATGATATTTTTTCGCATGTTAGGGTAGAGAGGGTGTGTAAGTTGTAAGCACTTGCCCCCATGCCTCAGCTAGCCACTTTGCATGTATGTGTGTACTGTCAGTATACACATTATTTGTGAGTAGCAAGCTGAGGCACGGGGAGAATGATAGTCTACAACTGAAAAACTGAAAAGTGGGTGGGGTATTTAGACCCATTGCGTCTTAAAATCAGGCTAGCAGATTTTATATTGCCATATTATTGCATGCTATATGCAGTTGTAGTATTTACTTTATTTTAAGCATGTTAAACAAATAAAATTCAGTAAATAAGAAAAATCGAAATTTTGGTGTAATTTTGATGACCGAAAATTCCACTTACCCCCTCTTGAGAAAGTCAGTGAGAGTTGGTCTGCAGACGTAATGTTTTATCAAAATCAATATGAAAACTTCTTTATAATGCATTAGTCTACATGTTTATGCTAAAATCATCAGCATTGGCATCCCGTGGAAGCTGCAGTAATTTGTCGAGAAATAGGCAAATTTGCATGGAACCTGTCAGAGGTCCTTAGGTATGCACACATAATTCTCCGCAGTTTGTTCAACTTTGATTTTGGTGGAAAATATTGCAGACTTCTGGTCGATAGAGGGAAAACTTTGATAAGAGTTGAACAAATTGGGAATCTGTGAACATCAATGTATATTCAAGTTCTGGAGCGGACACGGAATCACACCTAAAGTAAACAAGGTATAATAAGTCAAAAAGTAGGAAAGCAAGGGTTGTCATTCGTCTTCGCAACACATCGTCCTGACATATTCTACATACCTGTGAAGCATCATGAGAATATTTTGAAAGGTATTCAAGTTCTAGAGCGGACACACAATCACACCTAAAACCATCGAAGGGAAATTACACAAAAAGTAAGAAAGCAAGAGTTACCATTTTTGCGTGCGACACATTGGCATGACCTGGTCTACATATTCGTAAAGTATCATGAACATATTTTAAAGAGTATCCATATCTACATAAATGTTAAGTATCATGAAAGTATTCCAAAAGGTATTCAAGATATAGAGCGGACATGAAAATATTTACAGACGGTCGGACGGACGCCACGCTCATCGCTATATCGGTGGCATACCTTAGAGCTCATGCGATCAACGGATTGGGTCTGCGCTCAGGCACAATCTAATCTGGATCGTCCGCTTTCTCGTGGATTATGTAGGGTCAACCGATTTGACCTACCGACTTATGCGGGGAAGCGGGTTGGGCGGGTTTTCACTTTTGGCACCTGGACACTGGATCTTCCGGCGACGCCACTCGTATGTTTCTTGGCCAAACCAGGTGCAGGAATGCATGTCTACATGCATGGGATGCATATGCGTACACTCAAGTATGCGCGTACATGTGCATGCTGGTTGCACATGCGTTCGGGCACAAACCCATTCATTATGCTCTTCTAATCGTCCTGATATGACTGAAATACCGTTGAAAAGAAACTAAAATCTCTTGGCATCCATCCATCCATCCATCCATTCATGCATCCATCATCCTATCATCCTGTTGTGGCCGCTATTTTCACCCAGAACTTCAGGTAGAGCGAGGTATCTTGTGGTATGACCTGGTGGCATCAGTTGGCCCCCGTGGAGGTATGTCTTGGCACAACACCAAAGTCGCCTCATTGATGCGGATATGGTGAGTGCTACGACGCGGGCCTCTTTCGGGCAGGAAGAGCTGGTCTTGATTTATCGTCCTACTCTCTCTCGATCAATTATTTTGTCTGCGGTTTCGACATACAAGCGACCTGTGCTTTCTATTTAAAGCAGCCATAAATCCAATTGTTGTATCTGCTCTAATGTTATATATCATTATGTGACCTATGTGAGTTATGAATAAATAGTTCAATCGGTAAGCAATATATAACAGGGCTTAGCTACTCATCAATCATCATGGAATGGCCTTTCATAACAAAGTCACCGAACGGGAAACAAAATGCTTGTTCACGTGCATTCACCTACTTTCATTATTATAATGACAGCGCAGCAGTTTGATAAAGAAGGACTTTCATACCCGTATAAAATTATATAAAATTCAACAGGAAAACACTTTTGTGGAAAGAATTTGGTACTTTTACTATTTGCGGGAACTTCATATCTATTCAATATAGGATAGACAGGGAACAGACACCGAATGTGGATTTATTTGCAAATAACGTAAAAGTAACCATAAAACAAGATATTTTGGACGAAAACTCTAGCGGCGATTGAAGTCGTCACTAAATTCCGCTTGTACTCAACTACGAAAACAATTTATGGGCCAATTTAGCACTGAAGTTCGTGAAATCAAATATTCATTCAAATTGCAAACCAAATAGTATCGTCTGAAAATGAAGGAAAATACCTTAAACTGCGCCGCAGTCATGTTACTCGTTCAATTTCTGGCGCCACAACTTCTTACTTGCGTGACTCAAACATAACCGTAATAAAGCATGTAATTCCAAAATTGTGTGTACATTTAAAGTGCTCGTTTATAACTAATTGCTGAAGGCATACAATCATGCAGCTTTTTAATAAACGTCGTTTATATGAATGTTGATGCAATATATAGGAGAAATCATCAATATTTTATTGAAGCAACACTAAACAAATCGCAGTCGTATAATATCTTGATACGTTTATCATACTTGATCTAATATGCACTGCATATGATGTTACTGCACCGCAGTGTTGTTACTCTGGTAATTGGGGTGGTCTTTACAAAAAAAAATTCCGGATCATCGTGACCAGTAGCGACTCTCACGTATGAGCAAGCAAATCAGAATCGATGACTGTCCGATTAATAATAGCAACGCCGGTAACTATCCACATTATTGGTGATACCTGGGCCTACGCAAACAGTATAGACCCTTTTCAGATTATTTTTATAGGAGCAGTCCGATCAGGATCTGCAGTATGTTACTGTAAGAGTTTTAATTAAAGGGACAAGTAGGTCGGCGCATGCAGTGCAGACCCAATGCAGATTTCTACTAAAGGAGCAGTCTGATCAGGGCCCACAGTGTTTGCAATCAGACCATCTGCATCTATTGGACGCATAACTGCAGTATAAATCCAAACTATCCAATTTTAGGGCATTTGAAATATTTTTTTTTTTGGTGTACCGATTTTTAGATGTTTACGGTATATTCAGCCGAAAATTTTAAGACATCGCTGGATAGCAAATACAGTAACAATTTCTTTGAGTTTAAACGTTAGTCAAAGTAACATTATGTCACGGATAACAATGAGACGTACTGAAAATGTTTCGCTTCAGATGTTAACTGTTAAAGAAAGTTTAAAGGAGCCCAACAACACGAAACAGAGAATTTTAAAAGGACTTTGTTGTACAATTAAATAAACGTCAGCTAGCCCATTCGTGTTTTTCGTTTAGGGTCTTAAGGGCCGTTCCTTATAGATTTTATCTTTTATTATTATCTTAACGACAGCTGGTGTTAAGCGCCGTGTTGCGGTTGTGAAACGGCTAACCGTACTTTATCATTAAGGCTCATTTGACTTTTATGTATGTGTTTTGTTTTATTTCAAAAACATCGAGCTGAGTAAGAGGTAAACTGTAAACTTCACAGGGTATAATCGATTTCGCTTATTTTGCTTCCTGCAGAGACTGTCCGTCGTATATTGGCCCGCCGAGACTGTACGCTAAATTTGCTTCCTGCAGAGAACTACGGCCTCCGCAGACACAGAAATGACAAGTTTCGGCAAGGAAATATTGCTTTTATTTTCTCATATATGTTCATATCTACCATCTAGCTATTTCGCATACATTATGAAACAAATACCTTGAAATTCCATGTAACAAAAATGCAAAGGTCTGCCATGGCTCCAATGCCATTCCAACCGTACATCAATACAAATATGGCGTGAACTCGGTAATTTTAAGTCAGAGGTTATCTCAAAGAAAAGCAATGCTGGTTCAAAGAGGAAGTCTGTCGAACCTTTCAGCTTTTCAAAACCAGAACCAGTCTCAAAAAAACAGTGTTTACGGTTATAACCAACATAATGTACGTGAACAATGTCTGATGCAAGTGTTTATTAATCTTTTAATTGAATTAATTCATCTCAAAAGGTTTGAAAAGTTAGATCCTTTGGAAGCTAGGCATACGCTTAGACTTGCTTTAACTGATTTTGTTTATGACCAGCACTGAAACAAACGAATCGAAAATAACAGATTCGGTTGTATGGTGGAAATTCATCGGCAGTAATCTAATCTAAAACAATTATCAACGCCCCTCGAGCATAGGCTTAAGCTGACTCGGACATTTCAGGAAGCACATGGACATGGGTGTTAAAGGCAGTATTTTCAAAATAAATCCAAATGAGCTCTGTGGTCCAAAAGGACCATTTCATTTAAACTGCAAAAAACAGAGAATTAAATTATTTGAGAATCAGTTATTGATCTGAAAAAAATCACACTTTTCCATTTATGTATTTCAGGTCGCATCCAGCATGTAATTCGAGAGGAGCATGGCATACACCGGTTGCCATGCTCCTCTCGAATTATAAGTGAGATGATACCACATATCTATTACTATAGATTTTATGGCATTACCAGTTGTTGTGCTTAGTACCTTGGCAGAATGACGTCTCCATGGCACCGCTTTGGCATCGATATGAACTCTTAGTTGTAGTAACATATATATGACGTCATTGGTTCCAATTTTCAATGACAATACAAATAGAAATTCTGTCAATATGAATTGGTAGCGATTTGAGAGACGCAGTAGAAACAGAATTAGTAGACTCAGTATGAATTATGAGGGACAAATGTATTTTATAATGTCAAAAATAAGTCTGACTTTACAACATCATGAAATATATCTATATGTAATATATTCTATCAATAACACCCCTGGTTAACTTTGTTTATACAAGGTCTGTTACCAAACGAAAAAGAGTCCTAGTTACAAAACGACCTGGATATCATGGTTAAACAAATTTGTTAAGCCACGATAACCACGTTTTTTTCGGAACTATTTTTTTTGTAACAGCCTCTTTTTCGTTTTGCAACAGCCTTAGAAATATAGTTAAGCAGATGTGAATCATAATAAGACCTAAAGTGACAAATATGAATAAATGATATCAATAAATTAATATATGATACCATCGAATTAATACACCATGGCAAGTGAGAGGAATGTTAGAAGTTTTGAATAAGTGGCAGACTCCTGCGTAATATATACGGGTATTAATTCATTGCAACACCAATGAAACGAAATCATATTGCTAGTCGTGATATTGGGCTATACACCTGCAGATACCATAAAAAAATACTGAAGAAATAAACATTTGTGTGAAACAATTTTTTCATGAAATGTTCTTGTGCTTTGCAGATAGAAGTTATTTATAAATATCACAACTGTGTTTATCATCTTTATTATCTCTCTATAGTATAAAGCCGTGCCTATTTCTTATGGACTGTGTAATGCCATATTTAGTGCTCCAGATAAGAAGGGATAACAATAATAATTAACGGGTAATTTTCCATATTTCTGCACCAAAACACATTCTGTGATACTGGTTTAAATAGAACTGTCTCATCGAGGCGGTTCTAATGAAGGGTCACAACATACGTTTTCGATGAGACGTAAGACAAATTTATCTCAGAATTATCCTCAAAACCCCAGTTTATCTGGACCTTTTTTATTTTTTTGTGAGTTTTATTACCACAAAATAAGAGCAATTACATAAACTCATTTTAGTGGAGTATACTGTTTACTGTCACAATAGACAGTAAACGCTGTAGATAGTAGACGCAGTAGACAGCAAACAGTTAATAGCAAACACTGAACAGTGTAGCATTTAGGGGTAGGCAGTACAATGTAAAAATGTAAACGGAAGGAATCGTTTATGGAATTCCATATAGTTCTCGTTTTTTTTTTCAGTTAAATTCTGTATTGACTAAAAGTGATTTCATAAGTTTTGACGATATCACTTTTATATCATCACTAATGATGATATCACTTTTGAATATATGTTGTTTAAGAAATAGATTCTTGCTTACAGTGATTTGTTGCTCAATATATCACTGGTTGGAGGTAGTCGTAAAGTGATATATCATGAGCGCGAAGCGGGAGTGATATATTCACTTACCACTGACCGACATTGTTAAAAGGTATTACATGTATAGTGTTTTCCATTTTGCATGTTACTAAAATATGAATGAAGATACGCAAGAAAGGTCACGGTCACAAACCATAACCCACCCAAGACACCGAAAGAAGAAAAAGGGAAACTAAAGACAAGAAAAGTCTAAAGCAACTCTCTTAAGTACTTTTGGAGATTAGATTTTAAGTAATTGCTGTGCACGAATACGGTAATCACTTTTTATCCAGCCATTACTCTCTCTCTCTCTCTTTCTCTCTCTCTCTCTCTCTCTCTCTCTCTCTCTCTCTCTCTAGTATATTCAGTATAATTACCTTTACATCTTTTAACATCTGTTGCATGACCATGGGACTACTTCTGACTGAAGTTGTGTCCAAACTGTCTCTTCTTGAAGCTCTCCACAAATCCTATGATACCAACTATCACATTTATCACAGTTAATCCATTCCTCACCAGGAACGTATTACCCTTTGCATTCCTTGCATTCATATTTTACTGCACTTCTCCCTTTTCCCTTGCCTTTTCCTTTAGTAGGCACTTTAGAACGTTTCATTTTCTTTCTGCTCGAAGATGATGATGGTTTACATGGTGTTAAAAGTTCCGGGTTTAGCATTCTATCAACTGTCATGATTTCTAACCTCAACGATTTTGCTATTAACAGCCACCGTTTTTTTTTTTTTTGCAACACCGGTTTTTTGCAAACTTCACTTGTCTTTCTTGTCTTCCTAGACACTTAAAACCACTTAAATACATAAATATAGGTCATAGACATTAATTTCTATATGTTTTGAGCCAAAAAATATTTAGTCTTGGGGTTGAAATAACGACTCGAACTTAAAAATCCCATGGGAAGTTTGAAAATCCCATGGGAAAAAAATTTTCCAGTGGGATTTTTTAAAATTCCCATGGGAAAATATTCCCATATTATCAAATGGGAATATTTTCCCACGGGAAGAATGAGAAAAAATAAAATGTTTGTTTTATGTCTTATATCTTCATATTAAGTCATAAATATTGTCGAAAAAAAATATCACGGCTTAATTCAAAAGTTTACTTTTTCCCGCGGGATTTTTTCCGATTTTGCTATGTGGGAAAAAAAAAAACATGGGATTTTCCGATTTTTTAAAGATAGTTTATTTATGAAAAAATGTCTACTGAACAAATCAATATACATATATCTGTATCATAATGCTGAAATAATGCCTATATTTTAATATTTATATTTCCCGTGGGTAAAATTTTTCCCGTGGGATTTTTCCCCATTTTAGGAAATGGGATAAAATTCCCACGGGAAAAATATATTTTTTTATCTGACACTAATTTGACACCAGTACTGTATAACAATGATGTCGGTGATTATGTTTAAGTGTCATAATAATCCATTTTCGACTAAATAGTTTTTTAATTTTTCCCACAGGAATTTTTTCCCGCAGGAAATTTTTCCCATGGGATTTTTTCCCGTGGGAAAAATCAATTTGGATTTTTCAAATATTGTTTCCATTTGACAAATTTTGTGTAATTGTGTTTTAGAAAGGATAACATCTAATTTATTATCTTTTATCTTAACTATACCATATTTATCCTATTGACGGTGCCTTATGCATGTAATTAAGATGAGCAAAGCGGACACCGGAAAGAACATGAGGTAAATACTGAAGGCAGAAGTGAAAAATATTATCAAGGAATAGCTGATGAGGTTTAAAACTGAGTTGGGCATTTAAGCATCCTTGAAGACATTTGGCCCAACTGGCTTCTCGTCCGAATCGCCTTGTCAGTGCGGTTCAGATAAGGAGACTCAATATGACTTTATGCCGATTTAACAGATAAAAACGTTAATTATCACAAATGAGACTCTTTTTTTATCCAGAGCTTTTGGTGAGCATTTGATGCAACCTTCTTTGCATGTATTTGCTATATCTATTGTTGTTGTTTTCTAACAGAACTACGAGCTATCACGTATTAATGTGCGTTAAGATCCTGTGCGTTAGAGGGTTTTCACCTCGTTTGTAGAAATATCTGTACAAGGCGAAAACTTTTACAATTTGCCATTTTCTTCTGCTTACTACAGCTTCTATTTCACCCGTTTACAAGAGGACATGATATACAGAATAGTATCCTCATCTGAGGTCTGACATAGTGCCTGGTTTTAAGATGGCTGATTCAATAAGTTTGTTTATATGAAAAGCAATGCAGTTACAGTTGTACTTTAAAGAACGGACGCGAAGAGTTGTCCAAGACAGTAATCCTGCTTTCTGTGTTGGAGCAATATGGGGTAATATAATCCGTTTCGAAATATGGTCCTTCGGGAATTAACCAAATATTAGATATTTATGGCAAAATGGCTACAGGCAAGCCATATTCGAACTAAATGTTAGCATACCATCACGGTCGCGGACGAAGACCTGTTTACACGGATTCACTTGTACTGGCAGCTCACCTTCTTCCTTGGCTTTCTACAACTGCTGGCCAGCATAGAGTTCTCGAATGCGTCCTTGTCTCTGAGTTCTGTTTTTTTTCTTTCTTTCCGAAGGCAAAAGAAGAAATGGGAAGACAATATTAAAGAGGGGACCAGGATAGACTTTGCCAGCTCAGCTAGGGCAGCAAAGATAGGACTCCGCAGAGGGTATTGTTATAAAGTCATCAGTTAGCTGTACTTGCAAGAGTATGGGATGCACTAGACCATTCCGAATATACCTTATTACACAACATTACACAACGTGCAAACAGTGAAGACTCAGCCCAGACTGCGCATTCGTGTATTAAGTTAGAGTCTTCCGCCGTTTGCTAGCTGAAGTGCAACGTTATGATCATTTTGTATTTGAAGTGCAACGGTATGATTCTGATTGTCTTGTGCAGATGCTTACTTGCTGTGCGTACACGGCAATGTAACTTTTCATATGCCTTCGCTGCTCGAATATGAGAACACCTCTCATGTTTTCAGACATTTTAGCAAAGGAAAACTGCTTTCGCAACTTCCTATTTGCATCACCCGAGGTGGAGCCCTTCCTAATGATAAATAAAAAAAATAAATAAAAAATAAATAAAGCCTGTTCCCTTCACGTGTTTCTCTTACTTCAAAGAATTTACGTTCAGGAAAGGTACCTTTGCAGTCAGAAAATATCCATTTGAATGATTTTATACATGTTTGGCCACAGGGTAGGGGCAGATAAGGCCTAGGACCAAATCCTGATCACAACAAGAAGCTTTTACTACTTCTATCGTTTGTTGCTAGTTTTAGAAAAATCTAATATGAATTTACATAGCTTTTATCATCATTTTATGCAAGAATAAAGTCTCGGGGTAGAGGGCGACAAAACACATATGGAAAATTATGAGCACCACAGGATGCTATAATTACCCGGATTGTTTGCTGAAAGTTTGAGACAAAAAAAAAACACTTTCTAATTCTGTTTTTATATACATTTTTTTGATTTTATGCATGTACATATAGTGCCAGGGAAGGAGCAAGTAACCGCTGATAACAAAATTTCGATGATAAAGCAAAGCTGTTGTTACTTTGATCATTTTTGTGAAGTTCCATCGTGATATTCAACCCCAGATCCAGGGGGGTGGGCTTTTGGGCTTCATATGCCCCTGGACTATATTGTCTGGGCATGCAAACCATTATACCAGCTAAATAACCTATAGGGCTATAAAACATTTGGATAAGTAAAAACGATCACGGTTCTCTCCCCAAACCCCGCTATCGTCCCATCCCGCACACACACACATGACAAAAATATATAATAAATATACTTCTACATACTTTTACTGTTTAAGTTGAAAACCATCACAAAATCTAAAAAAAAACTGACAGGTTTAGTTATGTTGACGGTAATTCCCTTGAACGGCTGGTTGGTTGGTTGTGTTAGATTTAACGGCTGTATGAGAATTTCAGTCTACATCGAGCCATCATCCAGTCAGAGAGAGAAAGAAAAGAATATGTATACAGAGGATAGAGACCATTAAAAAGACAACCCCCGTTCTACACCTCCTGCAAGCACAGCCGGCCATTGCCTCATATTTATTCCCCTGTTATTTCGGTTCTACCATAAACACAGGGTATAATCGATTCCGCTAATTTTCGCTTCCTGCAGAGACTGGCCGTCGTATATTACTTCCGCCGAGCCTGTACGCTATATTTGGCTTCCTGCAGAGAACAACGGTTTCCACCAGGACAATTCTGAAGGGGTTCTGAGGTAAAAATTTGTCTAAAACATTCAGTAGCAATCAGAGACCTGCCACAGTCATAAATTTAAGGTTGCAAAATTTTTTGTAATCAAACTTTGCAAAAAAATATTTTCTATGTTGGACTCTCATCCTGTATTTTGAATTTGTTTTAAGAAAAAAACAAAAACAATGCATTTATTTATTTTTATTTGTAAATAATTGGTTAAAATACAATTATTTTCCTATATTACTATCATATATCGTTACCAAATCATGTGCTAGTTCCAATAAATGTGAGATTTACTAATTTACTGCATAAAACGGCAATAAAAACTGCACTGTACGGCGTCCAATCCTATCAAGTACGGCTTCCTTGCTATTGCAAAGAAGCACTGTACGGTTTCCGCAGGCAAAATATCAGATAAATCAATGTTTTTTCCCTAAGTATAATTAAATCTACTACTTTTGTGGTCTTTAAATGATATGTAGAGCTGTGTTCCTGGCAGCTGTTGTTTTCTAGAAAATTTTCATGGAAACTATGCATTTTATAATGCACCAGCCTGAGGGAGACAAGAACACCATTTGTTGATGTTGCATACATGGTTTAAATGCAGCCGACAGATGAAAATATCATAGATGTCTATGTGTACATTTGTTTCGGTAGTCTGCCACCCGAAAGGCCCATCTTTCACAAGAATGTATTTTATTAGTAGGTTTTAGTTCAAAAATCCTTTTTTTTTCAGAGATGGTCTGCTGCAAAAGCCCCACTTTTTTTAACATGTTTAAGAGGGGACGCACCCTAAGCTACTCAAGTAAACCTTCAGAAGAACACATAATAATCACGTTCAAATATAAATACCACCCGTCGATAGCTCCCCCACACCTCCCCCAACTCTGTTCTCCTTTGCTTTGGTTTAAATAGTGTATATTTCGGAGTATATATTACGTTTCGTTTTTTCTCTTTTTTCACATATCCGGGTTCTACCTGTTGAACACCATAAACGACATATTTCTGTCTACTGTGCCCTGTTTACTTCAACACTGATTTTGAATGCGCCAAGTTAATGTCGTGGTAAACAGTGCACAGTAAACATTTAGTAAACTGTGGACAAATTTTATTCTATTCTATCCCATAACCTTACTAGGTTATTGGGGCACCACAGATGACTTCGAAACATTCCCTTTCCACCTTGTCAAGTTTCAGCTGCTCTAGTTGAGCTGGCAGAGTCCATTCCTTTCCACTCTTTAATATTGGCTCTCCACCTCTTTTTCTATCTACCTCTTCTTCTTTTTTCCTTTCACTGTGCCCATTAGATAATAATGATAAAAGTTTAGATCCTTTAAGAGCAAAGAAAACATTCATAAGTAAGAAGTTGGGCCATACCGCGGTTTCGGCTATTCAAGCCTCATCAGTGACCCTTTAAATCTGGCACAAGGAGCCAGAGGAAAAAAACAGTAAATTTGCAGTTTTAACATGGCAGTCGTCTCAAAGACTGATATAAGTCGAAAAATACCAAAATATTTCAAATTTGTTTAGAAAATGAATCTAAACGTATGATCATTTCTGACTTCTCAGAATATATTCCATGATCTCAAAGGACCAAAAGGAAAATATAATCTGCACTATAGATGAGTGCGGGGAGACTTTTTACGGCCGCCACACGGCACAACATCCAGCTGCAGTGATAGTAAATAATGATAAAAGTTTAGATCCTTTAAGAGCAAAGAAAACATTCATAAGTAAGAAGTTGGGCCATACCGCGGTTTCGGCTATTCAAGCCTCATCAGTGACCCTTTAAATCTGGCACAAGGAGCCAGAGGAAGAATCGTCTTTGCTAAACCAGAAGACGTGAGACGTGGCCAAACCACCTAAGTGTCCGTTTTTTTACCAGGTTCAGGAGTTCAGCGGACTCTGCAATGGCTGTTTGGATCTTTCTGCGAACCTCCTCATGGGTTATATGGTCCTTGTACGAAATGTTCAGTAACCTTCGGTAGCATCTCATGTCAGAGGCCTGCGTTCTTTTCTCTAACTCTGTTGTCAAGATCTATGATTCACAGGTATACAGAAATATGGAAATGACAAGGGGTGAATAAGTTTCACCTTTGATCCGAGAGATATGTTGTTATCTCTCCAAATGGGCTTCAGTTTTGTTAGAGCTGCAGTGGCTTGTGCAATCCTTGAGAGAACCTCCTTTTTAGAGCCATCATCTGGGACAATTGCTCTAAGATATTTGAAGCCTCTTATCGTACCTAGCTTCTGCCCTTGTACCTTGATCTCCCTCTGGATGCCATTGGCGCTGTTTGTCATCAGTTTGGTCTTCTCAGCACTACTCTCCACCTTATACCTTGTGCAGGTTTTGTCGAGACTGTCAACTAGGGCTTCTTGTTCCTGCTCTTCCTCCGCATTCATCAGGTCTGCACCAGAAGCCTTGTCGTAGAGCCGCTCAATGGTGCGAACTAGATTTGCACTGATTTTGTACTTCCGCATGTCAGTCCGTAGGGCTGCATGCCAAACCCTGTCAAAGGCTTTTTTGAAATCAGTGACGACATGGTGCAGAGTTTGCTGATGCTGGAGACACTTTTCACAAAGGATTCTAAGTTGCAGATCTGTTCGTTGGTGCTCCTTCCAGCTCTGAACCCAGCCTCTTCTTCAGCGATTATACTTTCGGGCAAATGGGTACACTTTCAGGGGAAGCAACTGTACTATTTTCTTGTTTGCTTCCCTTCTCAATGAAGGTCAACTCTTGAAGGAAAGAGTTTGCTCCACTAGATTTTTGTAAGAGTTTAGTCAAAAAGGGGAAGCCGACAGGAAGTCACATAATGGCCTCCCCCCCACCCCCCACCCCCCACACCCCACCCCCCCCCCCCCTGTAATAATGCCCGAAAAGCATGACGGTGTATCAGTCACCAAGGATTCTAGGTAAGTGGGATTATTGATGATAATTTGGGGATAATTTGTCTTAACTCTCCAAAATCAGATATGTCTTTGGAAGATGACTCTAATGATTGGTCACAACAGAAGATTTTATTGAGACTTACAAAAATGGTCAGGTCAGGCAAAATTTGCTACTGGTACCAGGTAGTCCAGTAATACCTGTTGCACGTGGGAAGATGGGGCTCATCAACCTTGGAAGGTGTCCTATCTTAGAGTTACTAGTCTCTAACCTAAACAAGAGAGGGAAGCTGGAGCTCTTAGCCTTGGCAGGCAGTCCACCTAGGAGTTCATTGCTAGGTCTCTAATCAAAACCTATTAAACAAAATCTGTGAACACAGCGTCATGGGCGGAAGTCTTCATAGAAGAAGTCAATGGCCAGGATAGAACTCAAGCTGAGTCAGGTGGACAAATGCAGTTGGCAGTAAAAGGTAAAAGTAGGACAGTTAACAGTAGACAGCATACATGTGGCATTTAGTATATGCACGTGTTTGCATAATGAAAACCATAGTCATGATATGCATTAAACAGTACACGTTCTACAGTGTGAGTATAGTCTTGCGTATGTGCAGTAAGGGGTCTAAATATAGTACGCAGAAAACTGTACACCGGACACTGTACACAGTAAGCTGTTCTAAGAGGACAAGAAAAGGTCATTTATGCGCATGCTCCTGCATATACATACCAAAGCTAGAGAGAGAAAGAGAGAGAGGGAGAGAGAGAGAGAGACTTTATCATATGACGTCGCATCTGAGAGTGTAATAAAGCCGTGCATTAAAAACGATGATCCACAAGCGGATCAAATATGCAAATTACGTCGTAGCGTTATGCGTTGGCGTCCATAAAATGTCGCGTTGTCTAATGGCGAAATCGTGACGTTTTAGTGCAAAATTTGCTAATAAAGTGCGATTTTAGTGTCATATGATAAATAGAATCTTGCATTTGTGCTGTATTATTGAATTTATTAAACGATTTGGGGAAAAAGATAAGATGCGAGGTTATTCCTGTATTATTGAATTTATTAAACTCGTTGGGAAAAAACCGATAGCTCGGCATAGCCTCGCATCTTATCTTTTTTCCTAACTCGTTTAATAAATTCAATAATACATGAGCACTCATGTAAGATCCTCTATTTACAGATAATTGATAATTAGGGCTATGCTACTGATTTATCACCTGTGGAGCCAAAATTTATCTATCGGATATATACGAGTACATGTATAGTGTTTGTGCAAAGTCAATTTACAAAAACTTGAATAAACTGTTCAAATACGCCATTCTGAGCCAGTTTGCTTTGAGTTAAAGCACTTGTTAAAATGTTGGAGTTGTCACCGTTTATGTAATGAACTAGGACAGGCCACACATTCTGATAAAGTTATTCTCACTATCCTGAGGCAAATGACTAGCTTGGGACATTTCAACGATGTTTTAGCACAAACTAACATGTATGTCTCAAGCGGAAACAGTACAGGAGCAAAGCGGACGCCGTACGTAAGGTAAATGTTGAAAGGCGGAAACCGTACACAGCATCTGTTTTTCTATTTTTGTTAACAACTGGCAGTCTTTCAGAAGTGAAGTCCTATGGCTTCTCAAAACAGAATTCAGCTTACATATTTTGCACAGAAATATACTGCATACTTCAACAAAATACCTCATTAAATACTGTGGGTAGAAATATCGTTATTCTAACACGTAAGTCTAAAATATGACCTTCTTCTGCATTTTTGTCGGATGGAATTTCAAGGGTTTTGTTTCATAAGGTAAACGGAATAGCTAGATGGCAAGACTAAACATATATGAGAAAATTAAAGCAATTTTCTTACCGAAAGATGTCATTTCTGTCTCTGCGGAGACCGTAGTTCTCTGCAGGAAGCAAAATATAGCGTACAGGCTCGGCGGAAGCAATATACGACGGACAGTCTCTGCAGGAAGCGAAAATTAGCGGAATCGATTATACCCTGTGATAAAGTAATGCCTATATTAATGCACAGTTGGAATAGCAACTGTGTAGACCTTGATCAGGCTGGTTCCGAAGGAGCAGTGAAATCTCGGTGTCCACCGTTTGTACAGACCTATCTGCCCGAAAACTTAGGACCTTTACGGAAGACATTGTTAGTGTATGTTTTTATGCAGACCGCTCCACGGTTGACTTATTTCATCACGAACAATAACTCTGTTTTGATTCAACAAATAAATTACTGAGTTATTCATGATCTTTCTACCTAAACGTCGGAAAGAATTCGCATAATGGCGAGTTCAATCAATCACTGATTAGATATAGTTTTAAACGTTAACTGTCACCAATCACTCATCTTGTTTTATTTTCATTGAACCTAGAGTGAACATTAAGATGATTTGGTCGACTTGAACATAGCGAAACGCTTGCACCAGATGCTGGGGCTGACCAGTGCACCGGCATGGGATGACCAGTCTATTAACTTTATGTTATGGATTCCTTGGATTCCTGGATTGTGCAGGGCATACGCCGATCAGACTGTGCCAGTGCCAAGGTTCATCCGGGTACTCACTGTTGTCGCAATACGGGGCAAGCAATCCCAGCGAGCACATGACGTTGCATAGACGTTGCACTGACGTCGATGGGGCCTTATGGCGTCGAGATGACGTCAGGCGGACATTGATGCAATGTAATGACGTCATTTTGACGTTATGTGCCCGGTAGGATAGTAGTTGGAAATCTGGTTAGTGCTACCAAAACAACATGTTCTCATTCATATTGAGCATATTTAGCAATAATGTGTATCAGTCTGTCCGTGTTCTATAGTCGCCTGAACTATTGTAGAAATTCAGATATCTGAAAATATTGTGCAGAATGCCCGGTCGTCGCTACTACTAAATTTTTTTACACATTCGCTTTATAGTAAAATATGTTTTTCTCATATGCCATGTTCTGTGTCTTAAGATAATAAAGTTTTGTCTGTCCCTCTTCCTGTCTGTCTGTCATGAGAGTGAAACAGAAACCGTTTAGTTTTAGCGCCAAGTTGCAATCACATAACACCTTATGGACTCCGGCTAGCTAAGGCACCAAGGATCTACAGTCACTATAAAGCGAAGGTGTAAAAAATTTAGTAGTAGCGACGACCGGGCATTCTGCACAATATTTTCAGATATCTGAATTTCTACAATAGTTCAGGCGACTATAGAACACGGCCAGACTGATACACATTATTGCTAAATATGCTGAATATGAATGAGAACATGTTGTTTTGGTAGCACTAACCAGATTTCCAACTACTATCCTACCGGGCACATAACGTCAAAATGACGTCATTACATTGCATCAATGTCCGCCTGGCGTCATCTCGACGCCATAAGGCCCCATCGACGTCAGTGCAACGTCTATGCAACGTCATGTGCTCGCTGGGATTGCTTGCCCCATATTGCGACAACAGTGAGTACCCGGATGAACCTTGGCACTGGCACAGTCTGATCGGCTAATGCCCTGCACAATCCAGGAATCCAAGGAATCCATAACATAAAGTTAATAGACTGGTCATCCCATGCCGGTGCACTGGTCAGCCCCAGCATCTGGTGCAAGCGTTTCGCTATGTTCACGTCGACCAAATCATCTTAATGTTCACTCTAGGTTCAATGAAAATAAAACAAGATGAGTGATTGGTGACAGTTAACGTTTAAAACTATATCTATTCAGTGATTGATTGAACTCGCCATTATGCGAATTCTTTCCGACGTTTAGGTAGAAAGATCATGAATAACTCAGTTATTTATTTGTTGAATCAAAACAGAGTTATTGTTCGTGATGAAATCAGTCAACCGTGGAGCGGTCTGCATAAAAACATACACTAACAATGTCTTCCGTAAAGGTCCTAAGTTTTCGGGCAGATAGGTCTGTACAAACGGTGGACACCGAGATTTCACTGCTCCTTCGGAACCAGCCTGATCAAGGTCTACACAGTTGCTATTCCAACTGTGCATTAATCTAGGCATTACTTTATCACAGGGTATAATCGATTCCGCTAATTTTCGCTTCCTGCAGAGACTGTCCGTCGTATATTGCTTCCGCCGAGCCTGTACGCTATATTTTGCTTCCTGCAGAGAACTACGGTCTCCGCAGAGACAGAAATGACATCTTTCGGTAAGAAAATTGCTTTAATTTTTTCATATATGTTTAGTCTTGCCATCTAGCTATTTCGTTTACCTTATGAAACAAAACCCTTGAAATTCCATCCGACAAAAATGCAGAAGAAGGTCGTATTTTAGACTTACGTGTTAGAATAACGATATTTCTACCCACAGTATTTAATGAGGTATTTTGTTGAAGTATGCAGTATATTTCTGTGCAAAATATGTAAGCTGAATTCTGTTTTGAGAAGCCATAGGACTTCACTTCTGAAAGACTGCCAGTTGTTAACAAAAAGAGAAAAACAGATGCTGTGTACGGTTTCCGCCTTTCAACATTTACCTTACGTACGGCGTCCGCTTTGCTCCTGTACTGTTTCCGCTTGAGACATACATGTTAGTTTGTGCTAAAACATCGTTGAAATGTCCAAAGCTAGTCATTAGCCTCAGGATAGTGAGAATAACTTTATCAGAATGTGTGGCCTGTCCTAGTTCATTACATAAACGGTGACAACTCCAACATTTTAACAAGTGCTTTAACTCAAAGCAAACTGGCTCAGAATGGCGTATTTGAACAGTTTTTTTCAAGTTTTTGTAAATTGACTTTGCACAAACACTATACATGTACTCGTATATATCAGATAGATAAATTTTGGCTCTACAGGTGATAAATCAGTAGCATAGCCCTAATTATCAATTATCTGTAAATAGAGGATCTTACATGAGTGCTCATGTATTATTGAATTTATTAAACGAGTTGGGGAAAAAGATAAGATGCGAGGCTATGCCGAGCATCTTATCGGTTTTTCCCAACGAGTTTAATAAATTCAATAATACAGGAATAGCCTCGCATCTTATCTTTTTCCCCAAATCGTTTAATAAATTCAATAATACAGCACAAATGCAAGATTCTATTTATCATATGACACTAAAATCGCACTTTATTAGCAAATTTTGCACTAAAACGTCACGATTTCGCCATTAGACAACGCGACATTTTATGGACGCCAACGCATAACGCTACGACGTAATTTGCATATTTGATCCGCTAGTGGATCATCGTTTTTAATGCATGACTTTATTACACTCTCAGATGCGACGTCATATGATAAAGTCTCTCTCTCTCCCTCTCTCTCTCTCTCTCTCTCTCTAGCTTTGGTATGTATATGCAGGAGCATTCGCATAAATGACCTTTTCTTGTCCTCTTAGAACTGCTTACTGTGTACAGTGTCCGGTGTACAGTTTTCTGCGTACTATATTTAGACCCCTTACTGCACATGCGCAAGACTATACTCACACTGTAGAACGTGTACTGTTTAATGCATATCATGACTATGGTTTTCATTATGCAAACACGTGCATATACTAAATGCCACCTGTATGCTGTCTACTGTTAACTGTCCTACTTTTACCTTTTACTGCCAACTGCATTTGTCCACCTGACTCAGCTTGAGTTCTATCCTGGCCATTGACTTCTTCTAGGAAGACTTCCGCCCATGACGCTGTGTTCACAGGTTTTGTTTAATAGGTTTTGATTAGAGACCTAGCAATGAACTCCTAGGTGGACTGCCTGCCAAGGCTAAGAGCTCCAGCTACCCTCTCTAGTTTTGGTTAGAGACTAGTAACTCTAAGATAGGACACCTTCCAAGGTTGATGAGCCCCATCTGCCCACGTGCAACAGGTATTACTGGACTACCTGGTACCAGTAGCAGATTTTGCCTGACCTGACCATTTTTGTTAGTCTCAATAAAATCTTCTGTTGTGACCAATCATTAGAGTCATCTTCTAAAGACATATCTGATTTTGGAGAGTTAAGACAAATTATCCCAAAATTATCATCAAAAATCCCACTTAGCTAGAATCCTTGGTGACTGATACACCGCCATGCTTTTCGGGCATTATTACAGGGGGGGGGGGGGAGGCCATTATGTGACTTCCTGTTAGATTCCCTATTTGACTAAACTCTTACAAAAATCTAGTGGAGCAAACTCTTTCCTTCAAGAGTTGACCTTCATTGAGAAGGGAAACAAACAAGAAAATAGTACAGTTGCTTCCCCTGAAAGTGTACCCATTTGCCCGAAAGTATAATCGCTGAAGAAGAGGCTGGGTTCAGAGCTGGAAGGAGCACCAACGAACTGATCTGCAACCTTAGAATCCTTTGTGAAAAGTGTCTCCAGCATCAGCAAAATCTGCACCATGTCGTCACGGATTTCAAAAAAGCCGTTGACAGGGTTCGGCATGCAGCCCTACGGACTGACATGCGGAAGTACAGTATCAGTGCAAATCTAGTTCGCACCATTGAGCGGCTCTACGACAAGGCTTCTGGTGCAGTCCTGATGAATGGCAGCATGGGAGAATAATTCAGAACAACAGTTGTAGTAAGGCAAGGATGTCTTCTGTCACCCGCCCTCTTCAACACTTTCCTCGAACGGATCATGTCTGATAATCTGGAAGAACATGACGATTGGTTAGCATAGGCGGCAGAAATATTACCAATCTGCGGTTTGCCGATGATATAGACGCTCTAGCGGAGGAAGAGCAGGAACAAGAAGCCCTAGTTGACAGTCTCGACAAAACCTGCACAAGGTATAAGATGGAAATTAGTGCTGAGAAGACCAAACTGATGACAAACAGCGCCAATGGCATCCAGAGGGAGATCAAGGTAAAAGGACAGAAGCTAGGTACGATAAGGGGCTTCAAATATCTTAGAGCAATTGTCCCAGATGATGGCTCTAAAAAGGAGGTTCTCTCAAGGATTGCACAAGCCACTGCAGCTCTAACAAAACTGAAGCCCATTTGGAGAGATAACAACATATCTCTTGGATCAAAGGTGAAACTTATTCACCCCTTGTCATTTCCATATTTCTGTATACCTGTGAATCATAGATCTTGACAACAGAGTTAGAGAAAAGAACGCAGGCCTCTGACATGAGATGCTACCGAAGGTTACTGAACATTTCGTACAAGGACCATATAACCCATGAGGAGGTTCGCAGAAAGATCCAAACAGCCATTGCAGAGTCCGCTGAACTCCTGAACCTGGTAAAAAAACGGACACTTAGGTGGTTTGGCCACGTCTCACGTCTTCTGGTTTAGCAAAGACGATTCTAATGGGCACAGTGAAAGGAAAAAAGAAGAAGAGGTAGATAGAAAAAGAGGTGGAGAGCCAATATTAACGAGTGGAAAGGAATGAACCTTGCCAGCTCAACTAGGGCAGCTGAAACTTGACAAGGTGGAAAGGGAATGTTTCGAAGTCATCTGTGGTGCCCCAATAACCTTGTAAGGTTATGGGATAGAATAGAATAAAATTTGTCCACAGTTTACTAAATGTTTACTGTGCACTGTTTACCACGACATTAACTTGGCGCATTCAAAATCAGTGTTGAAGTAAACAGGGCACAGTAGACAGAAATATGTCGTTTATGGTGTTCAACAGGTAGAACCCGGATATGTGAAAAAAGAGAAAAAACGAAACGTAATATATACTCCGAAATATACACTATTTAAACCAAAGCAAAGGAGAACAGAGTTGGGGGAGATGTGGGGGAGCTATCGATGGGTGGTTTTTATATTTGAACGTGATTATTATGTGTGCCTTTGAAGGTTTACTTGAGTAGCTTAGGGTGCGGCCCCTCTTAAACATGTTAAAAAAGGTGGGGCTTTTGCAGCAGACCATCTCTGAAAAAAAAAAGGATTTTTGAACTAAAACCTACTAATAAAATACATTCTTGTGAAAGATGGGCCTTTCGGGTGGCAGACTACCGAAACAAATGTACACATGTACATCTATGATATTTTCATCTGTCGGCTGCATTTAAACCATGTATGCAACATCAACAAATGGTGTTCTAGTCTCCCTCTGGCTGGTGCATTATAAAATGCATAGTTTCCATGAAAATTTTCTAGAAAACAACAGCTGCCAGGAACACAGCTCTACATATCATTTAAAGACCACAAAAGTAGTAGATTTAATTATACTTAGGTAAAAAACATTGATTTATCTGATATTTTGCCTGCGGAAACCGTACGGTGCTTCTTTGCAATAGCAAGGAAGCCGTACTTGATAGGATCGGACGCCGTACAGTACAGTTTTTATTGCCGTTTTATGCAGTAAATTAGTAACTCTCACATTTATTGGAACTAGCACATGATTTGGTAACAATATATGATAGTAATATAGGAAAATAATTGTATTTTAACCAATTATTTACAAATAAAAAAAATAAATGCATTGTTTTTGTTTTTTTCTTAAAACAAATTCAAAATACAGGATGAGAGTCCAACATAGAAAATATTTTTTTGCAAAGTTTGATTACAAAAAATTTTGCAACCTTAAATTTATGACTGTGGCAGGTCTCTGATTGCTACTGAATGTTTTAGACAAATTTTTACGTCACAACCCCTTCGGAATTGTCCTGGTGGAAACCGTTGTTCTCTGCAGGAAGCCAAATATAGCGTACAGGCTCGGCGGAAGCAATATACGACGGCCAGTCTCTGCAGGAAGCGAAAATTAGCGGAATCGATTATACTCTGTGTTTATGGTAGAACCGAAATAACAGGGGAATAAATATGAGGCAATGGCCGGCTGTGCTTGCAGGAGGTGTAGAACGGGGGTTGTCTTTTTAATGGTCTCTATCCTCTGTATACATATTCTTTTCTTTCTCTCTCTGACTGGATGACGGCTCGATGTAGACTGAAATTCTCATACAGCCGTTAAATCTAACACAACCAACCAACCAGCCGTTCAAGGGAATTACCTTCAACATAACTAAACCTGTCAGTTTTTTTAGATTTTGTGATGGTTTTCAACTTAAACAGTAAAAGATTGTAGAAGTATATTTATTATATATTTTTGTCATGTGTGTGTGTGCGGGATTGGACGATAGCGGGGTTTGGGGAGAGGACCGTGATCGTTTTTACTTATCCAAATGTTTTATAGCCCTATAGGTTATTTAGCTGGTATAATGGTTTGCATGCCCAGACAATATAGTCCAGGGGCATATGAAGCCCAAAAGCCCACCCCCCTGGATCTGGGGTTGAATATCACGATGGAACTTCACAAAAAGATCAAAGTAACAACAGCTTTGCTTTACCATCGAAATTTTTATCAGCGGTTACTTGCTCCTTCCCTGGCACTATATGTATATGCATAAAATCATACAAAATGTATATAAAAACAGAATTAGAAAGTGTTTTTTGTCTTAAACTTTCAGCAAACAATCCGGGTAATTATAGCATCCTGTGGTGCTCAAAATTTTTTATATGTGTTTTGTCGCCCTCTACCCCGAGACTTTATTCTTGCATAATATGATGATAAAAGCTATGTAAATTCATATTAGATTTTTCTAAAACTAGCAACAAATGATAGAAGTAGTAAAAGCTTCTTGTTGTGATCAGGATTTGGTCCTAGGCTTTATCTGCCCCTACCCTGTGGCCAAACATGTATAAAATCATTCAAATGGATATTTTCTGACTGCAAAAGTACCTTTCCTGAAGGTAAATTCTTTGAAGTAAGAGAAACACGTGAAGGGAACAGCCTTTATTTATCTTTTTTTTATTTTTTTATTTATCATTAGGAAGGGACTCCACCTCGGGTGCTGCAAATAGGAAGTCGCGAAAGCATTTTTCCTTTGCTAAAATGTCTGAAAACATGAGAGGTGTTCTCATATTCGAGCAGCGAAGGCGCATGTAAAGCCACATTGCCGTGTACGCACAGCAAGTAAGCATCTGCACAAGACAATCAGAATCATACCGTTGCACTTCAAATACCAAATGATCATAACGTTGCACTTCAGCTAGCAAACGGCGGAAGACTCTAACTTAATACACGAATGCGCAGTCTGGGCTGAGTCTTCACTGTTTGCACGTTGTGTAATGTTGTGTAATAGTATATTCGGAAATGGTCTAGTGCATCCCATACTCTTGCAAGTACAGCTAACTGATGACTTTATAACAATACCCTCTGCGGAGTCCTATCTTTGCTGCCCTAGCTGAGCTGGCAAAGTCTATCCTGGTCCACTCTTTAATATTGTCTTCCCATTTTTTCTTTTGCCTTCGGAAAGAAAGAAAAAAATAGAACTCAGAGACTAGGACGCATTCGAGAACTCTATGCTGGCCAGCAGTTGTAGAAAGCCAAGGAAGAAGGTGAGCTGCCAGTACAAGTGAATCCGTGAAAACAGGTCTTCGTCCGCGACCGTGATGGTATGCTAACATTTAGTTCGAATATGGCTTGCCTGTAGCCCATTTTGCCATAAATATCAAATATTTGGTTAATTCCCGAAGGACCATATTTCGAAACGGATTATATTACCCCAAATTGCTCCAACACAGAAAGCAGGATTACTGTCTTGGACAACTCTTCGCGTCCGTTCTTTAAAGTACATCTGTAACTGCATTGCTTTTCATATAAACAAACTTATTGAATCAGCCATCTTAAAACCAGGCACTATGTCAGAACTCAGATGAGGATACCATTCTGTATATCATGTCCTCTTGTAAACGGGTGAAATAGGAGCTGTAGTAAGCAGAAGAAAATGGCAAATTGTAAAATTTTTCGCCTTGTACAGATATTTCTACAAACGAGGTGAAAACCCTCTAACGCACAGGATCTTAACGCACATTAATACGTGATAGCTCGTAGTTCTGTTAAAAAACAACAACAATAGATATAGCAAATACATGCAAAGAAGGTTGCATCAAATGCTCACCAAAAGCTCTGGATAAAAAAGAGTCTCATTTGTGATAATTAACGTTTTTATCAGTTAAATCGGCATAAAATCATATTGAGTCTCCTTAACTGAACCGCACTGACAAGGCGATTCGGACGAGAAGCCAGTTGGGCCAAATGTCTTCAAGGATGCTTAAATGCCCAACTCAGTTTTAAACCTCATCAGCTATTCCTAGATAATATTTTTCACTTCTGCCTTCAGTATTTACCTCATGTTCTTTCCGATGTCCGCTTTGCTCATCTTAATTACATGCAAAAAGGCACCGTCAATAGGATAAATATGGTATAGTTAAGATAAAAAATAATAAATTAGATGTAATCCTTTCTAAAACACAATTGCACAAAATTTGTCAAATGGAAACAATATTTGAAAAATCCAAATTGATTTTTCCCACGGGAAAAAATCCCCATGGGAAAAATTTCCTGCGGGAAAAAATTCCTGTGGGAAAAAATAAAAAACTATTTAGTCGAAAATGGATTATTATGACACTTAAACATAATCACCGACATCATTGTTATACAGTACTGGTGTCAAATTAGTGTCAGATAAAAAATATAATTTTCCCATGGGAATTTTTTCCCATTTCCTAAAATGGGAAAAAATCCCACGGGAAAATATAAATATTAAAATATAGGCATTATTTCAGCATTATAATACAGATATATGTATATTGATTTGTTCAGTAGACATTTATTCATAAATAAACTATTTTTAAAAAATCGGAAAATCCCATGGGATTTTTTTCCCACATGGCAAAATCGGAAAAAATCCCACGGGAAAAAGTAAACTTTTGAATTAAGCCGTGATATTTTTTTTCGACAATATTTATGACTTAATTTGAAGATTAAAGACATAAAACAAACATTTTATTTTTTCTAATTTTTCCCGTGGGAAAATATTCCCATTTGATAATATGGGAATATTTTCCCATGGGAATTTTAGAAAATCCCACTGGGATTTTTAAAATTCCCACTGGGATTTTTAAAATTCCCATGGGATTTTTAAGTTCGAGTCGTTATTTCAACCCCAAGACTAAATAGTTCTTGGCTCAAAACATATAGAAATTAATGTCTATGACCAATATTTATGTATTTAAGTGGTTTTAAGTGTCTAGGAAGACAAGAAAAACAAGTGAAGTTTGCAAAAAACCGGTGTTGCAAAAAAAACGGTGGCTGTTAATAGCAAAATCGTTGAGGTTAGATATCATGACAGTTGATAGAATGCTAAACCCGTTTTAACACCATGTAAACCGTTATCATCTTCGAGCAGAAAGAAAATGAAACGTTCTAAAGTGCCTACTAAAGGAAAAGGCAAGGGAAAAGGGAGAAGTGCAGTAAAATATGAATTCAAGGAATGCAAAGGGGAATACGTTCCTGGTGAGGAATGGATTAACTGTGATAAATGTGATAGTTGGTATCAGGATTTGTGCAGAGCTTCAAGAAGAGACAGTTTGGACACAACTTCAGTCAGAAGTAGTCCCATGGTCATGCAACAGATGTTAAAAGATGTAAAGGTAATTATACTGAATATACTAGAGAGAGAGAGAGAGAGAGAGAGAGAGAGAGAGAGAGTAATGGCTGGATAAAAAGTGATTACCGTATTCGTGCACAGCAATTAGTTAAAATCTAATCTCCAAAAGTACTTAAGAGAGTTGCTTTTGACTTTTCTTGTCTTTAGTTTCCCTTTTTCTTCTTTCGGTGTCTTGGGTGGGTTATGGTTTGTGACCGTGACCTTTCTTGCGTATCTTCATTCATATTTTAGTAACATGCAAAATGGAAAACACTATACATGTAATACCTTTTAACAATGTCGGTCAGTGGTAAGTGAATATATCACTCCCGCTTCGCGCTCATGATATATCACTTTACGACTGACCTCCAACCAGTGATATATTGAGCAACAAATCACTGTAAGCAAGAATCTATTTCTTAAACAACATATATTCAAAAGTAATATCATCATTAGTGATGATATAAAAGTGATATCGTCAAAAATTATGAAATCACTTTTAGTCAATACAGAATTTAACTGAAAAAAAACGAGAACTATATGGAATTCCATAAACGATTCCTTCCGTTTACATTTTTACATTGTACTGCCTACCCCTAAATGCTACACTATTCAGTGTTTGCTATTAACTGTTTGCTGTCTACTGCGTCTACTATCTACAGCGTTTACTGTCTATTGTGACAGTAATACTCCACTAAAATGAGTTTATGTAATTGCTCTTACTTTGTGGTAATAAAACTCACAAAAAAAAATAAAAAAGGTCCAGATAAACTGGGGTTTTGAGGATAATTCTGAGATAAATTTGTCTTACGTCTCATCGAAAACGTATGTTGTGACCCTTCATTAGAACCGCCTCGATGAGACAGTTCTATTTAAACCAGTATCACAGAATGTGTTTTGGTGCAGAAATATGGAAAATTACCCGTTAATTATTTTTGTTATCCCTTCTTATCTGGAGCACTAAAAATGGCATTAGACAGTCCATAAGAAATAGGCACGGCTTTATACTATAGAGAGATAATAAAGATGATAAACACAGTTGTGATATTTATAAATAACTTCTATCTGCAAAGCACAAGAACATTTCATGAAAAAATTGTTTCACACTAATGTTTATTTCTTCAGTACTTTTTTATGATATCTGCAGGTATATAGCCCAATATCACGACTAGCAATATGATTTCGTTTCATTGGTGTTGCAATGAAGTAATACCCGTATATATTACGCAGGAGTCTGCCACTTATTCAAAACTTCTAACATTCCTCTCACTTGCCACGGTGCATTAATTCGATGGTATCATATATTAATTTATTGATATCATTTATTTATATTTGTCACTTTAGGTCTTATTATGATTCACATCTGCTTAACTATATTTCTAAGGCTGTTGCAAAACGAAAAAGAGGCTGTTACAAAAATAGTTCCAAAAACGACGTGGTTATCGTGGCTTAACAAATTTGTTTAACCATGATAACCAGGTCGTTTTGTAACTAGGACTCTTTTTCGTTTGGTAACAGACCTTGTATAAACAAAGTTAACCAGGGGTGTTATTGATAGAATATATAACATATAGATATATTTCATGATGTTGTAAAGTCAGACTTATTTTTGACATTATAAAATACATTTGTCCCTCACAATTCATACTGAGTCTACTAATTCTGTTTCTACTGCGTCTCTCAAATCGCTACCAATTCATATTGACAGAATTTCTATTTGTATTGTCATTGAAAATTGGAACCAATGACGTCATATATATGTTACTACAACTAAGAGTTCATATCGATGCCAAAGCGGTGCCATGGAGACGTCATTCTGCCAAGGTACTAAGCACAACAACTGGTAATGCCATAAAATCTATGGTAATAGATATGTGGTATCATCTCACTTATAATTCGAGAGGAGCATGGCATACGGTGTATGCCATGCGCCTCTCGAATTACATGCTGGATGCGACCTGAAATACATAAATGGAAAAGTGTGACTTTTTTCAGATCAATAACTGATTCTCAAATAATTTAATTGTCTGTTTTTTGCAGTTTATATGAAATGGTCCTTTTGGACCACAGAGCTCATTTGGATTTATTTTGAAAATACTGCCTTTAACACCCATGTCCATGTGCTTCCTGAAATGTCCGAGTCAGCTTAAGCCTATGCTCGAGGGGCGTTGATAATTGTTTTAGATTAGATTACTGCCGATGAACTTCCACCATACAACCGAATCTGTTATTTTCGATTCTTTTGTTTCAGTGCTGGTCATAAACAAAATCAGTTAAGGCCAGTCTAAGCGTATGCCTAGCTTCCAAAGGATCTAACTTTTCAAACCTTTTGAGATGAATTAATTCAAGTAATAGATTAATAAACACTTGCATCAGACATTGTTCACGTACATTATGTTGGTTATAACCGTAAACACTGTTTTTTTTAGAAAGGTTCTGGTTTTGAAAAGCTGAAAGGTTCGACAGACTTCCTCTTTGAACCAGCATTGCTTTTCTTTGAGATAACCTCTGACTTAAAATTACCGAGTTCACGCCATATTTGTATTGATGTACGGTTGGAATGGCATTGGAGCCATGGCAGACCTTTGCATTTTTGTTACATGGAATTTCAAGGTATTTGTTT